>OZ014453.1:7716352-8084760 GCA_963966035.1 Acleris laterana
TCGCTATGTCCGTCTGTCCATGGTCTAAGAGACTTTTGGCACTACAAAGCTATAATTTGGCATACTTATGCAATTAAATTACACCGACAAAGATGTAAATTCAAGTTACAAAAAATATATATAGCCTCAGCTACGCGGAATAGGAGCTCCGTAGACCTTAATCTTTATCTTCGGTCTCTATCAGCAAAAATACTTAAGAGTGAATATAAGGTGAATTAATTAATTAATGGGGAAATGAATTAAATAATAAATAATAAATAATATAATTAAGTTTAATAAATGTTAGGTTTTAAATATATATACAAGGTATACTCGTAGTAATATTCTGTGTTCAATGGAATCGGATAAGTAAAAATAGGGCTATTAAGAATTTACCTTAGTGTTAAGATCCACTTCATTGGGCAGCGTGTCCCTGAGGGCTCTCAAGCCATGGGCCACGAGCTCATGCAGGTCGCAATCCTGGAAGGTGTTGAGATGCTTCTCCAGATACGTGCGAGCTGACTGCGACCGCGCTCCGATGGCCATGGCGCGGCAGTCGAAGAAGTTGGCGGAGGGACAGGTCTGGAAGATGTGGGGGCCTTGGTCCTGAAATCATTGTGAAAGGATATGTTAACTCGGGGAAAAATACAAAATTGTTACATATCTTGTTGTTAAATATCTGGATTCTACTCGGTAAAACATTTCTTTTGAGATGTTATTGTATAGGCAACGTAATGGCGGCCGATATAAAACAATAAGGGCCACTAGCAGAGAAAATTTTAACACTGGGTTACGATACTAACTCGAGTTAGTAACGTCAGATTCATACGAAAACTATCATTTTAATTCGAGTTAGTGGTGTTACATTTTCAGTAGCCCTAAGATAGCTTGTCAAAAGCAATTAGGTATTAGGTTTTATTGCGTGGAATAGAGCCTATTAGCAGAGTTTGACGTTTATAAATTCCGGTGTCGGTCTGATAATTAAAATTCGAGAATAAATGGTATTGATTTTACAATATAGAACAATATAAAAAATGTTTTTAATGTTATAATTTATTTTATGATATTACCAAAAAACCACTAAGTCACTTTTTAATACACATTTTTGTTATATGACGAAATAGAACAAGTCCCAAAGTTCTAGGCTTGTTATGCGTACCCGATGACAAACATATTTAAGTAGAAAAATACATAAGTAATAAACATGGAAAATTTCTAAGACTTAACAAATATTGAACCACTAGTTTTGTAGAGACCTGTCAGGGTTACTACCAACTAGGCCGTCAAATACCTGTGGGCCTCAAGTGTACAGTCAACAGCATAAATAAGTGATCATTTATGTACCTTGTCGCTTTCAATTGTTTCACAATTTCGTATAACATTTCAAAGACGACGTTAAAGTGACAAGGTACATAAATGATCACTTATTTATGCTGTTGACTGTACCTATATTTATATGTGGCCTGTGTTTATTTGCCTAATAAACATGTCAAACAAAACTGTGTTGATTCACTGAATATTGAAATACATATCAATATTTACTCACATCATAACCAGCGACCAGAAGACCGACACCGAGGGGCCTCTTATCATACCGCTGGGTGCAGATCTGCATCTTGTTGCCAACCATGGCAATTAGCCGACCCACTGGCATCGGTGCATCGTGGGAGTAGCGGTGGTTCAGGCACTCGGTGCGCATGAAGCGGCTGGAAGTGGAAATATGCACATACTTAATAGAAACACTACATAAATTGTGATACAAGATCTTTGATGGTAGCGTGAAAATCAGGCACTAAACAAAGTAGTAACTTGACGTATATAGAAGCTAAATGTAACACAAGAGTGTAGGAAGAGAGTCCAATAGAGATCTAAGTTATAACATATGACTTGCGAAACTTCGATAGCGCGATTGCACGCTCTCGGATTAGTTCCGCTAACCGACGCAGGAAGCATTGTCAGAAAATAGTTGTTTTCAACTTTTCACTAGATGTCGTTAGTGACAGTAAACCAGCCCCTTTGAGACACGTTAGAATTTGATAGTTTTGCTATTTATTAATTAACCTACTTATATTTACACTTTACAGTTATGTCACACATGTTATCTAAATGTCATTTAATTAAAAGCAACCAGTGGAAAGTTGTTTTCTACTTCTCACTAGATGTCGCTCGTGTTGCTAAAAGAGAATAACAAAAAGTGTGGAAGTTTTGCAAACAAATTGCATAAAGGATCAACAAAAGCTGGGGAAACGTAGCATTTAAATTGCGCGATGAAGCGCAGTCAGTTTAGTTGTAATAAATAACTGACGCTGGAAGCGCAATGGTAAATAGTTTTCCTCTACTCGTCACTAGATGATGCTAGTGCCACTGCACCAACCCCACTTTGAGAGAAATAGTTGTCTTCTACTCGTCAATAGATGTCGTTAGTGACAATAAACCAGCCCCATTGATACACGTCAGACTAAGATAGTTTTGCTATTTATTAATTAACCTACATATATTTACACTTTACAGCTATGTCACACATGTTATTATAATAATTTAATTAAAAGCAACCAGTGGAAAGTTGTCTTCTACTTGTCACTAGATGTCGCTAGTATTGCAAAAAGAGAATAATAAAAAGTGTGCAAGTTTCGCAAATAAATTGCATAAAGGATCAACAAAATGCTGGGGAAACGTAGCACAAATTGCGCGATTATGCGTAGTCAGTTTAGTTCCGCTTACTGGCGCTGGAAATAGTTTTCCTCTACTCCTCACTAGATGGTGCTAGTGCCACTACATCAACCCCACTTTGAGACCCGTTAGGCTGGTTTTAGTGTCACGCGGACCGTCAGCACGGATCGATCGATCTGTATTTAAGTTTAGGGAGTGTTTTAGAGTAATGCGCACTGATAACTGTCATATTTGGGTAGTTTTCAAAAATATTGTACATAGGGCTTATTGAAAACAAAATCACGATCGCATCCTTTGTGTAACGAAAGTTAGTCATACAAACTGTATGGGTAACTTTCGTTACACAAAGGAATCAATTAAGTTTTGTTTTTATTAAAGCCCTTAACTATGTACAATATTTTTGAAAACGACTTATTTGTATTAGAGCGGTCTGTGCGGAGCAGTCCATGATGATGGCGACTTTATCTAGGATAGTTTATTCATTTAGGAACATTATATTTACAGTCATGTCTCTCATTTAAGTTGAAGGTCCAATGTTTAAAAGTAACACAAGTTGGAAGTTGTCATTCGGCATTCAGATATGGGGAGTTGCGAGTAAGAGCCAATATTGCTTGCCTACAAAGGAGGCAAAATAACATATTAAGGAGCATCACTAATGCACCATGATGTACAAGGAACAACGAAATACACGTGTATCTAAATATGGCAGTGATCTTTGAAATAGAACACTATAAGAAACAACTCATTATTTGTCTCATCCATCCATCACTCAAATCCATAGTCAATTGGGACAAAATGAGTACCAGTAGGTTCATTATAGCGCAGAATTTACCCCACGAGAAGGGCAACGCCAAAATCAATGGGGTATTTATATGATCTGACATACTTATGTAAAAATGCATACCTACCCATGTTGTATAGCAGGTTTTACACCATCAATGATATATTAATGAAAATAATGACAGGGTGACTGTAGTGATAATTAATATTAAATACATACTGCCGCACTCACAGATGTTAATTAAATTTAATGCTTGATTAAAGTTTCTGCCGTCACTTTCTTCGCTATAGCAATAGATTAAGACAACTCGTCACTAAACAAGTATTAAATTTAATTGACGTCTGTGTGTGTGGCAGTTAGTCTTGGATTACTACTCTTGCCCAGTGTAATTAATAAAGGACATTAATTTGGTAGTTTCTGCCTGAGAAATCAAATTTTATATGCAAAATTGTCCTTTGTACAGGACATTGGGCAGAAACTGGAAGGATAAACAAAAATGCTTGGGCAGGACGAGGATAATAAACCTACTGGTACAAAATTTGGCCCATTTGATACTGGGTTTTTATTGGACCATCTCCTTAGTATCCTGCCTTATCACCAAATCATTTCATTTTGCAAAAACATGTCTGTGCTTAAACTATTACATATTACAAAGGTTACAAGGGCTTACTAAATAAGTTAGGTTAGGCTAGACTTTTAACCACATTAAATTGTAAAATAATGTGGCGGGAAGTATCTCTTTGTGAAATGAAAGTTTGTAAAATGATTGTCAAATGATGATTTGGTAAAACATTAGTGAACCCATCTCCTTTGATGTTTCAAAGGAAGGCAACCAAACCAGATGAGATAAGTCTTGATTGTTCCGTTTGTGGCAGCTTTCATGAACCAACCCATAGTTTCATTTCATCATTATGTTGACTCGGTCGCTTTTCAAAGCAAGTGCAGGAGCATGCACTTAATAGGGACCAATGGCGGAAGAGGGGCGAGGCCTTTGCCCAGCAGTGGGACTCTATGGACTAAAAGAATATTCTTCAACAGATTTTACATTTATAGGATAGTAATACTCCTGAGCCAGAGTCATTACTTTAATCTCTAAATTCTTTGAAAAAAAATTTCAGATATAATATTAGCAGCATTTTCTCATTTGTGAAAGAATATGTAAAAACTAACCTTAGCATTCTAGCATCAGCAGTCAAACCCGAGATAGAGATCCCAATATGTTCATCAATATGAATAATCTTCTTCTGATATGCGGACAGCTCACTGACAGCTCGTTTAAGTGCTATCAATATGGCATATTCCTTGTTCTTCAACGCTACTGTTGCTGAACCAAGTTTCACGGCTTCCATGGCATACTCCACTTGATGGAGACGGCCCTGGGGGCTCCATACCGTGACATCGCTGTCGTACTGGTTTCTGAACTGTAAAAAATAAATTAAGTACAAAACTTTAATTGAACAATAGAATTTTATCTTGGCTGAATTAAAAATAGCCTATGAGTTAAATTCTATAACATTTTCCAACTTTTTAAACCTCACACACACTCGTCCTTTTCAAATTTGCTAACAAGCCGGGTCAAACAAAACCAAACTTTTTGGAGGTTATCAGATGCAGACAGTTTATTCAAAACGAAATATGGTTGTGAATAATTCAGTAGTTAATGTGAAGGAGGTTATAGGATATTCAGTGTTTAAAGCGGAACGATGCTTCACTTAGTTTTAGCTTTAGTTATTTATAACTACCAAACATATTCCGGTGACAAAGCAAAAATTTTAAAGTTTACAGATTGATTTTTTTGCAAGTACTTAGTTAAATTTGATTTAGATTTGAAATAGCTAGAGAGACTTACCATTTTTCAAAATTGCTTAGTAAGATAATTATTAAAGTAGATTCACAGAATTGAATGCAAAGCGTAGGATGAAAAGCAAAATTGAAAATACAAATGTCAAATACACAGATTACACAGACAGTTTAGACAATGACGCTAGTCTATGGCACCTTCGCTCAGCGGCCACGGCTTCACGGCAAATCAGCCGCTTGTCTATGACGACGATAATTTGTGATAATGAATGTCGAGCAAAAGCTCTGGCAAAAGCAAGATTTTATTATTATAATCTTATGTTAGAATAGTTTAGGTACCAAAATTTAAAGGATTTTTGTAAAAACAATAAAACAACCTCATTCTTATCCGCTCGTTTTTTTTAAAACAGTGCGTGTATTCGTTTTTTAGGTAAGGACCAAAAAGTTGGACCACTGTTAAGCGCAGTTAACCATACAAACAACGAAGACGAATAAAGTTCCGTTGTGACACGAAAACTATCCCAACAATTTGTATGGCTAATTTTCGTGTCACAGCGGAAAAGTTTCATAGAAAATTTAATTGATTGCGTTAGCGTGGACAACTTTTTGGTCCTTACCCTTTTAGGGTTTCTCAAAACGTCTTTAAGTAGGTAATTAGAAAGTAATGTGATTGTGGTTGTGATGTGTTGGATTAATGTGATTATTTAAATGTAAAACTATGTAGTTTTGTAGAATTTTTAATTCCACAAAGTTCACCCGCTTCTAATTTTACGTACGTTGCCGCAACCGCGCTTGTTAATCCGTGAAAAAACGACACGACGCTATCTATTGACCGTCGCTCGTCAAGGAGCAAGATAATAAAAGTAACTGCAGCTGTCAACTTCAGGAACACTTGCATTTGCCGCTTGTCGCATATCTTCGATGCTGATACGTCCCTGACGCGTCGACAGCCGGCGCGGACGGGTGCATTTATCTATTAGCAGCGTGCTGCTCGTGTATAAGAACCTTTATATGCCACTAACTAGGGGTTATGGAGCTCCGACTTCGACTCCGAAAGGTCGGAACATTCGATTGAGTTTACTACTCCGATTCTGACTTTGACTCGTATACCACCAAGCTACTTCCTTTCCCAAAGATCTTCACCATGATACCAGTGACACACCTCGACGCGAATGGCCCAGTGTTATTCGCAACGAGGTGTTTCCTGATTACCTTTTCAGATCGTGGGCAATATCGTGGGTGCATCTTGTAGAATAACTACCAACCTTAGATTAAAGTAAAATTTTAGGAACAAAAGTAATTAGGTCGGTACATGCTCAACAGAACTATTCATTAAAACTCGTGTTGGTTAATAGCTTGAACAGGCGGCTTCAACAGCACCTTCAACTTTTGATTAAATTATTCCTGCTTTATGACCTAAACCTAACCAACCATCATAACCAATGATAAATTAAGGCACGTACCACATGGCGTTATATGACCGGGTCTGGATGACGTTACGTTTCTTAATTGAATGATCTTTACGCCTGTTATAAAATAGTTTTCAAGTTAATAATCAAACTAGCTGTTGCTCTTGGCTCCGTCCGCATAGAAGTCATGTATCGCGGCAAAAAATTAAGGGGTTAAGGCTATGTTCATACCAAATTTCATCGAGATCGGTTGTCGTGAAAGCGTAATAGACAGTTAATGTAACATTCGCGTCCCAATATTCATAAAAGGACAGTAAAGCTATTTTTGTTAAAGTATTATTTAACACACACTTTAGTTATCATGCGATTATGAATTAAGAGGGATGAGAAATGCCCACGTAATTCGTAGGCGCGTAGATTTCGATTATCATTATTTCATTTCAATATCCCGGGATCAAAATTAGCATATGGCCTATTCTATCAGGACCTAACCTATATGTGTGCCAAGTTTCATCCTGATCCGTTCAGTGGTTGAAACGTGATTAAATAACCAACACCCAAACATCCAAACTTAGTAAGAAGACGCTACTTGACGGCAGATGGCGCCATTATCCGTTTGAGATGTGTACGTGTGACAGTTCAAATCGAAAACTTGCTAGAAAGTTTTTCCGAAGATTGTGTTATAAAGGAATTGAAGGTTATACCTAATTACGATTTATAGACGCTAACTACGCGAGTGTAGTTTCGTGTTAGCTAGTAGTATATAATAGCGTTTTCCTGCGACTTCGTCCGCGTAGAACTCGTTTAACATTATTCTCACGCGTACTTTCAAATTTTCGAGGCACTTGTATATGTACCAAATTTTATCCAAACCAGTTTTTAGCCGTTGGTGTTCAATGAAAGAAACATTTGGTCGCTACTTAAAACACTTTACATCTGGTTCAACAAGAGAGTAACGTCGGTTTTTGCTGTACTGTTTTTAAACAGCGAAACCAGCTATTTATTTCTTATGGCATAGATACGACAAACGAGCACACAGGCCACCTGATGGTAAGTGGAACCTGTAACCCATAGACATTCGCATTCACAAGACTGCAATGCAATCCTAAGACTGGAAATGCGTTGCCAACCCTGAGGACTAAGATGGAATGCCTCTATGCTAGTCATTTCACCGGCTGTCTTATCCCCAAACCGGAACACAACAATGCGAACACTGCTGTTTGGCGGTAGGTTAATGCATAAGATGGTGGTAGCGATCCGGACGGACCCTGCACAAGGTCCTACCACCCGCAAGAGATGTATGCTTAGATGTTTAAAACTACGCAACGGATTTTGAAACGGTTTTTTTAATAGATAGAGTCTTGTGAATGCGAATGTCTATGGGTCCCAGTTTCCACTTACCATCAGGTGGCCTGTGTGCTCGTTGGTCTTCTCCATGCAATAAAAAAAAAACATAGGGACAGACAGACAGCGGGAAGCGACTTTGTTTTATACCATGTAGTGATAAATGAAAGCCAAAAAGGTTGACTAAGCGAGCTCAGCTTAATGAGGACATTTTGTGACTATTTTAAGATCTACCTAGAAATGTATGCAGACACGTGGGACATAACAAGGCGTATAATTGGTTCATCGAAGTCCATACAACCCGCTGTATTCACTGTTTCATCAGAACTTGACAATAGCTACCTTCTTCGTCTCACCATAGTTTAAGAGCTAGCAGAAGCGACATTACGTATAGTCACGGTAAAAATAGGTTCGTCACTTTTGGACCTTAATAGCGTTGAAATAGAGTCGAAAATTGACGAACCTTTTCTTACTGTGACTATACCTATTACGCTATCATAATTATTAAGACTGCGCCGAGCATACGCCGGTTGTACAGTGGCGCAGTGCATTACTATTATTGTGTTTTCTAATAAACTAAAGTATTTTATTGAAACTGGTTGGTAGGTTTTTGTACTACAAATAAAAACACAACTTATAGGGTATATCACATAGTTTAATAGCAATTCACCTTCGAGTTATCAACTTAACGGAAAAAAGTGTAACGGATCGATTTTTGTGACAGTGTCTCGTGATATTTATTATTATTTATTTAATCTGTATCGCACAAAAATAAGTACAAATGGCGGATCTAATGCCTAATGGCATTCTCTTTGCAATAAACATTCTTATTCTTATTCTTATTCTTATTCTACCAGTCGACCAAATAACTAAACAGAACTTTACATTGTGGGTGCACAGAAAAAGAAGACAGAGATAAAAACTAAAAACTTAAAACATAATTATCCTAATTATTGCTAATACATTCTTCAGTAAATATATAAGTCACATATAATACTAATACATAATTATAATAGATATAAAATACATAATTATCTATAAATAAATATAATTTATGTCTCCTGATATTTATTAACATTTTTAATATCGCAGGTACTCATGGGACCAGCTTGTGATTGTAATATAGCCTCCACATGCTCGTTCGTCCGCTTTTAACAATAAAAAAATAACGTTTCTGCTTCCTCTAGTTTATTCTTTGGTCTCACCTTCGCTTCAACGCAAACGCATTGCTATTCCATCGCCGTCCGGCATACGTCTGCAGCTAACAATTTCTCAGGATCTCAGGATTTTAGCACAATGCGTAGGATTGATGGCACAAATCTGGCAAGCGGAGGTCTTTGTGTGGATCAAGTGTGCGTGGATCTATTGTGTTCATGGATATCGCATAATGCTCAAAATACCTTAATCCAAATGTCATTGAGTTGCGTTATAGACAAAATCGGCCTATCGGCTTAAATACATTTTGGTACAGTCAACAGTATAAATAAGTGATCCTTTCTGTACCTTGTCGCATTCAATCGTTTCACAATTTTGTATGTCATTTCAAACACGATGTTAAAGTGACAAGGTACATAAATTATCACTTATTTATGCTGTTGACTGTACCAAAATGTATTTAAGTAATCAAATTGGGCCTCAAAAGCGTTGAAATAGAGTCGAAAGCTGACGACATTTGTTACATGAATCAGCATTTATTGAAGCTGTGAAAAAGTTCATGACCTCATGAATATACTTTATTCCATACCAAAATTTCTGAAAGATATGCTTGTCCGGCTGTTCTCAACATGTGCTGCCCTGGGGCTTCGTAAGACCTCTGCAAAAGCTTCGGTCAAACATCAAACTATCTTTAGGTTGAGTTTTGCCTGTGAACAATGTTATATGAAGTACTTTTTAATTCTTGATAAATAGGTTGCTTGAAAAAACACGGCTTTTCTTTTTAGTTTCTGTCTGTGAACAATGTTCTCTGAAGTCCTTTTTTAATTCTTGATAAATAGGTAATTTTAAAGAACAAGGCTTTTCTTTTTAGGGACTCCGTAAAATATGATTAGTTATGGTTATATCAATTTTGATTTTTAATAAGCTGTATCTCAAATTAAATAACTAAAGCAGTTTTTTTTTTGTACAGGAGTTTTATCTGAAATACGCCTTTTGGTATATGAGGGCAGTATAGTTGATTCGACCTTTTTCGGACTAATTACAAAAAAGGTATAAAAATATAGCCAAATCGGACCAACGCAACGAGCAGCATTTTTTTATGAATGTAGATAACATAATTCGTTCATTTTTGATATGAGTGGGAGTGGAAGAGTAATTGACATATTTGGGGAAGAAGTGGGCGGCCCATTCATTTCGTTCGTTCTTTTTGGAGCGGGGCCAACGTGTACGCACTGGGCAGACAGACGGCGTCAAAGACTATAGACAAGTAAATGCACTTTGGAACATAGCAAAATAAGAAAATGGTTGATTTTAGACGGCAATCTGTTTTTTAGAGTCCCGTACTCAAAGACCTCAACGGGACCCTATTAATATATGCCTACGCTGTCCGTCCGTCCCTCCGTCCTAACTTTAAAGAGCTGAACAATAAGAGCTCGTTCCCACTATGTCGGATGTCGGATTCCGAATTTAATCGGGTGTCGGCGCCTCTGTTAACACTAGTCGGCTGTCGGCCGTGATCGCAAATGGCGCTAGTATATTTCGGGCGGAACAAGGGGTGCTGGCGAGACGGGGTAGGCCCAGACATCCGACCAGTGTGAACAGCGTCATACCTTACTCATAAGCGAGCGAGACCCGACACCAAATCGTTTTCCGAACGGGAGGGCTGACACACCATATTTTTTGTCGGATCCGACACAAAATCGTTGTCGGACGAGTGTGAATAGCTTCATATCAAACGTTCTGCCACTGGAACGACCGATTAAAATCCGGAATGACATACGACATAGTGGGAACGAGCTCTAATAGATAGCGGTTTGATTTTATTTTCAGAATGTATTATTTGCGGCGGAAAAACAAAGTGAAATGACAAAAAAATTGTGAAGAAGAAGTTGGGCTCGCGCTGATTAGAAATAAAATTAGCGCGCGAAATAAAATTCCAACCGGAATATAATACCTACTAGTTATGTGGCAGTACGGAACCCGCTGGTCTTAACTCCGACTCGCACAGGACCGGATTTTTTTTGGTATGGTATTAATTCTCATACTGAAAAACTTCAGTTTAGTTTGTTAACTAAGTTTCAAAACAGTAGACGTTTTTCGAAAACAAAAATTAGTACAGAAAAAATTATAGTCATTAGCAACATTTCAAATTATGTTGACGACGTGGTTAGCTAAATTGGTATAGTGCCTACGAAGCCAAGGGTCCCGGGTTTTGTTCCCAGTGAGGCCAAAAAACTTTTCGATGAGTGCGAGTATTGGTTTCTGAGTCTTACCCCCGTATTAATGAACTAATCTCAACTCTCGATGTGTCAAAAATGACAGTGTTCTATGGTTTGACGTTTACTTTGACGTATCTTGTGACGGGCCTCTCAGCCAAGATGAGTTTATTAATACAGCCCTTAGAGGTTTTCTATATATAGCCGAGAGCTTACTTAGTTTGGGACTAGGTAATTTTTTATGTGATTGTCATTGTGTGAATTTGTTTACTTTTACTTAAAAAACTGCGCTCAAAAATATCTGACACGCTGTTACACACAGATATTTTCCTATTGAGGTACAAAACCCTATAAAACGCGTGCAACCCCTTTCTGTTTACGTTGGGGGTTTAAACTTCAGATTGTCCAGTCTGTTACCCAAAATAAAATCTTAACTCTATGATAAGATGTAAACAAGTAGTAAGTTGATACCTAAATATCTTATTTATTGTCAGACTAGGTTTATCACATCTACGATATGACTAAGAATTGTGATTTATGTAAGTAATAAATTAGCAGACTTTTAAGAGCTTGTGAAAGAAATGTTACTCACACATACATATGAAACAGCAATAAAGTAAATGTTGCTTGTACAAATAGGTTAAGTGTTTTTTTTTTTTATGTGATTCCGAATGAAACTGAATCCTGTAACACAGGGTTTCCTAGCTCAGGATGCAGGGTCGTGGTATATCCACTGAAATGTTTTTTATACTCATAATTACCGCAAAAAAATATCAATATTGTCAAGCAGTGACAGCCTCAGACGAGAAGGCGTTGGTAACTTGAATTTGAAATTATAATTGAATGTGAAATTACTACGTAGCATAAAGGAGGGGAATTAAACATTTATTGGATAAGGAATATAATCACATAAAACAACAAAGAACTGAAACATTGGACTACACAATTCAGAAACAAAAACAAAAAGCTACTAAAGCTGAAAATTCTAATGAGAGAAGAATGAGTTCTTCTCATTGAGAAGACAATGCAAAGAAGGCAGGTCAGCCAGGAGGCAGGTATCTGATCTCGTATGCCATTAAAAAAAAAACTAATACCCTGTAAGGTAGATATTTATCTGAAAATTGGGTATCTAATAAAGTACCTACAGCGCAAAAGCTCAAGGAGGACCGTCGAGTTTGTGGCCTACCCACCTGCCATCTAATCTAATACGAACATCGTGACGTGTGTGAATGAATTCTGAATCATTGTTCTGTTGATTTTAACACTACAAACGATGACGGCATTCACTAACTGGGGCCCGTTTATCAAACGCAACTTTGTAACTTGTATTACAAGCGGAAATCTCTTTCCAACAATATGTATTAAAGATAAACTTCCACTTATATTACAAGTTACATGTTTTTGATAAACAGGCCCCTGATTTACGTACCGTAAAACGGGGTGAGTAGGGATTAAGGGGTGAGTAGGGACACAACCTAAAATGAAGCATATGTTACTAATTATAAGACTAACATTATTTCCAATAGACGTAACGTTACTGTCCGTTTAATACTTGTTCTTATTTGTATTAAGTTATGACCTATTTTAGGTTGTGCCATTACTCACCCCGTTTTATGGTACAGACCTACTTATAATTATGTTTGTATAAGCTGTAGGTATGTATAAGATGTACTTATAAGATGTATGTATAAGCTAATGAAAAATTTGCTTTTTAAACAACATCGCGGTATCAGGACAGTGCAATAATTTTGTGACGTGATTTTGGCGATTTCCACTGCTGTATCGCGCGCGGCTGTATGGCGGCTGTATCGATGTTGTATGGTAGCGATAGAATTTAAATAGTCGCGCAGTGTCAACCCCCTTTGTGAAGGCTGCGTGAGCGGATGAGAAACAGGGCTTGACGACGAAGAAGAAAAAATAGTGTCTGTCTTTTTGCCTTTTAACTATCAATTTGTATTACAGGTTATTTTACTAAGTATTTTTCTCCGATACCAATGTATAATCTACTAGACTAAGTATTCATATAATACTTTTTTTCATTCGTCGATTTTAAATTCCTGCCAGAATAAATGCGTTATGATTTCTCAGCGGGTACTGGCAAAACCAGTTAAGTCTGACCCGTTTTATCGACACACATTTTGGGCTTCTTTCTCTAAACAATGTGTGAATTGTTTAGAATTAAATACCTTTTGTTTGATCTTAGCACCTTTTGCTAAGCTTTGTTGTTTTTTGTTATGTATGTAAGTACTGAATAAACGATTGTCCTTTCCCTTGAATTACAAACGGTCACCCTACAACCATAATAATTTTAATTTACGGAGAAATAAAACTGAAGTTTATTGTAATCTGAAGAAACCTAATACTTTTGCGTACCTACCTACCGATCCACGTAATCAAAAAACCGGGCAAGAGCATGTCGGACCATGCTCAATGTAGGGTTCCGAAGCTGTTACTACCAACACACCAGCAAAAGAGAATATCTTCATGACACTTACGTCTTTTTGTTGAAAAGCGCAGTTGTTCCGACCGTTGACGTCTGATCATGTTGAAAAAAAAATCAATGAACGTCTTTATTAATTTTGTTATTATTTTGTTGGAACACAATTTATGCTACTTCCGATCATTTCCGAAAATATTCATCTAAAAATGTTTGCATAGGAACCTTAAATTATATTTTAAAGAATTGTCTAAATATATGGAGTGCCGTCCTCCCCCCCTTGGTATATTTATTTTTGTTAATAAACTACCAATCAATCTAGCCGACTATACTACACACCTATCCTCTAAATTTCATCACAAATATATATGTAGTTTATGAGTAAAATGCCGGTGACATACAAATGGACAGACGAACATGATGAAACTATAAGGGTTTCGTTTTTTGGCATTTTGGCTACAGAACCCTAAAAACAATAGCAATGTACAATGATAGTCTCTACTTTTAAGTTCCCTGGAATAGTATAATATATTTAAATAAAATAGCAAATGTCTTTGTATGAGTTTCGCCGAAACCATTGCCAATTCCACAGAGGTCGAGTCCTGGACATAAACACGTACAGACACCGCCACAAGTTTACGTTTGAAGATATAAATGAAAATGAAAACCTTTATTCTGTTAGTAAGGGCACGCAAGGCAAGGTACGTTACCTAATGAGTAAAATCACATCAATAACTTTAAAAAATATATAAATCCATAAATATCCCTAGTATTAACTTCAAGCCCATACATTTATAGTACATTAATATTTTTATAATCATGCACTTATTTGAGAATCGTCTTTTCTATTCGAAAACCTAAAAAAAAACTGAATCGATCCATTGCACGAAGCCCTGCAACCATTTAATCATAAACGCACAATAAACCCATTTTAGTGGAAGTATTTTTTGTCCCTTTCTGACAAATTTAAATGTCATAATGACAGAAAGGACAGAGCATATTTCAAGCACACTTTATACTCTGATTATTCTGAGATGATGCCTGTGACAGCTGAATTTCATAATTTATATCACTTACTATACAAGCGATGTGTTTTAATTACAGGCGATTAATTATTTTAATTCCTGGGGGGTTATTATGACATAACTATGCAGTTCTTTTTACGCTGAGAGAAAAGGATAGAGCTATATAACTGCTATAGCTTTGTCCTTTACGTTCACCGCAAAATAAACTGCATAGCTATGTTATAATCACCTTGCTGAACGGTGTCGCTAGCAGGTTTGTGCCGATGTAGTATTTATGCAAAGTTAAAGAAATAAGTGTAATAAGTGTTTATATGAACTGTCACAGGCATCATTTTACAATAATCAGAGTATAGCAATTGCGCGTTTACGAGGTTCTAATTTTACTCAACGTATAAAGTCAGTGACAACGTGCTAACAAATTTTAGTATTTTGAAATTCACTCAAGTATTAAAGCGTTGTATCAACATAGACATAGAGGGTGTCCCAGAAACCGATATCGACTCACCTAGGACTGAAAGAGCCGCTAAAAAACTATGGATTTAACTTCCATGCATGTTCAGCAACTTTTACTACTTTAGGAGATATTGATCATTTTAATGTTTTTTTATAATTTGCCTTTATTTAATATCCCTTGAGTAAAAATCACATAAAGTTTGTTTCTCCATAGTAGGTGTGCCAGTGTTTGCTTTTCACTTTGTATGGAAAAAACAACTTTATGTGATTACTCAAAAAAAAACTTATGAAATTAATGATTTTTCGTGACATGGACATAAGGAAAAATAACAAAAATTCTGATTCAAACGAATCAATATCTCCGAAACTTGTAAAAATCGCTGAAAATACATAGGGGTTAAATGGATAACTTTTTAACTGCTCTATCAGCCCTAGGCGGGTTGACGTCAGTTTCTGGGACACCTGTATATTGATGACGTTACATTAGCGTTTCTTTTCTTACTCGATAAAACGAATACTTGGAAAACCTTGCCTACAAAGTTAATACTTAACTAAACCAATACTTCTGAGTGTAATTTGGCTATAGATGTCATCGCTATACGAAAAATCGTTGCATAAACGATGTTATGCTCTGTAAAATCTGTGACGTACGGATAATGCGACCGGTTAAATCTGTGACGTACGGATAATGCGACCGGTTAAATCTGTGACGTACGGATAATGCGACCGGTTAAATCTGTGACGTACGGATAATGCGACCGGTTAAATCTAGTTTTTACCTGCGACTCTATCTGCGTAAATTCTGCTATAGCTCCCCTGAGATGTTTTTATTTTCCACGCCGTATAAAATCGCTTTCCAGCTATCTCTGTGGATTGATACGTACTACTTTTGTGTTGGAAACAAAACATACAATCACAGATTTTTGTTATATTATAATAATGTTTTTATTTGTCAGGGTACGCAAGGAGGCAACACGAAGAAGCTGCGTTTAGTTCGGCCACTTCTTGAAAAAGTCAACAAAAATTGTTAAGAAATGGGTACGCTCTTCTAGAATCTTCTGCGGGCCTAGTATGGTTGCGTTTATCGCGTGACAAAATGTGGATAAAACATCCATCACTAGTATATACAGACGGATGTTTATACACATTTTGCCACGCGATAACCGTAGCCATATTAGCAGGGCTCGGACAAGTCATCGCAGAAACTGATATGGACATGGGACAAGACTATTATAGAGTCGCAACTTAAGATTATTATTTATTATTATCTTTTAAGATTATTATTTACTATTATTTCACCTTTTTAGTCGCATATCTGTCATGGATTTGTCAAAGTGGCATGCTTCAAACAGTTTTGTGGTGACAAATTAAACTAATACAATTATTTGCTTAATTACGATTGCTGGGAAGATGTCATAGAAGTGTTTCGGCAGTTTCGAGTGAAAGGTTCGAAAGTATTTTATAACAACTGTTTACTTTTTTATATCTAACACAAATGATTAAATAAAACATCGGTTTGTTCCAGACAATGCAGAAGTTAATGGTTGCGTATGTGCAATGCAACCGTCAGCATTAAAAAAAATGTTAATGGAAATACCTTCATACATGTATGGTTAATTTTGGGTTGCAGTAATAAATGTCATTGAAAAATATAATTAAATAATATTGTACATAATGCGATTCTATTGATCTTGTTCTATTGCCGTCTTGCGATTGTTTTGCGATGACTTGTCCGAGCCCTGCATATTAGGCCCCCTGGCTAGTTTTAGTATACGCAAGCATATTTTATGATTTTTTTATTCTAAATACGAAAGTGATCCTCTTTACTAAAAGACGCAAGAAATTCCCGATTAGTATTAACTAATTAAAATTTTCCATGAAACGATGTACAACTTAAAACATAAAAGCTCTAAATCAAAGCAACCACTATCATTAATTTTAAACCAAACCTCGTTAGAACTTAATGACTGAAAAGCACTATGTTTTAAACCAATTACTTTGATAATACCAGGGTAACAGGAGTCAGCTATGAGTGATGCGCGTAACTGTACACCATCCCACATCTCGCGGCGTCTTGGTCGGGAGCCAAGTGACGTCACACCAGGTACTAGGCCCGCATAAAACGCAAGGCGGCAGCGCTACGAGCACCAAAACCGTAGAGCTCCCGCTACGGCGTAGACGCGCTACGCCACCGCGCTGTGAAACTTTGTTCGTTTTGTTTTGGTGAATTTGGGTAAGTGTGTAATTTACTTCAGTTTATTAACTTATAATATCTTCGTGTTAGAATAAATTGGGTGCACAACATTTTTTTTTGATCGAAAGTATTTTTAAAACTTTTAACAAAATTAAGTTAATCAAAAACACGTTTTAAAAATTAATATTTTATTCGAATAAACCAAAGTTCGCGATCATTTAAGAACTTGATAAAAGTAATCTTTATGTTTTTGGTAATAAATACTTACCCTGCGAATAAAATAAGTCTTTTAACACATTTAATAACTCAATTAAAAAATATCTACACGTCACGACAGTCGCTTTTAACTTTCTAAATTAATTAATTAATTTTATATTCGAACACAACACGCAAAAAATATGCAGTTTTACATAAAATACACGTGTTATCGTATGGAATGTCTCAATAGTTACCTTAGTAATTTAAAAACGACAGTTAGGAAATTACAAAAAACGGGTTAATTTTACTCGAAGTGATAATGTTTACAATCATGTCATTTTGACGAATTTACTGCATACCACCGGTGAAATATGGTCAGTAAAGCATTGTATATAAAATAACACAAGTATACGTAGTTTTATAAAATCCGCCACGGGTCGAACGAAGCTAATGCCATGTATTTTTGATGTTAATGTTTCTAAAATTCCTTACATGCATGCTCTTGTACTGTTGTCTATACGAGTGAAAAGTTTATTGGAATAAATAACCAGTGATTTGTGTTCTTTTAACAATAATCACTAGATAAAGAAAAAGTGATTTTTGATTTGGCGCCTTCGATAAAATTTAGATTGATAGGTATTTTTTTTAAATACGATTCTAATGTGTATTTCCATATTTGGAATGAATCTCTGTCTTATTATTTACAGCAAGTTGGACGTGTTTTTAACCGACTGCGTCACAAAAATAACACACACACATTTAAGTGTATGTCTATTTCTTTGGCACGCACACGTGAGATGTTTTTAAATTCGTCTTTGTTATGGGAGTGACGCAGACTATAATATTTTAATCAAAGTGATGAGAGAGGGGGTTAGTTTTTTATATATGTATAGACGACAGTATCAAAAAATGCATTCAGTGAGTTTTCAAAGCTTGTTTTTAATTAGGTAATGATTTGAAACTCTTTAATTAAATAACTAGTTTGATTTTATTGCATAATGTAATAGGCACAATCTGTTAAGCTTGATTGGATTTAACAAACTTTCAACACATATGTGTCTGTACAACGGTAAACTTTCAGGATATCATTAATACCTGTCACGTACACAAAGTTAACGTTAGTTTGTCTATTAGGTATCCTAAACAGGTTAAAAGTTTCGGCGGAAATTAACTTACGCGTAACATTTATCTATAAGACGGAAATGTAATATTTAATTTGAGAAATCTATGTTACTAGTTAATTTGGCTATTAGCCAAATGAAAGTCTTGCATTTGACATACTCAATGAAAAAGTTGCAATTACATTATGTATATGTCTAATATTTAAATCAAGGATAGTGCCGCCATCAAATCTTCTGTACAGGGTAGTGATTCTCTAAACAACGACGGTCGAACGGACGGACGAGTGATGTCCAAGCGGCGAGATTAAGTAGTCCCGTCAGTGCGAACAAAACATATTTTACCGCGCGCATTTTCAATTAAACAGCCTTATACGTTCGATCCATCGTAAGAAACCATGCTGCTAAATTGAAAATGCACGCGCTACAATGTGTTTTGTTCGCACTGACGGGACTACTTAATCTCGCCGCTTGGACATCACTCGTGCATTCGTTCACCTTTGCTTCTTTAGAGAATCACACCCCAGATGTAGTGTACATAATCCTATCCCATCGTTTTTTGTCGGGTAAGCTCGTATTGGTCTTGCTTTCTCAATTAGCTTCAGGACTTGTCAATAAGCCAACTGAGAAAGCAAGATAAAGACGAACTTATCCGACAAAAAACGAAGGATTATTCAATACATCTGTACATAGTGTAAAACAGTCGCTTTCACTATCTGTCTCTCTGTATGTACGCTTACTCAAATACTTGGTACCTTCTTACAAGATTGTTGTTGTGCATAAGGGTCTCGATACGAGCCTATCAAGACGTAGATACAACTTGGATGTGAGATGAATCACTAAAGAACTTGCTGTTGTTGAAACTTAGTCATTAATAATTTGTAAAATTGCAAAGTTGTTTGTCTAGGGGACACCGTTGATGTAGGAAAACATATCAAACTTTTATTTGGTGGTGGTTGTGTGTGTGTGTTTTTTTTTCCTTTTTCTCCCTTTATTTCTCTCGTAATATTTTTGACATGATTTCCTGCTGAACTACGCATGATATTTGATATTATATTTAATTTCATAATTTATAGCTTTATATAATGCTAGACTAAGTAGTATAATTGTAGTATTAAATATGGTTAAAAACCGGCTGACTGCTGAGTTTCTTGCGGCTTTTCTTCTCGGCAGTGGTCTCCTCTTGGGAAGCGCTGGTAGATTCTTGACGTGTAAAAATGGCCGTGCGGCCTATTACTTACTGATTAAATATCTTTTATACATTTTTTTATCTGCTTTAGTTGTAATATCACTATTGTATAAAATTTTCGTCAACCAAGAAACAAACTCATTAAGTTGGCTCTTATTTTTTTGAGTGTATCTTTCAAACTACGCAACGGATTTTAATGCGGTTTCCATCAATAGATAGAGTGATTCAAGAAAAAGGTTTTATAATAAACTCTGGTTTATGTACGGGTGTTATAGAAATCTCACATAAACCGAAGCGAAGCGAGGGCGGGTCTCTAGTAACACATACATGCAAAGGTTCTATGTTAGTAAAGTAAATAAATCGAACCTAAATAAATATCAGGGTAGTGATTCACTCAACAACGACGGTTGAACGGACGAACAAGTGGATGTCCAAGCGGCGAGTTTAATTAGTCCCGTCAGAGCGAACAAAACATGTTTTAGCACGTGCATTTTCAATTTAGCAGCATGGTTTCTGCCGATGGATCGAACGTTTAAGGCAGCTTAATTGAAAATTCACGCGCTAAAATGTGTTTGGTTCACTTTGACGAGACTACTTAAACCCGCCGTCCGACCGCCCGTTGTCTTTGAGAGAATAACACCCCTGGGACAATGTCACACCAATTGATCAAGTCAAAAACTAAGCTCTAGGCTTGTACTATGAGTACTAGACAACGATATAAATGCTTATATAGAGAAGTATATACTTAAATACATAGAAAACATATACGCGCTCATCACACAAACATCTTCCCTTTCCGGGATTCGAACGACTGCTTGCTTCGTAGGCAGGGTCACTACCAACTAGGCCAGCCCGTCGTCAAAACCTTATATTTATTACATAAACTCATTAATCAAGATTAAGTTTTATACGTAACTAGAGGCCGCCCGCGACTTCGTACGCGTACAATTCGTTTCTCGCTACTCCCCCTATTTCTTCCCGGTGGGGGGAATTTTTTGGAAAATTCTTTCTTAGTGCACCCCCCGGGTCCCTAAGGTATACTCCCTCTAAATTTCAAGTCCCTAGGTCTAGCGGATTTGCCTGTGCGTTGATCGATCTATTAGTTTTTGTTTTTACAAATACACTCCCTCGCTTCGCTTTGGTTTATGTGAGTATGCTTTTAGCCTTACTTGACAAATGGGCTATCTAACACTGAAAGAATTTTTCAAATCAGACCAGTTGTTCCTGAGATAAGCGCGTTTAAGCAAGCAAACAAACAAACAAACAAACTCTTCAGCCTTATAATATTAGTATAAATATACAAAGAAGATATATATGCATAGGTAATAAATTGTTCACTTCCGAAGTCCAAATATTTCAAAAGTTTTTGAATTAAAACACAAATACAGTGTGTAAATGGTATACGGGCGTTCCTTTTAACTGTGGTTAGTATAACCCCTACTGAGCACATTTAGGCAGCTTTTGTTAAAATTAAATTAAAAAAAAAAACCATACAAATAATTTAACACGCAATGTATAACGAAAAATGCAATTAATTAAACATTACGTACTTACCTGACAGATGGACTTCGATGTACATTGCGGGTCGATAGTATGTTCAAAAATTAATAACGGTGTATACGTTAGCGTAATCAAAATAATTATTTCTGTTAATGATTAGTAGAGTCTTAATCTATGTCCAGTTTTAATAAACGCCCGTATACCATTTACACACTGTATAATAAGTTAGTTTTAAAGCATACGTTAGACAGAAAACTATGTAAAATATCTAATACCTAACTTTGTTCTCGACGTAAATGTTACGAGGAATATTTGCTTCATAAACTCGCAAAATATGTCATAAGTTTATCATACACAATCTATTAGCTGTCGTAACCATACTTAGTTAATTGCTTCAGTAGCATATTCAAATACGAGTTCACAGTCAAAGTCACCCCTCCGCCGTTTAGGCAAGCTTCCTCTTACACCGAACCGAATGTGGTAAAAAATGATCGAGTCCTACTCGCGTACCGAGGGTTCCGTACTGCACGCACTTACACTTGATATTTTATTGGTATTTGTGGTTTTTCTTTATGCTTTTTATTATACCTAATCATACCATTTGACGCTTGTATGTTTAACCGTTTTTACGATACAGCAAAAATAGAAATAGGTACGTTGAAATAAAACGTTTCATGTAATAAAGACATTTAATTCTTTAAAAAAAGGTTAGTAAACACATATATTTTAAAAAAACCCGTTATCTATTACGGTTCAAATAATAAAGTTCTTTGAAGTTAGGACAGACGGACAGACGGACAGATGGCTGGACGGACGCACACGCCTGTCTGGTACGAAACCCTAAAAATTACATAAAAACTAAGTTTGAAAACCAGATTTGTATTAATTCTCAGTTTGTTTCATTAAACTGTTTTCAAGCACATCATGTGACATATAAAAGGGCTAGAAAACGTACAAATAACTTTATTTTTATTTTAAATACGATTTGAAAAAAAACAGTTAAGTATAATATTTATGCATATGTATAAATATAAAAAAACAGGTCCCCCGGTCCCCGAAGTGCCACTTCATATCTTCCCGTGGATGTCGTAAGAGGCGACTAAGGGAATAAAAGGCTTGTAGTAGTTAGGCGATGGGCTTGCAACCTGTCACTAATACCCTGGTAAACATCTTAGTCTGATTGTGCAAAATGTGGTTGAAGAATTATCAAAAAGTTTTTGGAGTTGTTGGTAATTCTGTAGCTCTGCCTACTCCACTCTGGGAATGAAGGCATGAGTTTATGTACGACAATGTAATTATGTATGTATTTATACATGTAGAAAAAAAAACAGAAAAATTATCTTAGCTTCTTGCCTATTTGTTCGGTCTTAATTTCGAAGTGCTTATTAGGACGAATTTTGATGAAAAACTAACAAATCGTTAATTGGAACACTTATTTTAACAATACTTATCTTAAGAATGTCTAGCTTCAAAGACAATTCGTTTTTAGGGTTCCGTAGTCAAACTAGGAACCCTTATAGTTTCGCCATGTCCGTCCGTCCGTCCGTCCGTCCGTCCCCAGTCTAGCTCAGAGACTCATAGTACTAGAAAGCTGTAATTTGGCATGAATGTACATATTAGTCACGCCAACAAAGTGGTAAAATAAAATTTTGAAAAATTTTTTTTTTTAATGCACCTCCCTTACACGTAACGTGGGGATGTCTTTTTTTTTTCTTGCCTACCCCATAGTGTGGGGTGTCGTTGGATAGGTCTTTTAAAAATATTGCGGGTTTATGCAAACAATTTTTCGATTAAGGGATCCGTTTATGAAATATTAAGCTTTAAAGCGCTATTTTTTGTTAGAGTCAAGTGTCCCCCCCCCCCTACAGCCAAAACTACAAGTACTAAAAATCTGAAAAAAAATTTCAACGAAAGCGCATATAACGAATTTTAAAGGAAAACTATCACGGCTAAGTAGACATGATTAGTTCCTGAGATACAGGCGATTAACGGGTTTATACCTACTAAAAATCATCTAAGACAGCGCCAAATAACTTTAAATAGAAAATGTTGATTTTTGAGATAGTTTTTTGTGTTTGTCGTTACGGCTTCGGAAACCTACACTGAGCATGGTCCGACATGCTCTTGCCCGGTTTTTTATTTCAAAGTTATGCTTAGTAGGGAACGCTTAAAAAAAAAATCCTAAATAAAAGTATTTCTTGAGGACCACTTCCATAATAAGGCTAAACTTTTCTACCTGTCTTTACATTATTATTCATTGCCGATTGTAATTCAAGAAACTTTGAACGGCACGTTTTTCACTCTCAGTTAAAAGAATTTTGTAAAGCATAAATGCTGAAGAGTGTCCCAAGTTATAATTCTGGACCACTGGCAACTTTATACAAAGGCCCGGAACCAATTTTGTCCGAATGGCCAGAATAGCTAAGCAAAATAACCCTGCTCAAAATGATCTAGACACAACGTATTCTCTTGGCAAAAGAGTCGAGTGCAGAGGGCCCAGACAAGATGCATAACGCTAACTATCGTTTCTATTCGTTTAGTTTTTAAACCAATCGCGTCACTGGCACATCACGTGACTTTTCGTATCACGTCATCTGCCAGTGACGCGATTGGTTTAAAAACTAAACGGAGGTAAACGCTAACTAGCGTAGTGCATCTTGTCTGGGCCCTCAGATCATTTTGACCTCTTCGGTTGCGTAGCTACTTTTGCTGCGGACTATACTTAATTTTCTATTATGGGCACCAAGTTGATTTCCATTACAGCAACCATGACGAATTGGCAAAACATGACCACGCTGTTCTGTCAGCTCGGTGTTAGTTTTAATTATTGTTTGAATTAAAAAATGTGTTATTCTTATTATTTTTATTTTTATTACATAACTAAAGGTCAAAACACTAGGTAAGTCCTTAAGACACCGTTAATATTTTGGGACATTTAATCTCCCAAGACCAGAGTCAAGATTTATTAAAAATTTGATACAAAACATTGTTTCTAAGCTGTTCAATTATGCTTGAGGATGTTTGCCTAGTTTAGTTTTTTTAGCCTTTTGGTTCTATGTTCTGAAGAACGATTTTAAAATAATTACTTTTCGAGTAGTTAACAATCTTGACTAAATTATATACCTTAAAGCAGGTAAAATACAGTAGAAAGAAAGTTTTTACTTCGCGGTCTTAGTTTCTAAAAGGTTTTTACGTAAAAATCTTTCTTCATTTTTTTTTTATATATAGCAGCCTTCTATTATTCGAACTTTTCTACCTTCTCATTATATTAGTAAATATCTTTCGTATAATATTTCATTTATTTACAAAAAGTCGCACTCAACACATTACTCATGCGTAAGTTTGTGTGTTATGTGAGAACTATTATGTTTTTTTACTTTTCACGCTGAAAAATTACCACGCTGTTTTTTATATTACCGTAAAAACCAAATAATCGATAGATATTAGGGAAAAGTCTCACGCAAATTAACCCTATCCCTAACTTAGCTATAGTAGCCTTGTACTATGGGTCCTAAACCTAAATTATAACTAAACCTTAACTGCTACAGCTGAAGTAGGTAAGTCAGTTGCGTCGTCAATTTAACCTTAGCACGTGCAATCGTCATTTATTTAATATTTAGCTAAATTTGGCCATCAAACAAATTAGTTGACGAATAATTAAATTTAATGAATCATAATTTTCTGGAATCCATTTTTATGATGGGTACAAAATACTTCCATTTCGTCCCGTCACCTTGATGTAGCCTTTAGTTTTATAAATTACTTTTTACGTCACAAGGGAATTAAAAACACAAACAGGTCGCGTGTGTAAGCGAATAATATTATTCTGTCTTTTTTACTGTTAAAGAAAGTCAATCTTGATGTATTCCAGTAGAATCTTTTGGTAGTTTGGCGTAACAATTTTCACTGTAAGACCAATTGATTGGAATGTCTATGTCGATTGATGGGACTATATGAGTTTGCTACTACGTACCTTCTTACTATACTTACCTACCATTAAATATAATTTCATTTACTTATTCCAAAAAAAATATGTGAGTGACAAAAACAAATATAAGAATAAAATTTAAGCAACAGCAGAAGCTGTATGACACACAACACATTAACACATAATACACATTACACACACATTTAAAAAAAAACTGTAGCATTTATCCCGCAATTTAATCAGCAAATTTTATAGCGTTGTTGTGTTGTTGAAGTAAAGAAATTACTAAAAAAGTAGTATAATGCAATCTAAGGTTTCGCTTACTTAAATTTAGTCTTAATTTGTTTAGACATGTTTGTGCGATTGAACGAAAAAACATTCAAACATACTTTTTCACATTCATCAGATACTAGCTTCTGCTCGCAACTTCGTACGCGTTGACCACGGCTCGGACATGTTAATTCAGGGTATAAGCTATCTCTATTCTAAATTTCATGAAAATCCGTGCACAATCCAAAACTTTCGCATTAACAATAATTAGTGTGGAGTGTAGTAGGTGTTTGTGAGTGTGAGTGTGAGTATGAGTGTGTGAGTGTGCGTGCGTGTGTGTGTAGGATTCTCTAAAATTACAAAAGGGCTTCTAAATATTCTACTTTTCTCAAGCCATCGTGCTTCTGTATTTTAATCTTATGGTTGTCGCAATAGTCGTTCTCCCTGCCAAGTGAATAAGATTACAATATCAAGATAAGCCAATACAAAGCGGAATAGAAGCCCTGGAGGGTTATTATGACATAGCTATGCAGTTCTGTTTACGCTGAGAGATCTGAGGGGTTATTACGACGTGGCTTTGCAGTTCATTTTACGGTGAGCGCAAAGGACAGCGCTATAGCACTTGTATAGCTCTGTCCTTTTCTCTCAGCGTAAACTGAACTGCAAAGTTATGTCATAATAACCCCCCAGGACAGAGATATATTTATAGCTTCTTTAGCTCTGTCCCTTACGCTCGCCGTAAAATGAACTGCAAAGCCATGTCATAATAACCCCCCAGTTAAAATCGGAACCATTTCCTAGCTCCGCAGTGTAGTAATAATAACCCTGAATGTAATAACTTCTTGCCTAAGGCGGATAAATCTAAAACTTCAGCAGTAAAATGTTCATAAACGATTTGTAGGATCCCGGGTGTGACGGATAAGTATGACGGCAGAGATAAAATCTTTGTATTTTATTCGAATTAAACTTGAGCGGACCTAGTATGGCTGCGTCTATATCGCGTGTCAAATGTGGATAAAGCATCCGTCACTCTCGTACTTATTTACGCGTCAGAAGGTGACGGATGCCTTATGCAAACTTTGTCACGCGATAAACGCAGCAATATTAGGGCTGCTGTTTAAAAGAGGATAATGGGCTCTATTCTACTCAGTCAGACCATTTTGCTTTTAATATGTTATCGTATTGTCAACTTTAAGATAGATATATTATTTATTTGCGGGTGGTAGGACCTTGTGCAGGGTCCGTCCGGATCGCTACCACCGTCTTATCCATTAACCTACCGCCAAACAGCAGTGTTCGCATTGTTGTGTTCCGGTTTGGGGATAAGTCAGCCGGTGAAATGACTAGCATAGAGGCATTCCATCTTAGTCCTCAGGGTTGGCAACGCATTTGCAGTCTTAGGATTGCTCTGTAGTCTTGTGAATGCAAATGTCTATGGGTCACAGTTTCCACTTACCATCAGGTGGCCTGTGTGCTCGTTTGTCATCTCTATGACATAAAAAAAAAAAAAAAAAAAGATTTTATTGTTACCTATCTTAAGTTCGATCCAGGAAAGTTAATCGGTTTGAGAGAAAAAGGATTTTCGGATAAATGAAAATTCGAAACAATGGACAAACGTTTTTCGAAACATCGTTAACCTTACCTAGCGGTTGTCATGTTTGGTAGGGTGACGGAACCCGTAATGGACAAGTACCAATGATGGACACTTGATTCTAATTTTACAGAAGATAAGGGTTATAGGTACTTTGTTTTGCAAAAATCAATTAGGACCGCATGATATTTGAATTAAGAGTGAATTGTGTTCATTACTGCTGCTTTTCAGCTAAAAGTGTCCGTCATTGGTGCCGTCACCCTAGTAAATAAATAAATATATAACTATAAATATATAACTAAATTGGCGTTGTATATGGAGAATTTTAGGAAATCGGTGGTTTTCATGCATTTAATTTTGTAGATTATTTAGTAACGTCAAATGTAAACCAAACAAAATTCTGCCACGGGTATTGGACACTTCTAAGCTATATTATAGATATCTTAATTACTTAAAAATAGCTTTATAAAACTCTGCGCAATTGAAACACGAACTCGCAGCACATGAAAAGAGTTTAGTTCACACTTTAATTTTAAACATTATCAGATTTATAAGTAAGAAATTGAACCATATTATTTGTATCTAAAACCCTGGTAACATAATGTATTTATGAAATTTACAAAGAATTTGGAGGTTAAAATTTAAATACATATATTCCGTACGAAATAAAACACGTAAAAAAGACGCCAATTTCATAGGTAAGGACCCAATATTTAATGTTACATTGTCTAAGATTGTAGGCACTATATTATTTATTTATAACTTACCAACATTGTATATAGAGGAAACAAAACATTTTACCACACATTTATTAAATGATTTTTCAATGTAAATAAGAGTTGACAATAAAATATGCCAGAAACATATTTAATGGAATTTCACGCCTAGGCGGATTTAAACTGTCCTTTTTAATATAGAGCATAATGAAGTGGTGGTGAGGTAACGGAGTTATTTAGCTTTACTATATTTATCACCCCTATCGTCTGTAAAGGTTAAAGTTCTTGGGTGCTATTAGTACCCTCCTTTTTTTAAAATATCAACGCCTTTTGAACTTCCGTCGTCGTTTTAAATCCTTTTGTTCTCCACTTCAAAGCCAAGGCTGAAGTATCCGGCCACTAAAAGAAGGGGACTTTTAAATAGTCTATAGATTTAAAGAAATTTAAAAAAAATATTATATTTAATTGGTTGGAATACGTTCATAATCCTATAACATTTCTGTAAAGTAACATGTGAGCACGGATCTAAAAAAATACACAGAACGAGTGACATTGAATTTTACGCTCAAGAAAATGTCGACTAAACGTGTAAAAACTACAGTAGTAAATCTAAAAAGCCACACGGTATCACTTGTCTCGTGTAAGTTATGATTATTCGTGTTATTTTTCATAAATATGTGTTTATTTACGTTGATGCAAATTAAAAACAAACACGAGTCAATCAGTGATGCCGGTTTTTTCACAGATTTTTTTCCCTAAAAGCGGGGAAATCTGTAGCGCCGTTAGTTATGGTACAGAGCCTTGCATATGCGAGTCAGGCTTGATTTTGACCGGTTTTTTACACACTTTTAACTAAGTCACAAACAAGCTAAGAATTTAAGAATGTAATTAAGTTATGGATCTCTGTTTTAACCTAGGTACTTCTAATTTGTCAGATTCTCTTGAAATTTTCGTACTTATGTAAAATTACGATGACATTATAATTATATGGCTACTACGCCTACATAATAATATTTCATTTTATACATTATATTAAATGAATCGCGAATGGCTCGACTCATTTGAATATCAATGTTTTTATATCCCGATGTTTTTGTGTTATTTACACATTTATTGTGTAATAAAAGTATAAGTATTTATTTTTCCTCTTTATGACTCTGAGATATTTTATTTCAGTGAAAAAAATCTTACGTCACCTACATACGTGTTCAGGCTAATTCTTATTTACACGGTGCGTAAATGAATACAATTTATTTTTTCATTACCTTGATTTTTCCTCATAAGTAATAACTTTTCATGGTTGATAAAACATCGGAATTTTCAATATTTGTCGCGAGTTCGGAACGGCGGGAGAAAACCGCCGATGTCAAAGCTTCTTAGAAATCTTCACGAAAAATGTATTTAGTAGGCAGATTGAAATGTATTTTTCTTCAATTTTAACCACATTATTTTTTGAATTATAAACGTGATATGATTGGTTTGAAGCTTATTTTATTTTATTCTGGTTTAAAAACATGACAACGAGTCTTACTTAACGTTTATATCGGCCAATTCTACTGGTGTACTAATTTTGATTACAACGAAGCGGACAGTCAAAAGAGTAATTTAGAAGTTTATAATCATTTGTTAAATATCTTTTCCTTCAAACCTCAAAAAAATTAAACATGGAACAACTAAATAACGGGTTCATATTGGCTTATATAAATTTGGTCTTTCAATTTTTTTATACAAATAACAATTTGTGACTATACCTACTCATCATTACTCCGAAAAAATTTGCTTTTATTTTTTTGTTCATACTTTTTTAAGTCATAATTATCGCAACTCATAACGCATTTTTTCAAAAAAACTGTTACTTTTTTAGATTTTTATAAATCTAACCTAACCTAACCTAATTTGATCTACTTACACGTAAGATATTTAAAAAATTCTGAAGTGTACGGTTCCATGAATATTGGCGTTAAAAGTCCGATCATTAAATATATCTTTTAAAAAATATATTTTATGAAAAGTAAGAAGTGTGATCATTACGTTGTAAAATTATATGAGATACATTTTCGGAGTTCCAATAACCTAATTTACAATTTTATATGAACTTTGGCGCACCCCTATATAGCCAAATAAATAACTTAAAGTACTAAACCACGACCAGAAGATCAAGGCAGGCTTAGAATAATCTACCTTTGACTTTTCTTAGTTCTGTTGTGGTCAGGTCTCAGTGAAGAACTTGGTAGAGTAAGAACATCTTAACAAGATTACTGACCGAGGACTACTTTGTTTCTTAACAGTTTTAGATACGCTCAATTGACTCGAACCTCGTTACCACAATGGAAAGTATTAATTTTACACAAATGGTGAAAGTCGTAATAATATCTAGACTTATAAGTGTAGTTCCTAGTACCTATAATACTAGACTTATTAATAATGTAGATTTGCCGTGTGGTGGCCGGCTTAGAATAGTACGGTCACGAGCGTTAATTTGGGACCCATTTCAAGAAAATTATGCTTGAAGTCGTCAATGTCATTAGAGATGTCAAGTCATTTGTAACTTTTAGGAAACTCAACCTTATTTTTGTAGAATGTCAGATTGATTTTGAACCTAAGATGGGTACCAAATTAAATCTCGTGACTGTACCACTCCATGTATTTCCGTGGAAGTCCTGATACACGGTGGAACCTGTCTCTAATACACTGGTAAACATCTTAGCCTCTTTGTGTAAAATGTGGTTATAGAATTAACAGTAAGTTTTTAGAGTTGTTGGTAATTCTGTAGCTCTGCCTACCCCACTCTGGGAATGAAGGCGTGATAATGAATAAATATTTATTAGGTACCAAAAAACCATGCAGTTCTTGATAACAAATATTGATATTATGAAACCGCGATTAGTTTGGGATTGGAATAGCTGTCATTTCATATGCACTTTGACGTAAGTGTATGGTAAAACTGTCACCTCTAATCCCTTTCTAATTGCGGCTAGATTATACTCATCAGTTCATAACACCAAATATCTTTTGCTGTTGTAATGATTAATCTAAAAAATAACTGTTGTGTCTATTGCTATTGTTCAAATTTAGGCTATTCGTCATGTTAAGTGAATAATAGAATTCCTATTAGGCTATCTTTTGACAAATATGTATTAAATATGTTACCAATTGATACAATTGCCGTTAACAAAAGCGCTTTGACGTGGTTACCAATGCTATGATGAAATCTTTTAATAATAGTTATTTTATGCAACTGTTATACAGGGTGGGGCCTGTAACTAAAGCAAAAAATTAAAACGTAGATTCTACTCCTCAATCTAGACAACTTTTGTTTAGCAACTTTTTCAAATCATAAAGTTTTTAGATTGTTATTTTTTCAAACAAAGTAAATAGTATTTTCAGTGTATTTAAAACTCCGTCTAATTGACATCGCCTGTCAGTCTAGTCACTCTACAGACATAATCAATTTCATAGTACATTGCGTGTTCGAATTAACTTTAACCCTACAATGCATACAGTGACAGATATGTCACAACCAGTTTAATCGTTAGTAGTTAAAAATAATGTAAAGGCAGCGACAGCTTTTTTGTATAAAAGCAAACCTAGAGGGCACTATATAAGTGTAACACAGTAACAATCCACTAGATGGCATTGTACTTGAAATTACCAAGGGATTTATACAAATGTTGCTGTTCTCCGTGAACAATGGATTTATTTCATTTACATATTGCAATAAAAAAAAAATATATAATCAAAAATCGAAGAAAAAAATATTTTTATGTGTGAAAATCTTTGCGTAAGTATGCTGTAAATATTATATACTGTCAATGATAATCTATACGCCTATACACAGTTTTTTCCAAACGTTCCAGATCTGTCACACCATGCATCGACGGCGTGTCCAAACGTTCCATATATGTCACTGCATGCAGTAATTTTATGGATTTTTCATAGTACATGAAATATTTTACTGTCACATAATGTGAAAAATGTGAAAATACTAAGAGAAATTTCTTCATACAAATACAACAATTATTTCTAAAAGTTTAGAGTGTAATGAAGTATAAATTAAGAAATTGTTCCATAATAATACGATAATGTAACCCAAACCTTATATCATGGTGTGCCATAAAACGGTTTATTTACATATCCTGCGAGAAATACTAATAAAAATGGTTTAAATAATGGAAACTAATACTATTCCTCTAAGTTAAGAGTCTACAGAAGTTTAAATTAAAAATCGAATTCATAATTAAATATCAGTGTAACCGACACCTAATTGCATGGTGTACCACATATGGAACGGATTAAAAAAAGTTAATTTCTCCTGAAATATTACTTATATATTTTTTTCATTATTTTTTCTCTTAACTAAGCCCTAAATAAAACCACATATATTTTTTTCACACAAATAAAAAAACTCATGCATTGTAGGGTAATGTAATAAAATTCAAACCGCAAGTATTTTTTAAAAGTCGTCAAACAAACGTTGCGTAGTTTGAGGAGAAGAATGTACATTTTTAATTTTTGCTCTAGTTAGAGGCCCCACCGTGTATAATGAAGTTTCTTGTAATACGAGAGGGCACGAACGTATATGGGGTTACCTGCAGCGAGCCAAGGCGCAGGGTACCGGTGTTATGTTTAGGATTAAGTATATCCTAGCCTGAGCCTTTGAACAATACGCATGTTCGGTAGAACAAGAGCACAATGTACAATATGACACAAGTGCAATTATGCCCTTGTCCCACCGAAGGTACGAATTATCGAGTCAACATCCCACGTGGCGGTTAACTGGTGAGCCAAGACAAGCGTCCTTTAAGATATTTTTATCATGCTGAATGGAGATGTAGACCCAATATCGATATAAATTATAATTATTCAAGGTACACAACGCAACGGTTGGAACTTTGATTTGAGAAATGACACTGTTATTGATTCAGCAGAACAGCTGTGCCTACAACATAAGCCGCTTGTAATTGCAAAGAAAACCTGGGTATTACTGTGAAACGAGATTCTTTTTTTAACTATAGGTCCGACATTACTTGTAAAATAACGGTCCTTGTATTGATTAATAAAAAGGTTGCTATATATTTACGTTAAAAAAAAGTTAAGTTACAATAACATACGTTGGATGATGTGACATGAAGCATTTTTTCATAGTAGCGAATTTTCACATACTTACCAATTTTTCATAATAGAGAATTTCCAAGTTTGCTTTTCTTCATGAAGCGATTTACTTAGATTAAGTATTCAAGAAAAATATGAATCGTAAAAATCACCGAACATTAAATAACGCTGTATAAAAAATCGCTACATGAAAAAGAAAAAATGCTATGTGATAGTTCGCTACTATAAAAAAATTATTGTTGTGAAAATGATTTTTCAAACCTCTAACAACGTTTGATACTGTAGGCTGTAAATAGAAACCATTTCTTTAAGATTTTATAAAATAGAAACGTTAGCAACATTTGCGTCTTGGGTAGGCCTGCGGTACCTTTTACAGGCGTTTTAGTACGTTATAAACAAAGGGCGCCGAAAACATAAGATGGATAAGACTTTTATTAAATTTCGAGTACTATTTATGTAATAATAATAATAATAATAATAATAAATGTTTATTTTCAGACTTTACATCCATAGGGTAATATATATACAGTTTTTGTTATACTTAATTGTCGAGTATCACATTACGAATACGCCTCTCTGACTTCTCTAGATGTTAGAGAGGTCATTTTCTCTATGTAAGTGTCTAGTGAAGTACAAAAGGAATGGACTGATAATACCGAATATAGAAAAAAAATGATTATTTGTTTCAATCATAACATTTTATAACTTATTGAAGTCATATCCATGTTACGGATATCGTGCGAAATTATTTTGACCCTTTTATTATAAACGTTAGGGTCCCTCTGAAAACCTGTGTCGCGCCTGCAGCGCAACACAATTCTGAGCTGAGAGATGCCCTTTTTCATACTGTGTACTATTTTTTATGCGGGTGGTAGGACCTTGTGCAGGGTCCGTCCGGATCGCTACCACCGTCTTATCCTTTAACCTACCGCCAAACAGCAGTGTTTGCATTGTTGTGTTCCGGTTTGGGGATAAGACAGCCGGTGAAATGACTAGCATAGAGGCATTCCATCTTAGTCCTCAGGGTTGGCAACGCATTTGCAGTCTTAGGATTGCATTGCAGTCTTGTGAATGCGAATGTCTATGGGTCACAGTTTCCACTTACCATCAGGCGGCCTGTGTGCTCGTTTGTCTTCGCTATGCCATAAAAAAAAGCCCCTCGAAGAAGGGTAGAGTCAGCCACCTTTACCTATGGGTATTTATTGCTCAAATTCGTGTTAAGGTTTATAGCTCACCTCGGTCAATTTAAAACATCGAAATAGCTTAACCAAAGTTCATTAAATGAATCAAAAAGCTATTTTTCATGCGCAATCAATTTGCTGAAATGGATTCCAACAAAGAGAGTTATGATTCGTGGTTTCGCAGTTTGAACTGCGTGAAGTATGATTTGAAAAAAAATATAAATATTAGGGAGTTTTAAAAATGACTTAATTGGGTTACACCTAAAAAAATGCCTAAAAGGGCCTAGTATGGTTAAGTTCATCACGTGATAAAATGTGGATAAAACATCCGTCACTCTCTGACACAGGTACTAGAGTGACCGATGTTTGATTCACATTTTGTCACGCGATAAACTTAACCATACTAGGCCCACAGAGAGTTAACACGCACAGAGTTAATACAAATGATACATTGAACAAAATACCATCGATACGTTATAAAATAAACTAAAATATGCCACGTTGCCAGCATAGCTTTTGTAAGACGGCTCTTAATATCAACATAAAAAAATATTGCCAGTTATCCCCGACATGACCTTTTCAATTGACTCCATAATTGAAACGCTTGTATTTCTCCAAGTTACTCAGAAATCTGTAATTTTCTCCAGGAGACGGAACACAATACCAGGATCGCCGCAGGATATAAGAGATTAACAACAAAAAATACCTATATTATATTATAAGCCGTGTCATAATGAAAAAACCGGCCAAGTACGAATGGGAGGCTCTCTGTTCATTTATTCTCTTAAAAGCTAGCTTAAATCTTTGATGGTCCCGTCAGAGCGTTATGGAGATTTTAGTGCGTGTATCTTTTGGTCAGCGATTTTGTCGAAGTAGTGGTTTTAGACACGGTACATAACGTTAACGTGAACAAATATCGAAAAGGGACAATATGCATGGAATTGACATAAACAAACGCTCGACGCAACCGTCCGGCTGCTTACGTCAATTCTATACATTTTCGATAGCGATAACATTCTCACATTGCATGTTAGGCCATAGACAAGATGCATTCAGCGTTCGTTATCGTGATTCAAAATATATAGGATTGACGTAAGCTGTCAGACGGTCGCATCGAGCGCTTACGTCAATCGTTTACGTTTGCGTTAAGACTACGCCGAGCGTACGCCGAATGTACAGTGGCGCCCTCATTACTTTTATTGTGTTTTCTAATTAACTAAAGAATTTCCTTGGAACCAAACAAAATGAGTTTGTAGCGCAAGTATAAACACAACTAATAGGGTATATCATTAGTTTAATAACAATTCACCTTCGGGTTATTAACTTAACGAAGAAAAGTGGCCACCTTTTCCCGTTAAGCTGACTACTCAAAGGGTAATTGTTATTAAAGTTTGTTACGTATCCCATAAATTGTGTTTATACTTGCGCTACAAACACATTTTGTTTGGTTCCAAGGAAATTCTTTAGTTAATTAGAAAACCCAATAAAAGTAATGAGGGCGCCACTGGACGCTCGGCGTTTGCTCGGCGCAGTCTTAAGCAACTTGTCTAGCATCACTGTCTAGTTATAATAATACCTTTATGCATAAATAATTCATACTTAAATACAAAGATAACATTCAAAACTCAGGAACAAATAATTATGCTCACACACATATCTTCGCTTACCTTACCTTAAATGTGTACAGAGTAAATAATGCACCCGGGATGGGTCACATCGCGACATTACGTCGTAACATTTTTGCGGGTGGTAGGTCCTTGTGCAGGGTCCGTCCGGATCGCTACCAACGTCTTATCCATTAACCTACCGCCAAACAGCAGTGTTCGCATTGTTGTGTTCCGGTTTGGGGATAAGACAGCCGGTGAAATGACTAGCATAGAGGCATTCCATCTTAGTCCTCAGGGTTGGTAACGCATTTGCAGTCTTAGGATTGCATTGCAGTCTTGTGAATGCGAATGTCTATGGGTCACAGTTTCCACTTACCATCAGGTGGCCTGTGTGCTCGTTTGTCTTATTTATGCCATAAAAAAAATAACAAAAAAACATAACACTGTTCTATTAACCGGCACTGACACTTGTTGCTGACACGGTCCCGGGACCATGTTACGATGAAATATCAAATGTACCCACCGGTGTTTTTACTTACATACATGGGCACATAAAAATCAAAATCCCTTCAGTAGACTGGTCGAAACAGATCGAGGCATATCTGCTTCCGAAGATTCGCTTTAATATAGAGAAAAGTTATTAGGCATCTAGGAGTATACATGAGTATAAAAGATTTGTAAGACGAGGATATATTGGTCAAATAAACTGCCCAAGCCAGACAAGGTTGCTACGTAATTGACTGCGGGGTATATTAAACCCTTGGTTATATTAAATTGGTAGTGACAAATAAATATACGACATCGTATTTGAGACAAGTTCGTTTTTATCTTGCTTTTTCAGTCAGCTACAGTAGCATTTTGTTATGCTTATTGAGACTTTTCGGACAAAATACTAAGTCGTATGATAATTCACTACATCCATATTAAGTTTGTATGGGTTTATTTACCTTGTGCAGGGTCCGTCCGGATCGCTATCAACATCGTTACCGCTAAACAGCAGTTTTCGCATGGTTGTGTTCCCCAGGTAAGACAACCGGTGAAGTGGCATGCGTAGAGACCTTCCAGAGTTTTTTATTATAGTTATTTAATATTTAAATAGAACCCTAGCTACAACATACTTACTTTATGTATTCTATTGTTCAGTTACTTCGGTGTTTTGTTCTCAAATTACATAAAAATTTATTACATCTTGATGTAAAAATACCAAGCTATTAGCACTAGACTATTTGTCTGCCACTTTTATCTTTCCTTCACCAACAAATCTACCCATTAGGAGTGCTAACAATAGAGAGGTACAACAGATCTATCAATAAACAACAGAATGAAAGATACCATAGCATTTACGCGATATTTTGCAGCTATTTAAAAATATAGAAATTGCACTGTAGCTATAAATTAAAATAAATTGACTTGTATACTTTGACACCTCTTTGAACTCAATAATGGTTGAGAAAAGAAATGGTTTAATTTCCGGCAACGCAACGTGGCCGGGCAAAAGAAAAAAAAAATGTGGACTTCGTAAAAAACAAAAGAAACGGTACCTGGAGAAAGACCCAGTACCCATTCCATGAGCTACAATTTACCGTACTTGCTAGATAGTCGAATGCTCTATCCCTCGCAGTATTGTTATAGAGTGCGAGGGACAGAGCATTCGACTAGCTAGCGAGTACGGTAATTGTAGCTCATGGTAAGGGTACAGGACCCTGGACAAAATCCATAACGATAACGTGACAGATTTTCGAAAACTGTTAAAATGTAAGGAATTCACATAAGTGCTCTACGCGACGAGACGTCACGATGTCAACTTTATGTAATTGCTGTATTGAAATATAAATAACGCATCATTTCATTACTATACGGTATGCAATTATATATTTAGTTATACTACAATGTAATTAAGATATGGTGATGTTTTTGCATAATTTAGATTAAGTACTTACAAATGAGGAATTTACTCAATTTCAAAATTTTTGTCAATTTTTCCCACAGCCAAAAAAATTAACAAATTCTAGTTTGCGCCCTAGAAATAATATCCCAATCCCATCATCGAAATTGAAAATGCACAGTTCGAGTCCACACGTGATGTGCAACAAAGTCTACAATAAGATTCCAAGTTATATAAAAAGCGAAGAAAAAAATAATATATTTACCAAAAAACTTACGAAATATTTAATTTATAACTGTTTTTATTCTCTACAAGAGTTTTTTGAATGTGCAATAGATTAAATTTCAATATATTTGTGCCATATGTAACATGTACTTAGTTTAGTAAGAATAAAATAGTTTTTATAAGTGTCAACATAATATTGTAGTGCCCAACAGGGTTTCATGGCAGAACGAAAATTGTACCTAAACACCATTGTACCTACTCAATTACCCGTGAAAGCAATGAATAAACTGAATAAGAAACATTTCGTGAGAGGTAAATCGACTGACGAGTGGGTTTAAATGAATAAGTATAGATAATAAAAAATAAATTTAATAAATAAGCTTTCATACTCGTACGCATTCCGTTTACATAGCTTGAGATTTCCGATGAGAAGAGCATTCCAACTGGGTAACTAGATAACTTCCTCACGGTAAACTGCAAGGCAGATTTGGATTAAATATGGAAAGGAACTAGCTTACATACACCCTAGAAAATCAAATAGTTCCCGATAGTCTACTAGACTTGCAAAAGTGACAAAATCATTAAATAGTAATCAACTAAAAATCCGAAAATAAATTTAAACGCGTCCTTTATAATAGCAACATTCAAAGGAACAGCTGATCCTGATTATTTCCCAGCCCTGCCTTTCATAAATATGTTTGGATTACTTCTCGCATTCTCTTTTATTCGAGGTTTGGGTCCAGATTAAAATATCTCACTCATTGAACCAGGGATTATAAGGGTTTCTACAAAAGAGGACATTTGTCAGGCTTTTATAACTTCAAATAAGTGTACCTATATATTAGGAGTACCTACTTGATAACCATAAAGGAACCAACAAGGTTACATTTTAAACAGAAAATTAGGCAGATAGCCCTAGTAAGACAAATGTTGGTATCGGACACAGAACAGAACAGAACGGAAAAGAATCGAATCTGCTTTTGCTATTGAATACGAGATCTCTACTTTGAAATACGTAATTCGAACTTCGTCTATTACTATCCCTTTTGCTTTCAACGCGTAACTAATTCGCATTAAAGTGACGGGACGATCTGAAGTTCGTGTTATGGATTTCAAAGTAGAGCCCCTGTATTATAATAGTCATCGTGTTCTTCTGGATGAAAGATGTCGTGTTTTGTTTTCGGGGCAGCCTTCCAGCAGCGGGTACGTCATCTTTGATTAAACAGAATTAAGTTACGCCCACGCCAATGCTTAAGAAACGGTGACGGTACGGAATAGCAGTGACGCGTCGTATCCGTACCATTTTTGACGCATGCCCTCCACCACCAAAACTTTTTAACTTTCCAAGATGAAAAGTAGGCTATGTGTCAATCCAGGATATTTTAACCAAATCCGTCCAGCCGTTGCTGGGTGAAGGAGAACCTAACACACAAACTTTCGCAATTGTAATATTAGTAAAATAGGATAGAAGGGTATATGTCAGTCGGTATTTCTAAATATAGGGATTGCTGCTTGAATTAAACATTTTCTATTCTACTATATTCTATAACTATAGTCCATTTAATTAGGTACTCAATTAAATGTAAACAGACCAAATGAAATATTGTCCCGTGATTTTTTTAGTACCTAAATAAAGGAAGTATAGGTTTTTGTAGATTTTCCCGCGGTTTCAGTCCTAATTTGCTTTATACATCTTTTTCACACAGTTTCATAGTGTTGCAAGTATAAATTGGTTGACTGTGCATACATACATACATATACAACATACATAAACTCATGCCTTCATTCCCAGGGTTGGGAAGGTAGAGCTACAGAATTACATTATATTGACTAAATAAAGCAATGCCCGGCACGAAACAAACTTTGACATGAGGTGCCACGAAAACTTAGTAATAAATCTGTGTTATGTGAGTTCCAATGAAAATATATCTTTTACGCAATATGCCGAGGTTTTTTATCCTGGTATAGTCGACCAAGAAGTTCGTTTACCAATTTCCGTTATACAATTTATATAAGGCCAGTTAGCGTCTTAACCCGAGGTTAGGCGGCAAACCACGTATATACAAAAGTAGACGCTTAACTCTGGGTTAAGGGCTAACTCTGGTCCGCGCAAGTCCGCCTAATAGTATTAGTGGTTTTATATGGATTTTTACTAATAGTATGGGCTTGTTGTTATGCAATCGGCCCCAGGTGTACTTAATTGTTATTGTCATTTGCATTCTGAACAGGAACAGACTTTAGTATGTCAGTTTAAAAGCAACCATAGATTATAATTATAATTCGTGGCTGACAGGTAAAAGCTAAAACTATTCTTTCACATGGAAACAACATGTATTTTTCTTATTTAGACATAAACAAAGTAGTTCTTACCCCCTCCGCTTTAACCCCAACCTACATCTAGTTTAATATTTATGAGGCCAGTTGAAAAAATGCCTTTTCAGATCCCATCCTCAAATAAAACCCGAAGGACCTAAAGAATCAAAGTGTTTGGAAAACATTTATTTGTCACGTTTAAACTTAAAAAGACTTATCCAGCTGTATAAGGTTTTCCGTAGCCATGAAAACTGAGTTTATTTTCTTTTATTTTCATTGATCATGTATTATTTTTATTGTGTTATTTGTATACCTAGAGATTTTCCTAGCACGAACGACGTCCTGTTAGTGCTTGACATAATAAAAACATCGACAATCCTGTTATCGATAAGTACCTACCACTTCAACGTCATAGAGGAAAATCACAGACTTATATTGTGGTATATGCCGCAAACACCCCACTTCGCATGCTACCGATCATGTAGAAATGGACATAATCCGTAAATTTTTGGTCCCCTCCAATATTTTTTTCTGCTTTGTGATGAATAGTTTTTATATGGAGCAGTCGAAATGAAATTTTCAGTGTGTATTGTCTTATTTGTCTGTCTAGATTTGTGAAAGGGTAAGTGCGGAAGTAAAAAAAAAATGTACCTACGAGTATTTCCGCGTTGGTGGTTATCGATAACAAGTTTGTCAATATTATAATTATGTCAAGCACTAACCACATTTTGTTCCTGCTAGAAAAATATCTAGGTATATACTTGGATAACCTCTATACCGAGTCTTAAGGTTTTTAGTGCTGGGCGATATTCATTTTAATTAGTGACGTCGGGGTCCCTCGTACGCTTGGTACACAGGACATTTTTCTTGGTGTTTGCATGCGCTAATGAAATTTTTTTCCTACTATGTCCTACTTTCTATGTCCTTGCGTAAGAAATGAGACTGATTATTTCTCTGTCTTTGTCTCTCGTCGATTATTTTTGTTGTGTTAGATGAATACAAACTTAGATTTAATTTGATAGGCCCGTATGGTTGCCGGGTTAGAATAGTGCTACTGCATGTCTTCCCGTGGATGTCGTAAGAGGCCACTAAGGGAATAAAGGCTTGTAGTACTTTTAGGCGACAGGCTTACAATCTGTTACTAATACGCTGGTAAACATTTTAGCATAATTGTGCAAAATGTGGTGAAAGAATTATTATAACAAATTTTTTGGAGCAGTTGGTAATTCTGTAGCACTGCCTACCCCACTCTGGGAAGAAACGCGTGAGTTTATGTATGTATACCTATACATATATTTAAGTTAGGATTCTAACAATGTATAACCAACGTGTCTTCTTAAAGGCTCACTGTTGGCAGACAAATGAACGGAGAATCTGATAAAGGGGCCATTCTACTTTTCGTTGTACATAAGTTTTAGCCACGCTCTCACTAAACTATTTTTATTTCAACAAACGGTAAAGTGCTGCTTTTTCTAACTTAAAACTAGAAAAGAGACGCCAATAAGCTTATATATAGAATTAACCTAATTCATAAAAAGTTATTTGTAATAACTATAAAGTGAGTAACGCAGTGGACGTTGATGTCCCCGCCTTTTCTATGGAAAATGTGCAATTTACCACTGAGTTACCAAGATTCTTCAGCGATAATTGAGTAATTTAGGATAAGGTAAATGCAGCTATTAACGACCCTCCTAAGGCAATTTTGAAATTGATCATACTTATTAAGAATATTGGTAGCCGTAAAAGTATTTTTATTATTTTTATATGGTAATATTGAATAATGGGTTTATATTTACCACGTTAAATGCTTCAAAATAAAGCATAATCTTGTGAAAAATAATTAATAAAGTGGGCAAGTCGAATGTTTCTATTACCGACCCATAGTAACGGCTGTGAAGCTATTAACGTTTTTTTTGCAGCTATTACCGACTGTAAGAAAATAATATAACTTTAAATGGTGAAAAACACTTTACTCTTCATAAAATTTAAACAACAATTGTTACAAATTTTAAAAAACAATACACGTTACAAGTGTATGTTTTATATGGTCATCTACTTACATAAATTATTATAACCATTAAAAATAACCAACATTAAAACAACACTTAAGGAACTTGAAAATTCTCTAACATCTATTTATACTATTGAGATACTATTCATGCTACTGAAATCCAAAATAAAAATATTATTTATTGACTTATTACTTAAAATTACGATCACAAAAATATTTTAATCTTTATCAAAAAAAAAAAACAATTGTGTACATACGTTACAAGTGTATGCTTTATATGGTCACTGTATAGTATACCTCTAGTAATAAAGACGTGTCAGATATTTTTGCTACCAATGTTGGATAATTATATTATTGCTGGTGACTGTAAACCAAAAAAAGTATATTACTTAACATGAAATAATTAGGTATATTATTTTGTGTAGAGTCGCTAATAGTTACTTTTTGTTGCTATTACCGACCCACACGGGTCGGTAATAGCAACAATTAGTAACTATTAGCGACCCACATGGGTCGGTAATAGAATATGTAGGTATAATAGTAAAATGTATTACCGACTTATAAAAAGTACATAATATTTATAATCGGTGGTTCCCTGACTGTAAAAGAGACCGCGATTGATTAAAGTAATACAACATTTAACTCCAAAAACAAAAATTTAATTAAATTATGGTTAATTAATTATTGTCTCTAAAGCATATTGCGTTATGAATAATGTAGTCATTTTCAACAAATTTACAACGCAAAAACAAGAAAACTACACAAATTATTGTATATCGCTAATAGATTTATACAAAGGCTGATTGTTTATTATTATAATAGTTTATACAAATACTTGTAAAATTGACAAATATCAACAGAAAATATATAAAAACTAAACTCTACGTGGCGGCCATTACCGACTCATGGGTCGGTAATGGCTGCAACTACTAAAATTGAAGAAGCTATCACCGCCCTATTTTCAATTAAAGTTTTATCATATAAAGCGACGTTTTTTCAATAAAATGCATTACAAAATCGAGACTTTATAAGTAAATGAATACATTTAATACTACACGATAATTGTAGGTATCATTTATGTGCATTAAATGTCTAAGGCAGAAAAGTTGGGTACTTACCTGCAGGAACAAGAGCCAGTATGACAAGACCTGCGTTCACGCCGGCCGCACAGAAACTGATGTATTTTATCTCTTTTTTGCAATGCCACGCACTCTAACGTCAGGTTATCCGATGCTCAACGAACAAACGCGTGTATTTTTTCTATTACCTGTGGCTCAAACAGTTGCAGAAACGTAAAAACTTGAAATTACACTAATGGGTCGGTAATACCTGCAGATTTTCGATGGGTCGTTGATAGCTGCGTTTACCTTAATATTTTTTTTTTAATCGTTAAACGTAAACATTCTAAGTTCACGTTATTTGTTTATTCGCGGATTCATCATTTGTTATACTTTTTATCGGACGATAGCAAAAATGTACACTGAAAAGTAGAATGGCCCAAAGAGCAAAGAGACTGCTAGAAGATACTCGTATTAGGAGAAGGTAGTTAACGGGCGTGATAATAATCAATAATTTTAAAAATGCTTAATTTAAATGAACTATATTAATGTTAAAAAATAAGTTTTTGTTGTTCTTGTAATATTTTTTTAATATTAAAAAGATATTAATCTTTAAATTACTGCTTTTGTGTAAGTTAATCATTGGGGCCAATTCGGATCGTGAACTCTAAATTTTAATTTTACACTTATACATATTTAGTACTGACGACACCTGCGGAATAGTTGCAAACCGTGACGCTGCTGCTGCGTATTATGCAAGTGGGCACACGATGTTGGGCTATCTCTTAGTACCATAAGACTAAACTATGCATATTCATTTACCATAATTAAATTAGCACAACCCCAAGAATACTAGCCCACGAGCATTCCTGCATGCGACCCATGCATGCGAATTGTGAACCGCTACAGTAAAGCAACATGTCTGCTTAGGCTTAAAAATCGATCACAAATGTAATTGAGGTCGTCATGTTGACTACATTTGTAAAACAATAAGAGCTGTCCTTAGTAATCTTAGTGCCGTAAATTATTATTATTATTATTATTATTATTATTTATTTTAGACAGGCAGTTGGCACTGATATGTCTAAATCCTTGATCACTGCACGAATTGTCACACTAATTTAGAATGTTTGTCAAACTTATTTTTGAACTGGTTAACACTTTTAGAGTTCACAACATTAGAGGGTAATTTGTTCCACATTTTTATTATTCTATTCCCTAAAAAGTTTTTGCCGATATTTGTGTTGTGTTTTTTTGTTGCAAGTTTAAAGTTATGTCCTCTGGTGCGTGTGTTGGTGTTACGAATAAACAGGTCACTAAGATCCGGACAGTCGTAAAAGCCGTTTAAAATTTTAAAAGTTTCGATCATGTCTCCGCGCTCTCGTCTTTTTTGAAGTGATGTCAAGTCCAGTTTCTTTAACCTTTCCTCATATGGCAATGATGATGAATTGTTCTTACTTTGCTCCCCCATGGGTAACTTATGCTCCATAAAACCTATTAAAAGGATTTACAATACAGATTACCTTAATATAACCATGGAGCATAATTAACGAGAGCAAAGCAGGCACATTTTACGGTGTTTTAAAATATAAAATGTCTTACAATATTCTTAGGATTGGGCTAGCTTTCCAGAGAGGTAAGGCTGCCAGTGATAACACTAAGGACCATGCCGCGAGTGGACCTACTAGAGGGGGTGTTCTTTTTATAGTGGTGATTATTATCTGTATCTTGAATATTTGAGAAGACAATACTTAATATTAAAGACAAATCTCCTACTAAAAAAATATAATTAGAATGTTGTTTATGTCAATGGCAGACCCAATAATAAACTATGGTATATCTAGCTATGGCAAAACTTACATCTGCAACGTATCTACAATATTCAAATAACAATACTAAAATGTATATTATAGTTCCCATAAAAGTAAAATACGAACACAGGCATAACATTATTTCAATATTGTAGAACCCTGAATATTTTCAATAAAGTAAAATTGGCATTTATATATAATGTAAGGGCAAAATAGGGATCTTAAACTGTCTCGTATTATGACATCTTGTGTTCACGCTTGGTGCCATGGTCACCAAAATCTGGTGGTGACTTGAATCTCCAAGATGCGAATATACCTAGTCGGTCCTTAAGTTCGGTCACAAAGGTTTATTATAATTTAAAAAAAATATATAGAGTTTCATAAACTTGTAGTACATCAATCAAAACCTTATTTTATATAGAATAAAAACAGCGAAATTTGATTTCGTTACTATTGCAATAATTTGGTGTACGAGCTTTAAGCATTCCCATTCGGGGCAGGAAAGCATGGGTCAAAACACGCACGACCACGATACTGATAACGGCTACAACTTTTGTAAGAGTTCTCGTATTGAGTCGAAATTTGCGTGATATATTGACCAGACTTTTATCTCTTTAAATACTGATACGAATGTATTCCAAGCAACTAAAGATCCGCTTATACTCCGGTCAATCATCATGTCTCATTAAATTGACCTTACGATTTCACATCAATTTGCAGAAATACGAAAACAAACCAACTTTCGTGCTTCATAAGCTGGTTTTTAAGTGTCGTTAAGATAATAATGCTGGTCTCTGAACATACCCAGAGATGAGAAGCTTTATAATATTAAATAGAAAATTTTCCTGGTTAACAAAGACTAATCTTAAAAGCGTTTTCAAAAAGTGAAATTTTTAGAAAACTCGTGCGTGTTTTAATCGGTGCCGGCCGTGAATGTTAAAAGATCGTATCGGAAATTGCGGCGACTATGTGGAATGATGATTAGTTCCTAAAAATGTACTTTAATTAAACTTTTAAATTTAATTTATTTTAAAATTAAAAAATAAACAAAAAATAGTTTTATTTGACTAAACCTTTGTGACAGAACTTAAGGACCGACTATGTAAAATACTTATACACCTGGGGCACGTTTTATAAAGCTACAAGTGACAATTTTACAGGTCTAAACTGGCAACACTGCTCAAATTTCTGGTCGTCGTTGGCCGAGGTTGTGTCAAATGGAAACTTTGTAACCTGTAAATTGTAATTTGTAGCTTTATAAAACAATAAACTGGTGGTTATCTTGCCAAGACTAATGAACTAATAAAAAAAATCCGCAGTGGACATTTCTGCGTGGACCTTGATTATCTGAAGCGGGTCATGAGAAACATTTTACGACTACGCCGATATTCCGCGGAAGTCCATAAACAAATGACGATGCTTTTATTTTCTGGACAAATAAATTGAGTTAGGAGTTAGACATGTATGTAGATAATATAATAAAATTCAAATAAATGGCCACACTAGCGGCGGTCGTCAACAAACAAAAGTATAGAGATGAAGCATAAAATAAACGTACCACCATAGGACTGTATCACAGTGACATTATGATTCAACTCTGAAGAAGTGTCAAACAAATTGTTTTATAATGTCACTGTGACACAGTTCTATGGTATGGTGGGTCAGGGTTCCATTGGGGTGATAGTACGTCGGTCTTTATTAAAGGATTCCGTAGCTTACACTGTCCGTCCGTCCGTCCGTTCGTCCTATCTTTAAAGAACTGTATCCTTGGAACCAGAAAATGCAAAAAAAACTCGATATTTTTAGTCAAAATTAGTCTCCAGATGGGCAGATATAGTGTTACTGGCCTGTGGGGCGCGCGGTGTTCCGGTGCTGGTCGTGCAGGCTCTAAGGTGTGCCTGGTTTGGGAACTCCTGTTAATACCTGTACCTTATTATAAGTTATCTTTTTACAACTAAAAATCTACATATCTACATTGTCATTCTGCAAAACGCAAACTTTCAGGATTTATTTAAGGACCATCTTGTAGAACCATCGGTTAGGTCAGTTTTATATATTTGCATTTTCGGAAAAAAAGCATTTTGCAAAAAGATTTGTTTATTAAAGATAGACTAAGCTGTGAATGGAGGCGGCGCCGTGACAGAGACAGACACATCCGTACGCCGAGACGGCCTCATTGTCGTGGCCTAACAATAGTTATTTGCACTATCTTATTATAGTTACACATAGAAGTCATAACAATTTAATTGTATAATTAAAATATAGCATGCCAAATATAAGTTACTCAAATTAATTTAAAAAACGAAATTAATATATTTTAACTAACACAAGTACCTATAATTACAAAACAAAAAGGGACAGAACAAACTAAGACTGTAGGGCATTCTATATTTGAAATTTTCCTTTTCCCGTACTATCAGCATAAAAAGAGGTTTGTAATAAAATTATTATATTTAAGAAGAAAATTCAAAAATAATGTCAGTATGAAATTCTAAATATTATTAGGCTGTTTTTATTGTATTGAATTTAGCAACTGAAAGAATTAATACTATTACTGCTGAGGACTGGGAAAATATTTGTCACCATGTCGAAAGACTCGAAAGTGAAGAAAATAAATATAGATTTCAAGAAGGGGAAATGGATCGAATTACAGATCAGTCACCCAATAAAAATGTTGAGCATACTTAGAACCTTGTCATTGTGACTGCCATTGTTTTTATCGTTCTTGTAATTTGTTCAGTTTGGAGTTTATTATGACAGTGCTCTAAAGTCGTTGGCCTATTGCACATTCAATGTTGCCCAACACAATGTTTATTGGTTAAGACTGCGCTGAGCAAACGCCAAGCGTCCAGTGGCGCCCTCATTACTATTATCGGGTTTTCTAATTAACTAAAGAATTTCCTTTAAATCAGACGATACGTTTTTGTAGTTCAAGTAAAAACACAATTTATACAATATGTAACAAACTTTAATAACAATTAGGTACCCTTTGAGTCAGCTTAACGGAAAAATGTGGCCACTTTTTTCCGTTAGGTTGATAACTCGAAGGTGAATTGTTATTAAACTATGTGATATATTCTCTTTAAGTTTTCATTTGTAGTACAAAAACATACCGTCCAATTTCAAGAAAATACTTTAGTTTATTAGAAAACACACTGTACATCCAGCGTACGCTCGGCGCAGTTTTAAGGCGCGATTTAATATGTCCGTAAGATTTCATCTTAGGCATTAAGTAAGTAGGAACACATTTAATAACGATAGTGATACATTGCATGCCAGCGTATCGTTCGTGTCGTCGTGTCATAAATAGTTTCTTCTTACTTATTTTTCTTCGTATTTCTTAAGAACAATAAAGGTATAAGGTTCTTTTGACTACTTAAATATAGTAATTATATTAGTGGGCTAATGCTAATTAATAGAGGTTAGGGACACGGAAAATGTGACATTTATGTGAGTAAGCTTAAAACGAAAGGAATTACTTTCCATTTTAATTTGACACGGTTAAATCCTTGGTAGTGACCAAGCGATCCTGCTTACGAAGCTAGGGGTCCCGAGTTCGATCCCATTAAGACTGTAAAATGTGTTTTAAGTATTCGAGTATGTGTTTGAAATGTACTAATTACTTGTTTAGTAATATTACCCTTTTTTATAGCCGCAGCGTATAGTTTCTTTTGTTATTTAATTAAAAAGAAGGATATACCCGAAACCGACGTGCGTGCATGACTCGATGTATGAATGTGGAAGAAGCGAAAGAAATTTGTCAAGATCGTAGCAAGTGGAAAGAAGTGGTCTCTGCCTACCCCTCTGGGAAACAGGCGTGATTTAATGTATGTATGTAAGAAGCATATGTATACATAGACAATGCAAAAAAAAATATTCACATACAACCCCAATAATACAAAAACGGCCTAAAGATCCTCTTAGCGCTAACACTTATTAATTCTAATGTGAGGTTTAAAATAACCTCTATAAACTTATTTTAAACCTTCCACAATGCCAGCATTATTGTAAAAATAAGCCTTTGAACCGTAATTACGTGACTTAAATCCTAATAACTGACATTAAATATTTTTTTATAGCTTAAAGTCTAACAAAAAGCAAGCCCTAAAAAAGTGGCTGCTTATTGATATTACCACCACATAATCAAATCAATTTTAATTCCTTTTTTTAAACACGTGACACTACAACACCTCATTTGTCGAAATCGGCTCCATCCGAGAGAGGAGGTAGAAGAGGGAACAAAGAACCATACGAGTACAGTCACCCAATAAAAATGTTGAGCATACTTGGAACCTTGTCATTGTGACTGCCCTTGTTATTGTCATGTTCAGTTTGAAGTTGATTATGACAGTGCACTAAAATTACACATCAAATGGTTACAATACGATACTAACTACTCTTTGTGCAATGAAGACAACAGAGAGTAACAATTTAAAACAAGTTAAGTATAACAATATTTTTTGGTTCGATGAAATTTAAAAATTACTACAATGAATAATGAATAAAGGATTGTGACGTAAAGCTGATGACAGATCGCATCGACTGCTTATTTCAACTCTATACATTTGAGTCGATAGAAAGCAGAGACGTTATCAACGTCTATATCGTTTTTATATTGTTAACGCCACAGTAGCTCTTACAGGCTTGATAATAAGTGGCCATGCCGTAGCAAAAACAATAAGGGTTCTCAAACAACGTAAGTTAAAACAAAGTAGACTAGCGGCCCAGATTAATCTCTAAACTCAATGGAATCTCGTATCTATTGTGCTAATAGACAAGAGACTACGTATTCTTGACAATATTGACGCATCATAATAGTGGAGTTCAGGCCTGCCTGCATTGTCTTCAAGTCAGTACCGGCGTAAGCTTTTCTTTGTCTCGCAGGTTATGGCACGTTAAATGGAAACTGCATTAACAGCTCAGTTTAATTGGACGACAGCCTACATGCTAGTCTTAATACATTGCGCCGCTGCAATAGCTCTCGGATCAAAAATGTTAAAACAACCTGTCAATGGATTGCACCTCCATACAGGTTGTCGAACGCTACAAACGTTGATTATAACGCAAGACACCTCACAAAGTTATAAACGGAATTTGCTAAAACATCGATCAGACTCGGTGACTTAAATGTAAAAAAATGGAAAGTTGTTTTGTATTTCGAAAGTAATTTTGTATTTCGTTTTAGGAAACGAAATGTATTCGTGTATTCGTAACAAAGCAACTATCATATTAAACGTTTATGTTCTACATTTCTTAACTATGTTGGTTATTATGAATACTGAGTAAAGCGAGTGTGTACAATGCGACTGTAGACTTTGTCATGTTTTCTACAATGTATCACTTCTTGCTGGCTCTTAATAATAATAAAAAATACAGATAAATGCGTTTATATGTAGGAATTATGGTGTAATAGAGTAGAAAATTGCTATGTTTTTAAGAATTAGATACAATACGATACAAAAACTCTTTATTGAACACCAAATAGGAAGCGGAATAAGAACAAATAAAAAAGTTAAATACCTGTAGTGAAACAACAGGCGATCGTACCGCTAAATTAAAGATTAATTTTATAGATACATATACAGATGGACGCGCCAATTAAGTATAGTTATTTAATAATTTATTCGATATTCCAACAAAAATTACACGAAACACTTTTAAAATTACTTACAGGAACATACAGCGCTCATCATGGGAAATGCTATTAACAATAATTAATTATTTTAATCTAAGGGACCCAAGGGTTCGCTTTGTGGCGTTTTTACGACTGATTGACATATTGAGGTATTGAAACGTTAAATGTAAACTCTATACTTGTTTAAAAGTAATCTTTAAGCAAAGTTCTGAGACGTACCTATATCTTCAGATTCAAATTGTCAAATAGTTTATATTTTATTATTATTAAGAAATATAAATAAAAAATAGTTAATTGAAACATGAAATATAAAACAAAAGTTATGTCATGGTATTAAAAGATAATTCAGTATATTCTCAAACATTTTACAAGCGTATTATCAAATACCTTAAATGGCGCGTCAAATGGAAGATACGTAGGAGTTGAATTAACGTATTTCTCTCAGTGAAAAGAAAAACGCATATTTTGTCCTCATTACTTGATTTGAATAAGCCTCATTTTAAGATAAAAGCTAAGACGTGTAGGCCCTTAAGCAACTGTCAAATCTGTGTTAGGCGTAATGCGTCAAACGCTTTGTAGACGGTAAACGCTTCGTAATTAGTATGATGAATGTTAAATATTAAAGCAGATTTATGATTAACGCGTTAGGTTTGGGAGGAAACGGCTTTCATTTTGCTTTTTGGACTTCACTTGTTCTAAAACCTTCTTAAATTGAGTAGCTCCAACGGAATATTACACTTAGCACGGGTGCTATAATTTGGATTTGCTTTGTAGTAGTAGTTCCAAGAGTCTCTGGTAAAACCGCGGACAGACGGTTAGACAGACAGACGGGCATGGCGAAATTATAAGGGTTCCTTGTTGACTACAGAACCCTAAAAACGTAAACATTTTGTCTTTGCTTCCAAAAATATCTTGCAACGCTACTCACATAGAGACTTTTACGGACTAAGTTTTTGATTGTTTTCAAAACATCATGGCAAGGGCGGATCTCGGGGTCATTATTTATTAATTTAAAGTACTTTAGGTCCAATGAATAGATTACATCTATAGTAATGTGACTGGTTTCTACCGCCACGGTCCAAAGCCTTCAAGCAGTTCATATAAAGTAAATAGTAGTCGATACAATAGTGTCAATGCATGACTCGATGTATGAATGTGGAAGAAGCGAAAGAAATTTGTCAAGATCGCAGCAAATGGAAAGAAGAAAGAAGATGGAGATGAAAAGAAGTGGTCTGGGAAACAGGCGTGATTTCATGTATGTATGTATGTACAATAGAGTTTAACAATAGTTGCACCATTGTTGTGATAGTATTCAAATGCCGCCAAACGATCGAGTGCAATGCCCTCTCACACGCAGTGTTTTCTAGAACACACCTTATCTAAATCTTGACAGCTCGTTTGTAAATTCCGCCGTTACCTATGTTATTTTAATGCGCCACCTATTTTAAGACACGTGTAAACAATAACAGAACCGTGCAGATTTACAAAGGATTCGGTGCAAAACTAGCTGCTGTAAAGTTTTCGGGAATAAAAGTACCCTGTCTGTTTCTATTCTCGAAAATGGAATTCGAAATCAAAATCTGATAGTTCCAATCTTGATTACTTGGTTATTTTAACTTTATTTCATAAAAAGCATGAATGAGAACTCGTGTACCCAGTAACATTTGGGTTAGTTTTATTGATAAAAATAACTACACTTAAACCAAAATGCAGTAATCACAGCGAATGTGCTTCCGTTGAGGTTAGGATTTTGATCTCGAATTCTATTTCAGAGTATAATCTAGAAACTACTTTATGTCTGTAGGTACCCAATTTCATATTGATCAGTTAAGGCGTTAAAGTTGCAATAAACAAACAAAACACTGTTTCGCATTTATTATGAATATTAGTATGAAGGAATGCATGGGATCCCCTTGAAACACCGACACATATTTGATTGAATATATCATTTCATCGAATGTCATTTCATCGTAAGCTAATTTCTGAAGTTATCTCTAAAACCGTTTAACTTTCCTGGGTGGTTAAAAAACTAACCTAATCTAACCTACAGTTCCTGCAGGTATACCTATAACATTTTGAAAAGGTAAACGGGTTCACAGAAAAATATTTTTTGGACAAACGAAACAGCGGACAAAAGTTTTTCGAAACTTCGATAGGTTACCGGTGGAACTTTGTGCAAGGACCGTCCGGTTCGTTACCACCAACTTTAACATATACCGCCAAGCAGTGTTTGCATTGTTGTGTTCCGGTGTAGGATTATACAACCGGTGACCTAGCGTAGTAAGTCTTGGGATTACAGTCTTAAGATTGTAGTTTTGAGAATGCCTACGGCTATTGATCCCACTTACCATCAGGTGACCTGTGTGCTTGTTGACCTTCCCTATTGTTAACTCAGTACCGTAGACTACGTGTATCATTAAGACTTTGCAATTTCGATACATCTAACAAGTTATACGGATCGCACAGCCAAAGGATCGAGTCGTTATACATACACATACATACATACCTTCACGCCTGTCTCCCAATAGGGTAGGCAGAGATTATGGAACGCCAGGTGCACCGATCTAAACACACAATTTTCGCTTCCTCTACATTCATCAATCTCTTCATGCACGTACGGCGGTTTCGGGTGCTTTTGATTATTATATTGTTAAGTAAAATAGTTACCGAGAAGATTCCGAATGACTCTAGCTTATACCACGACTCACTGGCCACAAATAAGTTTACGCATACATTTAGTAACATTTTCACAGTCAAATGTGAGATTAAATACTTACCCACATTTCAATCAAACAGGCAAGGAATGTTTAGTATCGTTCATATTGGATTACTTGTCTTCATGTCGCTCCATGGGTTTGAGGAATTCAGTCAAAGGCCAAGATATATTACATAATATGTTATATGATTTGTAGATAAAGGTTTGTCATTGTCTATCCGCTACAATAGAATCGATCACTGAAAACTTTCTGAAAACCTAAAATAAAACGTGCAAGAAAAAGTTTATGCTCATATGGTCATTTATAACGTTAAATAATATTACTTTTAACTTTAGAACATATTTAAAAATAATACACACACATACATACACATGAAGCAAACTTATAACAACTATCTTTTTGCGACTGGCGGTTACAGATAAAAATCATTACAACGCTAAATATACTCAACCTATAAGACTCAGGAACATACATTTAAATCTCGTACTTAATATAGTATAAATTGCCAAGTCGACGCTGGCGAGTTTTTTTTTTATGGCATATAGATGACAAACGAGCACACAGGCCACCTGATGGTAAGTGGAAACTGTGACCCATAGACATTCGCATTCACAAGACAGCAATGCAATCTTAAGACTGCAACCCTGAGGACTAAGATGACTGGTGGGAGACTGCCAAAGATAGGGCTACGTGGAAAGAAGGGAGGGAGGCCGTTACCCGGCAGTGGGACATTATAGGGTTATAAGTTAATAAATAATATTTCATTTAATAAATAAATATGTAATCTCAGGGGGCAATCTCACACAGATGGACCTTAACCCAAACTAAGCTCTAGGCTTGTACTATGGGTACGAAACGACGATAAATATATGTACGTATCGTATATTATATATAGAAATAAATATATAAATATGTTTGAATAAAACATTCAAAACTTAGAAACAAACACTCGTGCTCATCACACAAACATTTACCCATACTGGGAATCGAACCCAGTATCGCTAGCTACGTAGGCAGGGTCACTACCAACAAAAACGTCAACAAGTTAATTTGTTTAGCGCAGCTTCTAAAACACAACTATGTCGTCCCAATAAAATTGATGATGATGACCAATAAAATAGGAACAGACTATATATTTGTTATTCGGCTTCGGAACCCTTAAAACAACACCCTTATCTTCATCCATCTGTGTTCGTCACAGCTGATCCCAAGAACCGATTAGCGTAGAAACTTGAAATTGGCCCAGGGGTGTTATTCTCACAAAAACAACGGACGGTCGGACGAACGAGCGAAATCGAAGCGGCGAGTTTAAGTAGTCCCGTCAGAGCGAACAAAACACATTTTGGCGCGAGCATTTTCAATTAAGCAGCCTTATACGTTCAATAAATCGGCAGAAACCATGCTGCTGAATTAAAAATGCACGCGCTAAAATATGTTAGACGGGACTACTTAAACTTGCCGCTTGGACAATCACTCGTTCGTCCGTCCGACCGTCGTTGTCAGGGCCGGATCTACCATATGGCTTTTTGGGCTTCAGCCCAGGGCCCCGTGGATTCAAGGGGCCCCCAGCTAAATCAAGTCAAAGTCAAAAAATAGACGATAGACGATAATGCGAAAAAATCCCCCTAATTATTAATGCCCAAAGATACTACTATCTATTCGCATATCTATCACAATCGTTTTCATTTTGAAAATCGAAAGCTTCTCTGCATACAAAATGAAAACAATTGTTCCGCTTTGAATTCGATTTCGATTACGAGTGCGTTAAGTAATGGGCCCACTGATCGTTGTTGAGAGAATCACTACCCAGGGTAGTGATTCTGTAAACAACGCCGGTCGTGCGGACTGTCGAGTGATACCAAGCGGCGAGATTAAGTAGTCCCGTCAGTGCGAACAAAACATATTTTAGCGCGCGCATTTTCAATTTAGCAGCATGGCTTCTCCCGATGGATTGAACTGTTTAAATGAAAATGTACGCGCCAAAATGTGTTTTGTTCGGTCTGACAGGACTACCTAAAGCCGCTGCGATTTCGCTCGTTCGCACGCCCGTCCGTTGTTTTTGAGAGAATAACACCCCAGCATTCCGATTGGGTACTGAAAGATTTTTTTTAGTAAATCCCTTGTACTCGTAACACATAGTCTAAAAAAAACAACTCGCTATCTTATTATTATTGATTACCAAGGGGCGGAATTTTCATAGCAAAAATCAAACATCAAGCGGGATTGACCATTGTGTTTTATCGACTATCGATGATTAATTGTCACTTAGTATGACATGTTTTTAGTTGACAAGGAGGATTCGACACCGGTGTATAAAAACTTTTGTTGAAAATAAATAATTTTGAATTTTTGATTTTTTTTTGATTTTTTTTTGTTTTAGGTAGTAAAATTGGACCTGTAATTGGAAGACACTATAGTACCAAAATTTGACCTCTGTATAAAGGTTAACAAAATAATAAATTAATAAAACAGTAACTAGTTTTATTTTGTTACAATTTAAATATAAAACCAGAACGGAAATGTTAAACAGCATCATGTACTAATTATATTTTCTTCATCTTGTCTCTAGTAATAAAGAATCGTCATTATTTTCTCTACATTGTCATCATTTAAAACGGACCTGTTTTCGTTACTATAGATCCATTTAATTTCAACATAGGAGCACATTTGTAGTACCTACTAGATAATTCTGTTTGTTTTGGGTCTATTCTCTCCTATCTAGTAAAATCGATAACTGGAATAGTCGATAAAACATAATGGTCAATCCCTCTTGACGTTTGATTTTTGCTATGAAAATTCCGCCCCTTGAATCAAGGTTCAAAATAAACAGGTCTTTTAAGTTCAGACGGTCAGACGGACAGCGTAGCCATATAAAGAGGGGACCCTCTTTATATGGCCTCTCTTCGGAGGACTAAAAATTGCGCCTGCGGCCTAAACGTTTTACTTAGTGTACAGTAGAGTTCATAAATATGTGTACACTTTTGTTACCTGTCCCTTTAATCGCTTTCGTATCTGGTTCAACAAATTACGTTGGCAATACAGCTTGGCAAAGGTTCCAGTATATTTGGAAACTTTGAGCAAGGCGCTGTCCGCGCCGGGGAACAATTGTAGATTTATTGACAAAGCATTTTGCTGATTGGTATAAATGGTTGTTGACGAAGCATGTTGGTGATTAGTTTATGTACACTGTTTACAAAGCATGTTGTTGATTAGTTTATGTACACTGTTTAGGAAGCATGTTGCTGCTGCTGATGATTCTTGATACACATTTGAAGAAGCTTGTTGTAGATTAAATATTGATTTATAAATAAATTATATTTTACTATCGCTGTGACCATTCATATATGACAGTTTAAACATGACATTAAATAGACAAAGTACTAAAGTGTACACATATTTATGAACTCGCCTGTACTCAACTTTAACTTAAGGCGCCGAGTAGTCTGCCGCAGCGTCCTTGCCATAACGAACCGACACACTTAAATATTCATTCAAACACTTTATCATCTCGTGAAAACGTTATTTTATTCTAGGATGTATCCCACTTAAACACTACATATTCATTCATTTTGTTACGATCTGCGATTTTTATGATGTGAATTAAGAATGATATATAAAAGTAATATTTTACGATCGGACACATCTTTATTGTCTCAAACTGGGATTCATCTCCACCACTATTAATAAAAATATTTAGGTGTCCAATCACTTTACTAAATTAAACTTGTCTAACTGAAGGACCGATACGTGTTACTTTAGCTTCGGCTCCATGTACAGTGTACACCTTCCAAAGGTCCGGGACTCCCAAAGTCCCGTGATTGGTATGGACAGACAAATAATAATAATGATAACCTCGTGAAGGCCGAGAAGGACAAGCTCAGCAAGTACCTCGACTTGGCTCTCGAGGTGACCGCCATGTGGGATGTTGACTCGACGATCATTGCCCCTATAATTGTTTCGGCAAACGGTCTTATAGCGAAGAGTCTCGACCAACCACCTCAAGAGACTCTCGCTAGATGCTTGGATCAAGGGCCAGATACAGAAGGCAGTACTTCTCGACACGGCACGTAGGTATTGTGAGGAGGTTCCTCTCTCTGCAGCCCTAACCACCGGTAGCTTGAGCCCTGCCCCACTGCCGGCGGCACTCGTAGGTTAGGTTTTTTATAATATTTATTTTTTGTATTACATACATACATACATAAACTCACGCCTTTGTTCCCAGAGTGGGGTAGGCAGAGCTACAGAATTACCAACAACTCTAAAAACTTGTTAATAATTCTGTAACCACATTTTGCACTTTTAGGCTAAGATGTTTACCAGTGTATTAGTGACAGGTTGCAAGCCCATCGCCTAACAGTACTATACGCCTTTATTCCCTTAGCCGTCTCTTACGACATCCACGGGAAGATATGGAGTGGCACCATTCTAACCCGGCAACCACACGGTTTTTTGTATTAGTATTGTTATTTTACTTTTATATTTGAATATATATTGTAAAAAACCTAATTTACAGAAAGTTCAATAAATATCTGGAATAATAATAAAAATAACGCATCATGACAAATTTATAATGTTCATAATTAAGAAAAAATAATGACTCTAATCGAAAACGAGTACTTATGACATTTCGGTATTAAGAGTAGAATATTATTTTACAGCTTTGCGCAGATACTAATTTAAACTCTAGAGTGTGCTTAAAGCTTAATGTAAACTTAAAACAGAAAGGGTATTAAATTATATAATTAATTAAATTATTCGTGTATTTAACAACGAATTATAAATGTGTCATACAAGACTAAGGGTCTTCTCCTTTCGTTATTATATCACTTATTGTACACCCACTTAACTTGTAAAGCTATAAATAATAACTCGGAGTCTGTGGCAATCTTCCTACGTCTATTTATTTACCAAAGACAATATCATTAACACTTAATAATAAAATAAAGAACCAAATGTTTAAGCAAAGGTCTAAAAAACTTTTTTGAAACAAGTCCCGACAGTTTGAAGTCTTAGGAAACTAGTTTGCTTCTGGTGAATGCATGCTAAAGAGCCCAGACACCTTTTAAGAATATAAATCTTTTTTAAATGTAAAGAAGATTCAAATTAGATAATTTCGTGACTTCGTTGGCAACTTTTTCTAGTTTTAAACATTCTCTAACAGTCTTTTATTTCCATACTAGTGTCCCGCCCTCGCTTTGCTGTGGTTGAAACAAAAATAAGCCTACATTATAAGTCTGGTATTTTTCATATTCATATTCATTTATTTCGTGCAACCATGGTATTTACAAGATGTTGTTTTTCTAAATCAGTACAAGACATGAACCCTACTAGGGTGTAGCAACAAATTTACCTTATGTTAAGTAGGTACTTACAATTTAAATAGTTATCAATGTTATCATAAATTTACAGAAATATATAGAATTTATATAACATAACAAATCATAAAAAGTAATCATATTAGAATCACTTAACTATAGTAATTTTAAGAAAAAAATATCTTATCACTTATAATTCAATATTTATTTGCTAAGACTATTCTAGGAACTCTTGCAGCGAAAAAGGACATTTATTTATAAGACAGGTTTTAAGTTTAGTAACAAAAGTGGTATACATTTCTTCCATCGTTATATCATTAGGGATTTTATTAAGATTTTGATACATATCGCATAGGGACCTTTATTGGACATTTTTAATTTAACGGGAACGGCTAGAGCAAGTCTATTGCGGTGGCGTAGGTTATGCGCTTCTGCGTAGATGTTCTAGTACGTATACTTTTATGTTTTCGAACAAATTTACGTGCTTCAAAGATGTATAACGATGTAAGAGAAAAAAGAATATAAAGAAATAAGGTCGGCAACTTACTATGTTATGTTACTTCCCGTTGGTAAACATACTTTTAAAATCAATTCGGTAAGTAGTTCTAAAGGTTATCTCCATCATACAAACAAACAAACATAAAATATCTCATTGTAATGTTAGTACAGATATAAATCGACAAATGATATCGGTAACTAGTTTATAGAGTAACCAAAAAAATCACTAAATTCACAACATATTAAAATCAAATATGTCAGGAAACGCGGTTTCTAAGAATTGAAAAATAAATACCTGACTACCTAAATTTGTTGGCTGCCACGGGACAGCTTGGGTTGATAATACCTATCTAAAATAGTTAAAACTAAGGATCTCATATTCCTATTTTGTATAAGTAGGGTTATTGTAAGTGATTTTGTTTTACTGTCTTATTTATTTTTTACGTGCGTGCATGACTCGATGTATGAATGAGGAAGAAGCGAAATAAATTTGTCAAGATACTAGCAAGTGGAAAGAAGTGGTCTCTGCCTACCCCTCTGTGAAACAGGCGTGATTTAATGTATGTATGTTTGTATTTTATTCATAAAACTGGTTCGCTGGATGTTTTAAAATGTGGTTACTTTTATGGGGTTAACAATTTTCATGATTGTAGTTAGAATAACAAAATTTTGTGAAAGGAGAAAACAGATACGGTAGTGGCAGATAGTAAAATAAGAGAGAAATACTTTTTGTAAGGAGTAAACGCCACCCGCATATTCTATTAATGCGGAGTGTGCCCGGGATGTAATACGAAATTAATATTTCATTTACTTAAGAAAATAAGCGTAGGCGCTCATACAAATATTTTAGTACCTACTATCATTGATAGACCTACGCACTCGATCCTAGAATTTGGACTGTCCCCGCGCAGTTACATATTTGGACTGTCCCCGCGCAGTTACATATTTGGACTGTCCCCGCGCAGTTACATATTTGGACTGTCCCCGCGCAGTTACATATTTGGACTGTCCCCGCGCAGTTACATATTTGGACTGTCCCCGCGCAGTTACATATTTGGACTGTCCCCGCGCAGTTACATATTTGGACTGTCCCCGCGCAGTTACATATTTGGACTGTCCCCGCGCAGTTACATATTTGGACTGTCCCCGCGCAGTTACATATTTGGACTGTCCCCGCGCAGTTACATATTTGCCTAAGTCAATTAAGTATTACGTCTTTCGCTTTCATTAAGTAGTGATAGGACCTCGTGAAGAGTCCCTCAGAACAGAACCCCTTACAATGTTTGTGCTAACAAATTGTTTGTCCGAATTTTCATTTGCCCTAAACTGGTTTTGAGATGAGCCAATCAACTTTTTAAGTTTTCCAATTATATCTGCGGTTCTATTAGGTTAGGGTTGTATTATAACAACACTTGAAAGTTTTAAAATTTAACCAGGAATGGCTTTAGGATAAACGACAATTCGGACAAGCGATGCATTAGGACAAATGAAGATTAGGGATTCTTTAGGGGAACCCTACCATAGTTAAAGTTTAACCTACCGCCATACTGCAGCGTTTGCATTGTTGTTTTTCGTTGCGTGGATAAGACTACTAGTGAAAAGGATAGCATAGAGGAATTCCATCTCAGTCCTCAGGGTTAGCAACGTATTTGCAGTCATAGGCCCGTATTAATAAACTCATCTTGGCTGAGATGCGCGTCACAAGATACGTCAAAGTAAACGTCAAACCATAGAACACTGTCATTTTTGACACATATCGAGACGAGCATTAGAGTTGAGATTAGTTTATTAATACGGGCTTAAGGCTTGTAGTCTTGAGAATGCAAATGTCTATAGCTTACAGATCCCGCTTATCTTCAGGTGGTCTGTGTCTTTATTTGCCATCATAAAAATATTCTCAATTAGGACACCTGCGACTTCATACGCGTAGAATTACTTTCCCACTACTCCTATTCTTCCCGTTGGGGGTCGACTTTCGGAAAATCCTTTCTTAGTGCTCACTTACATCATAAAAGAGCATCTGTACCAATTTTCAAGTTTCTAAGTACGTTAGTTTCGGCTGTGCGTTGAGATATACATATATAAGTCAGTGAGTCAGGTTTGCCTTTTATATATATAGATACTCGTCTTGTTCTAGAGCAATGAAGGCGAGCTATCGTAACCTGCTGGTGGTGATGATGTGTCTGATGGGGGCGGCTGCCAACCCAGCCCGCAGACCTCAGGACATCGAGGCTCGACGCAGGAGCGCCGTGGACCGAAGCCTCATCAGGTGAGGATGGTAAACAGGAGTCAAGAAAAATCCAGTATTTGAATAAGCGCACACTAATTTAGCGAACATTAGTGATTTTCGAAAATTTACTGAATGTATAGAGTTGACGAAAGCGTATGATCCATCGCGTCTGTCGCATTATGTCAACTCCATTGATTTTGTTAGTTTTTAAAATGCATCGAAGGTAATAGTCCGTCCGTCCGGATCGCTACCACCATCTTATCCATTAACCTACCGCCAAACAGCAGTGTTCGCATTGTTGTGTTCCGGTTTGGGGGTAAGACAGCCGGTGAAATAACTAGCGTAGAGGCATTCTATCTTAGTCCTCAGGGTTGGCAACGCATTTGCAGTTTTAGGATTGCATTGCAGTCTTGTGAGTGCGAATGCCTATGGATCACAGTTTCCACTTACCATCAGGTGGCCTGTGTGTTCGTTTGCCTTCTCTATGCCATAAAAAAAAAAAAAAAAAAAAAAATAGTCCTTTAGGGACTATAATCTCCAAATCCCGGATTTTTTGTGGTACTTCTTCGAAATTGACAAAAGCATGCAATTTAATTTAAAAGTTACTTAGTTATTCATCAGTTCCCATAAACGGCTACCAACATCTCACCTATTGCAGCTTTTTCAGTTTCATCAAAAAATGTGTTAGTGCTAACAAGTTAAAACTTTCTTAGGCTATTTATAAAAAGTTCATCATATGTTTTTCCATATCTGCTTACGAAAAGTTACTATTTTATAGTTTAATGTATCGATATTAGTAGAGTGGGAGAGAGCCAAGCTTTGTGAGTCTTTAACCCTTGCACTGCACTCTAGCAAAAATGCTGGAAGAACTGCTCTTAAGAATAAGTAACTAACTGACGAAAAAAGTTTAATGTATTTTTATCATAAGACAGGCCCTGGCTTCTTGCCAGCTTAGGGGTTGAAATGGCTGACAGGATTTTCAATGGTTTCAATAGTTTTGATCGAGAGCAAAGTGTTATAACAAACAGCCGACAGCTATTTATAGCATGAATCATGACTTTTGATTTAATAAACCTTTCATTTGCAATTTTTGACATGTGTGCTTATTTTTAGGTTATAATTAGTTTAGCTAAAATTTAGCAGTAGATCAAGCTGATAGTCAAACTAGAAGAGTAGTGCCAATGCATGTACCATAATCTTAAATCTGATTTTAGTTCAGAGAGCGTATCGTAGAAAAACAAATCGAACGATATTGCATGAACCGAAAACAGTCGTTTTAAACCATAAAGATATTAAACTATATCGTTATCAAAAAAATCATATGAAATGGTATTTTTAAACTACATCTGTTACATTAACCAAAAAAGATCATTCTTTCTAAATAATATAAATGCATTTATATATTTAAGGCTCTCACAGACCAAAAGTCGGACGGACAATCCAAGAGCTAGAGCAAGCAAGCTATTTGTTAGAATAAAAAGTTATATACCTACGTCTGTCATTCTAACAGATAGTGGTGTCTCTCTCGATCTGTCAGTCTGATTATTCGTAGCCTTAATCAACTCATAGCAATAGTAGTAGACCACCCTAACGTTGCATGTCTATGCTTCTTTCTAAGTTGAGCGGTTTACAAACTCCACAGATTCGGCAGATCTTACCCCGCGGAGCCCTCAGCAGCCGACCTTCGAGAGCAGTTCCAGCTACCCTCACGGCGAAGCACCAGCTTCCTCCGCCTCGGAAGATCCCAACCCATCACCCTCAGCACTGATGACCTCTTAACCATCCTCAGAGCCTATGGAGAAGACTTCGAAGAACCCACCAAACGAGGAACCAGTTTCATGCGTCTCGGTCGCAGCCCTCAGTTCATGAGGCTAGGAAGGAACGCTGAGAAGCCCAACTATGACCAGAACAATTTATCTTATCCGGAAAGGAAGGGTAGGGCTCGTGACCAGTTCTTGAGGCTCGGTAGGGACAGCGAGGAGATCATTGATGATGAAGAGGATGACGACAGCAGAAACAAGAGATCGGCTGGCACTACGTGCCAAGAGTGTCAATCGTAGGCTGTATTGTGATTCCGCGCTGAGATTTGCTCGCTTAATCGCTGATGAGTTTTTGAAATAATTGTCAAAAATTACGTTATGAAAATAGCATGAGTTTTGTCTTGGATCTTTTTAATAATAAGTTTGACATTAAATGGTCACTTCTAGATGTTTTTGCAAACGATGTCACAAACACAAACGAAGTCGAAAACTAGGTACTGTTCAACGGTTAATATGAGTTGTTTAAACGCAGGTTCTAATCGTACATCGTGGTGGTACTCAGATTTGGCGTGCGTCCAGGGCTTATATTTGACATTGTCCCAACCACGTTGTTTTCAATGTTTTCTATTACTTTCTTGGCAAAGCAATAGAAGAACAAAGCATTGTAGAGGACTTAAAAATAATACTGTTTTACGGCAACGTCAAAGATAGGTTCTTAAAAAATCATCATCGACTTTATTTACTTAAACCATTTCAAGCCTTTTTTATGTTGTTTTTCATTAATTAAGCTTTTCAAGCCTTGCAACACCTTGTATTTCAAAATAAATATAAGCAACGGTAATATACCTTTTATCTATGAAGTAATATTATAATTTAATCTGTGTAAGTATTCTAGCAAAATGGTACAATTGTCAATATGTTTTCGAGTTATTTTAAGTGATTAAGTGGTAGATCTCAAGCCTCGATCGTGTATGACATCCTATTATGTTGTCGATTACAAAATAAAAAGATCTCTCCTGGATAATGGGCGCTTCAAAAGAGGCTAAGTAAGTGGTGCATCGATGTAACAAATTTTATCTAATACGTACCTATTTTAAACATAATATTTACACACAGTAAAATAAAGTCATAGGCCACTAATTTTAAACTTAGGTACCTTTTAGTATGGATTTGTATCTGGCGGTATATTGCATTTGAAAAATGTCAAAAAGCAAAATGCGCTTAAATATTTTTAATGTTATATTTACCCTAACCAAATACTCCTCTATACGCTTATTTATAATACTAATGTTTTTATTAATACTCTTTGTAACTTATGACATAACCTACATATACCTAAATAATTATTTATTTAATTGTTTTTTTTCAAACTTCATTTATTATGTTTTCAAACACCTTTTACGTAAGCTATTTGGTTTATATAATTTTAATGTTACTTATTCTATAATGACTTGTAAACTGCCGTTTTCCGATTATATGTAGACAATTTAGTTATAGCAAAAAAAAGTAGCGTAAGAAATATCTAAAACTGAGAAAAGGCTGGGCTCGTTTTGGTGTTAGATATTTCCGCAAGAGATATTGTTCAAAATAAAGTGTTAAAAAAGTATATTTAATTAAATTGAATGGGAACTTTTAAGAATTGTTGTTAAACTTAATAAATGCAGAATGTGTAAAAAGGTCTTAGTTTATCTCATTTTTATTATTTGTAAATAAAATAGTGTTATTATATTAAAGAAGGTTTAATTCATTTGTTATCCAATAACCTTTTTTATTAATCCACACTTAGTGAACGATTATCATTATTTTAATAACCATTAAAAACGTAAAAAAAATTGTGTATCGAATATAACCAATCAAAAATTTAAATTAACGCTTGTTTTTTCTTGGCAAAACGTGAAAAAATTCGTTTACTAAGAATTCTTTAAACATTTTTGGTCAGTAAAACTTCAATCAATTCAACTTGACCTTTGCAAAATTTCAAATCATCCCTTATCTAATAACAGCCGATATATCAAACAAGTCAGCATAGCCTCTATAAACGCTGTTAAGTGTCTCATGACACCATTAAAGCACAGCTACACGACTAATGCTCAGTTACGAGTCGTTTAATTGGTCATTCTACTCTAAGGGCCGGTTTTATAACCATCCGTTCGTTTATTTTCGTATCTTTTTGACGTAAATTTAGTCTACCGGTCATCTTTTCCGTTTTATAAAGATTCGTTAGTTAATTTTTAGTAAATTTTACCTGCCGCCGGTTACTGAGCTCGGTGACGGGGGTTAAACTTACGAACCGTCATTTTTGACATGCTACCTATAAGGGCCGGTTTTATAACCATCCGTTCGTTTATTTTCGTATCTTTTTGACGTAAATTTAGTCTACCGGTCATCTTTTCCGTTTTATAAAGATTCGTTAGTTAATTTTTAGTAAATTTTACCTGCCGCCGGTTACTGAGCTCGGTGACGGGGGTTAAACTTACGAACCGTCATTTTTGACATGCTACCTATGTATTGTATCACCGCCGACAGAACAGCTGTTTAATTTGTGAATAAATAAACATAATAATTAACAATGCTTGGTTCTTCAGGAAGTGATAGCAGTGATGATGATTTTTTGTTTCATAATTTGGATACATCTGATTCAAGTGACAGTGAAAATATGTATCGCCGACCAAGAAATTTCAAGCCGAGACCCAATTACTGCAGCCTTTTGAACGATGCTGAGTTTAAATGCCGCTTTCGATTGTCGAAGGACAGCGTAGAGTTCGTATTGCAGAAAATTGGAGCCCGATTAGCGCCAGCAACAGCAAGAAACAAAGCTTTATTGCCGATCACTCAGCTGTTGCTAACGCTTAGATTTTATGCAATAGGCGTGGTGCTGCTCGCTGCTGGAGATTTTGTAGGAGTGTCTAAAGCAACTGCATGTGTAACTGTATGGCGAGTCTCAAGGATTTTAACCTCTTTAAGAGGAGAATTTATAAAAATGAGCAGTTCCAACTGTACGCAGGAAACATTTTATAACATCGCTAAGTTTCCATCTGTTATAGGTGCAATTGACTGTACGCACATTCGATTGCAATCCCCAGGTGGACCACAAGCGGAAGTTTTTCGCAATCGAAAAGGGTATTTTTCCCTCAACGTGCAGTGTATCTGTAATGCCGATTTGATTATAAACAATATTGTTGTTAAGTGGCCAGGGTCCTCACACGACGCAATGATATTTAATGCAAGCATCATAAAATCCCAGTTTGAAGAAAACACATTCGGATCATGCATGCTGGTTGGAGATAGTGGGTATCCTCTAAAAAAATATTTAATGACTCCGCTAAGCGACCCACGGACTCCAGAAGAGGTATTGTACAATGAGTCGCAAATTCGTACGAGGAATGTGATAGAACGTTGTTTCGGTGTTTTAAAAAGAAGGTTCCCAATACTGTATCTGCCAATCCGCTTGTCAGTGGACAGAGCACAAGCTGTTATCGTAGCAGCAGCTGTACTGCATAACATATGTAGACTCTCACAAGACGAACTCCCTTCGGATGCTATGGATGCTATGGATGATCCTAGGTTGAATGAAACTTCCAATGATGAGTCTAACGCAAATACGGACAGTAATACATTGTCAAATGACCGTTACAGGAGAGACTTAATTGATAATTATTTCAGGCAGCTTCTATAACAGTACAGCGTGTTCTTCAGCGGTTTGTAGAAACTGGTTCGAACTTACGCAGACCAGGAGGAGGCCGACTCAGGAGTACAACGGCACGGGAGGTTCGATATCTAGTCAATACTATTCTGCGAAGTCGATTCCTGCATCGATGCCTGCCGAACGATGCAAGCCTGCATTGCAGAAAAGGTTTTTTTTATGTCAAAGAGAAGGCTGTGTTGGAGGTTACTTCACAAAGTTGCCCTGAATTTGCGAACCAAAATAAACGAAAAAGCAAAAAAATACATGGACACATGTTTACAAAATGAGATCTAGACAAGAATAGGCGGGTTTTCCTTTAGGCACAACTCCGTGGCACAACTGACCAATGGTTTCTATTTCAAAATCAAATTTAATAGAGTCGACGGAGCTCCTATTTCTGAGTGTTTTGGCCCTCCGGGCCTGTTGAAGAACGAACATAACCTAAACCTACCTCATATTTATGATACAGATTTTAGTCAGTTGTGCCGTTTAGTTGTGCCATTGGGAAGTCGCTAGAATAGGCTCCAATCTTCTGCAAGGAGAACGTAAAGTTCGTCTCTACGCTCTCCTTCAACAATCGATCGCGGCATTTAAACTCGCGTCGTTCAAAGGCGTGATTAGGTCTCAGCTTGAAAGTTCTTGGCCGGCGATACATATCTTCATTGTCTTTTTGTGATTTATTAGATATATATATATTAAAACTCAGATTATATAAATTTTGTTTTATTTAATATACAATAAACTCATGTAGCGACGAACGCTGCAAAACACCAGACATGGACAAGGCTGTGCACAAATTTATGCCGTCGCCACATATCCTAAAGAACTAAATGCCACAATATGAGAGTTGCTTCAAAAAAAAAACACTGCCATAGGTTAGTACTATTATAGTATGGCTGCAGCTGGGACTAAAAAATCCAGGTGGCCTGATCAATCGGAATCACTGATATCATTGTGTTTATTTTTTAGTGTTTGTAACTTAACTTTAAAGTATTTGGCTATTGCGTTGTTCCGCTCTATTTTTGACTGTATTAATTTATCTCTATTGTTTTTATATTTATTGCTTGTGGAGTGTAACTGTTTCGTTACAGGTGTTCTTAGTTCAGCTGGAGTCCAATTCTTCCAGCGGCTTGGCTCACCCTCCAACACTACACTTCTGTCTGCACTTGTTGAGTTTTGCCCTTCTTCAGTTGCCATTTCTATAACTATATTGTCCAGCACCGGATTAGTTACTATTTCGGCATCATCGTCAAAATCGTTGGGCACTCCGAAACAACTTACTGACGTAAGACTAATAACTTTGTCCAGAACAGCATCTGGCACGATTTCTGAGGGACCACCGCCCGTCGCCCTGAAAAGAATATAAGTAGTTTTGTTTTAAGTATATTGTATGTGGAAATCAATATTTTACATATTATATTAAGGTAAAATAGAGGGTAGATCAAACTGCTACTACCAACTGTTATTCTCTGGCTCGCCTGAGTAGAACTTGATTACTACTGGAATTTTGGATTTTTTTGTCCCATAGCCATACTATATTTATAAGTACAAACCTATTATTAATTGTAATGGCAGTGCTCCTTTTTTTTGCTGCCTTTTTCAAATTGTCCCATTTCAGACGTAACGCATTTAGTTCTCTAGGATATGTGCCGACGGCATTAAACTTTGTGCACAGCCTTTTCCATGCTTCGTCTTTTGCAGAGTTCGTCGCTACATCCGTTTTTTTGGACGTTAATATCTGTTCGTCTTCTACGAAACATAGCAGACGAGTAGTCTCGTCGTGGGAAAATTGTCGGCTCCGTTTCCTCTGCAAGACAAGCGTAAATTTAAGTCAATAAGAAAAGACAAGAGTAAATAAGTACTGGTAGCCTAGTTGGTAAAACGCTGGCCTCCCATACAGGAGGCCGTGGGTTCGATCCCGGGGCCTGCACCCTAAATGTTTATTAGGATTAGGATGTGCATAGTAAATCATTAATAACCACTTGCCATAATGGTGAAGGAATACATTTTGAGAAAAACTAAGTACACATGATTCTTAGTGATTGCTATCCCTAATGATTCTTAGTTTCCAAAACGCAAAAGTTACATACCTTTGTTTGGCTTTCCATCACACAAAATGTCCTTTTTTATTTTAGTTTTATTTACTTATCGCTGAACTTTGACGTTGAAAGTTAATTTGAAAATGTCAACCGTCAACAGAATAAAAATATATGAAAAATATATAGGTACACAATAGACAATTAGGCGAACTACAGACAATATCAAGCAATAAAGGGTGGTATTTTTAAGTATCGAAGTCTCTTTTGTGGCAGTCCTATGGTTTCATAACGAATGTCAAAGTTTACGATTATTTGATTTATAAAACGCATACCAGTAAAACTTACTGCTACTTGACAAGCCGTTCGTTAAAATTATACTTACTGTCGTAAATTTGGTATCAGCTTTATAAAACCGGCCCTAAGCGTCGAGTTGCTGCAGTAACGGTTTATTATCAGCCTTAATAAGCCGTTGGAGTGTAGAATTAGGATTTGATGGGTTCAAAAATTTAAGTTATAGTCGAAATTTAAAATAAATTACAATTTCATGGTCTCAGGTTTTCGAACAATGTGTGTGGCCAGTGATGTGATGTTACTCATTGGGTAACGTTACTTACGATATCAGTTTAAAGTTTTCTGATATCTGTTATTAAATATAACGGTTTAATCACCTAGCAACACTTAATGATTACACCCTGTATAGCTCTTAAATTTGCAAAAGTGGTAGTAGGGAATGCTAATAACCGGTTTTAACCGGTTATTTCATACAAAAACGGTTAATAACCGGTTAAAATGCATTCTTTAAGTGGTAGTGAGCAAGCAGCATACGATTAGCTTGAAGAACCCGCCGTTGTTGGGGCGGAAGGGTGCAAGAGTCGCGACAACGTAACGGGAAGCGGTTGGGTAGGGTATACTTACTTATAGATAATTAAATTAAAAAAATGAAGAGGACCACACATTGACCTAGCCCCAAAGTAAATTCTAGGCTTGTACTACGGGAATTAGACAATGATATACAAACTTATATAGAGAAATAAACACTACAAAAGGAAATAAACACTACAAGATTCCCACCGGATCCTTAAAATCCTTTTTGGCACATTGCATATAAACGGTACGGATGGAACCAAATCTAAAGGGCACCACGAATAGAATACCTGTACCCACTGAAAATCAACACCGTGGCTTGTGTCGGCATCGTACTGAGTGGGTACCTTATGGATACAACGTACGGCACAGATGAAAATATGTTATATCTTTCAATTCTTTCTTCATTTTATAACCCGTGTCGTGTTTGTCTCAATAAATCTTTCTTTCAAAATCAACGGAGCGCACACTTTTAAGACTGCACCGGCTATTATTGTGTTTTCTAATAAACTAAAGTATTTTCTTGAAATTGGTCGCTAGATTTTTGTACTACAAATGAAAACACAACTTAAAAGGTATATTACATAGTTTAATAACAATTTACCTTCGAGTTATCCACTTAACGGAAAAAAGTGACCGCGTTTTCCCGTTAAGCTGACTACTGTTAGGGTAATTGTTATTAAAGTTTGTTACGTATCCCATAAATTGTGTTTTTACTCGCAGTACAAAAAAATATCGTCTGATTGCAAGGAAATTCATTAGAAAACACAATAACATAAACGAGGGCGCCACTGGACGCTCGACGTTTGCTCGGTGCAGTCTTAAAGGATATACACTGGCTCGCTAAACTTTCTTTGAACTTTTCAATTAAATTTTCATTAAAAGTGTGATACTTAATTTTACGGGCCAGTGTATATTCATACCGCGTTAAATCTCGACTCATCACACTTCAACTCTGACGGCCTAGTTAATGACCCTGCCTACGAAGCTAGCGGTCCCGGGTTCGATTCTCGGTATGGACAAGTATCTGCGTGATTAACACGAGTATTTGTGACTGTGTCTTGAATGTTTCCTTTGTATTTTAGTATTTATTTCTCTATATAAGTATGTATATCGTTAACTAAAGGACAAGCCTAGAGCTTAGTTTGGAACTAGGTCAATTTATGTGACATGGTCCCCTGATATTTATTTATTTTGTTACATTATCAGTTTTCAAACGATATTGTGACGTCAATTACCAGGCCGCCTGCTGGTCACCCGCAAATGTATAGCGAGTTTGGCCGTAACGCGTTCGACGGTCCGGTCGAGATAAGTAAGTAGGTAAGTAAACTCTTTATTGCACAAAAAGAAATCATTTCACAAAAAACACGAAATCACCGCAGACAGAAATTAAAAGAAGAAGAAAAAGAAATACATTCTTTCACCAACGATAAGACACACATTTACAAAAATAAAATAAAGAAAACAGTGAAGGTAACAAAGAACGCACGCAATGTCCTCGCGGCGGTGAAATGGACACTATCATCATTATCATCATAATTTCAGCCGAAAGACTTCCACTGCTGGACTTAGGGCCTCCCCCAACGTTTGCCACAAGGACCGGTCTTTCTCTTGAAATGGTTCCTCTCAACCTTAGCCACGTCGGCAATCCACCTTGTTAGAAGCCTACCCAGTACCAACGCTGCGTCTTCCGATGCTTCGAACCCATCGGCCATCGGTTCTGCGAGCGATGTGTCCCGCACATTTTTTTTTAAAGGGGACAATCTCACACCAATTGACCTAGTCCCAAACTAAGCTCTAGGCTTGTACTATGGGTACTAGACAACGATTTAAATACTTATATAGACAAATATACATAATACTTAAATACATTAAGAAATCATCCATGACTCAGAAACAAATATTCGCACTCATCACACAAATATCTGCCCTTACCGGGATTCGTACCCTGGACCGCTAGCTTCGTAGGCAGGGTCACTACCCACTAGGACATTGCCACTTAAGTTTAGTAATTCTTAGGGGTGTCGGTGACTTCGGTTCGGTCGGTCATTTTTTATACCGAGTAGAACCCTCTTCATCGCCCTTTAAGAGACGTTGAGCTTTCTTTAACCCATCGTTAGTGTCCACGTTTAACTACCTACCATAAGTCATCACTGGCAACCAGAGATCGGAATAGGCAGAGTTTATTTGCCTTAACTTGACGCATATTCATTCATGAATGAGATGGGAATACATTATTGAATGAACATGCATCAAGTTTAGGCAAATAAACTCTGCCTATTCCAATCTCTGCTGGCAACACACGTTGGTCGAAGACTTTCGACTTGAGACGCGGTAGATTATTAGTCTGTGTTACCCTAAAGCCCATAAATCTATTAGGATCCACTGTGGGAGGCGTCTTAAGAAACCTACCCAAAACATCAGGCTAGATCCTTACATAGCGAGTTCTTAATAGAAAACATCCAATGCTGAGCTTTTTGTGTTCAACACAATCATAAAGTTAAATATTTGTCCGTTGCGACAAAGCTACGTCCTACATACTACTATACCTACTTGATAAGCAACCTACGCCATCGAAAATAAACATTTTATTAGAACTAAGCACGATAAACAAACCATTGATTTGACTTTTATGAATATTAAATACCTCCCTGGGTCATAATTATGACATCAAAGGAGGAAATTGTTTTGGAATAATAAATGAGACAGGTGGATTGCTAAAAGGACGACTGATATGCCAGGAGAATTGCTAGACACTGGCGGAGGGCGGGACCCATTCTTCACAACATTTATTTGACAAAACATACTGCGAAACATCAAACATAGTAAACTAACAGAAACTATTTAGGTCCTAAAGAGATTGATCATAGAGATATTTAAAAACCAGAGGGCTAGCGTAGTGCATCTTGTCTGGGACCTCTGTTAGCTAATTTAGAAATGTTTCACTGTAGTGCGACGTCAAATACTTGCCAGAGCCACAGCGGTGGCTTTCAGCTGACTCCTGATGCTTATTATACCTCATCGATGCTGATATAAGAGTAAGTATTTATTGTAAAAAAATATTTGAATCTTGCAATCTTATTAATTCCACATACCACAATGCCTGGGGCTCTTTTCTAGGCGGTAAAAAACATTATAGTATTTAACCTGGGGGTTATTATGACATGGCTATGAGATTCATTTTACGGTGAGCGAAAAGGACGGAGCTAAAGCAGCGAGCATAAACTCTGTCCTTTTTTCTCATCGTAAAATGAATTGCACAGATACGTCATAATAACCCCACTATAATGGTATTGTTTTTAACGCGGCCGGCATTACCTACTGTAAGTAAATAAGAGATATCAAAACGTTGACAATACGATAACAGGTCAAAGGCGATATGATTTTTACCACCTTAAACAAAAGCCCTGTAAGCAAGTTTAAGATAAACACGTCAAACAGCAAATTATATAATTTTTTTCAGCGGACCATATCTCACCAATTGCCCAAGTCCCAAACTAAGCTCTAGGCTTGTATTATGGGTACTAGACAACGATATAAATACGTATATGGAGAAATATATAGAAAACATCCATGACAGGAACAAATATTAGCGCTCATCACACTAATATCTGCCCTTACCGGGATTTGAACCCAGGACCGCTAGCTTCGTAGGCAGGGTCACTACCAACTAGGCCAGCGCGTCGTCAAAGCTTTTAAAGAAAACCACTTCGGAACAAAGGCTCATCCAAACTTATGTTCCTAATCTTCTCAGCAACCAAAACATCTATTCGGGGATAAAACAATTCATGAAATTCTAAATCACCCCTTATTTGCATTTTTTTTTCGAAACAATTGCGGTAATGTAGCTCAGCGGAACCAAAACTTTCCTAATGACGGAATGTATCGGTCATTAGTGGATGGTAATGAGCGCGAGTGAATGGCAATGAATGAGCGAATGAATGACTCGTTTGCGTTATTACTCAGGGATTGTTAACTGTACGGAAATAGAGACTTAAAGAGCATGTTAGGTAATGAAAAGTGTATCGTGTGGACGGAAATTAAACGAACTTTAGCCAATAAATTATTTTATGCTGTAAACTGACGACAAGGTGCCTTCGGTGAACGTTATCGTTATTGAAAATTATATAGCATAATAAAAAATATATTATGTTTAATTCCATACATTTTGGCTGTTTCGACAATCGTTACGCATTTGAATGCTGAATAATAGTTTATTGACAACTAGAATAGGATACATTGATTAAGAACCTCTTGGATGTTTTTTTTTTATATTAATATATTTTAATTTACAAATCATTAAAATTAATATCTATTGATGAAAACAGCACTAAAATCTGTTGCGTAGTTTGAAAGATCTAAGCGTTCGTACAGACGGACATACGGCGGGAAGCGCATTGGTTTTATCTATACTAATATTATAAAAAAAAATAAGAGTTTTTTTTTTGCTTGAACGCGCTAATCTCAAGAACTACTGTGGGGCTAGACAAGTTGCCATCGTTCACGAACGCTAGCGTTAGGTGATCACTGGCGACATGTGTTGTCATTGAAAAATGTATGGGAATGACGTAAGTCACGTGATATATCACTCGTTACAACTGACACGCTGAAAAGTGATCACTATCACTCGCGCTAGTGATAGGTTTGACGACTACAGTCGTTACGCGGTACTATTTTGACACAAAGGCTAGACAAGTTGCCCTTTTGACAGGTCGAATAGAACACGAGCACCTATCGCCATGTCGACCTTCTAGATCAAAACAGTATGAACCCAAAATCCTTGCTAGTTTGGTTTTAAGTTCAAAGGAGTTGAATTAAAGTTGATTTTAATATGCATTGTATTTTGAGTTACTACTATTTTAATCTAGCAGTGCGATATAAACGTCGGTATCTAAGGGCGGTATCTAAGGACGGCCGTAACGACCAAGAAACTGTCAACTGAGTCCGTGTCATCACTGTCATCATTGCCTCGCGGTCGCATAAAATATATTGTTTGAACATTGATTTCTTATTAAAAATGCTTCCGCTGAGACTTACATATACGCTGCTCACAACAGTACGAGCTTATCCAGGCGCCGACCCAGAGAAATCTCTCGTGCGAGCCTGGAGGCCGCGGACTGGATGCATGAAATGCTGTTCAGGAACATTTTACGTTAAGCAAGGTCTCATTTAGAGTTCTTTGCAGCCTTTTGCGTTCCCTGACTTCGTTGAGGAGATTGAAGGAGGTTCTCTTTGAACTGAAGGTAAGCATCATTTTGATTTTAACATGTATAAGTTGGTATGTGCATTATATAAACAATACCTACAATGAAACCTGTCAGTACCAATAAAGATATTTATTACGATTATTTCAGGTGCTGTGTGCTTTGTTGTGAGCTTTCTGGCGACAAGGTCGGATCAGAGGATCACGGGGTATTATCTAACCAATTAACGCAACGGACCGCTGCTAGTAGATGCATCCGTGAAGTGGGGGATGCTCTCAACAACGACACAGTCTTGAAGAGGAGGATCGTCTTCCTACAATCGGATGAAGCTAGGTCTCGTATAAGACAAGAGTAAGTTATGACATATATTTAATGGAAGTATTGGATGTTTCATTCCCTGAATATTGTGTAATGTTTTTTATTCACGAGGTCCCGCCCAAGGTTTAAATTAACCGAGGGAGCGTTTTTTCTTTTATTGAAAACTCTTTATTTATATTATATATATTATAATAGTAGTATGGTTTTCGGAAAAAAATAGTACTTAGTTACTTATAGCGAGGTCAAATAAGTATACCTAACCGATATCATACAATTTATTGATAAAATAACTTTTGTGTGTTTTAGGCAACTAAGAAAATCCTTCAGAGGGCTGGTTGACGATGCCGGATGTCCATATACTATTATCAACCCCTTGTCGCAGAATTACACACTCCGGTGTTTCATTTTTACACGGAGCCTGCAGCCTGTATGGAAGGAGTATCTCAACTTCCATTCAATGTCTCAAAGGTCGCCCTCTAGGTTATATTGTAGTGCGGAGCAGTCCTTTTATAATTGGAGCCAAATCCAGGATGAGCCCTACTAATTAGAGGCAGGATTATACTTAATTGTTTGGTGAAATGAGTTTGAATTACTATTAATTTATTATGTTTAAAACCTCATACAAAAAAATGCTATGAATCAAAAAAATATTGATTTCAAGTATTAAACGTTCAAAACAAAATCGAAGTACATTATTTTAGTAAAGTTTCATTGCTCGATGTTACACTGGTGGCCATATAATTAGGAACCGAACGCTTGCGTTTTTCTCGTAAGATATAATACAATTAAGGTCAAGTTGGGTAAGTGAAACATACTTTATTTATTTCTAAAGAAAATCAAGTGGATTTAATAAAATGTTAGGTCTATCACAGTAGCAATATAAGTTGTATCTTTGCAAAACTAAGACGATTTATAAAATTAACAATATATTATTCTAGATGCCTTCAGAACAGACATATAAAAGAAAATGTACGCACACAAAAAACTGTTTCACTTGCCCCAACGGCGAGGCAATTGCAGTCGCGTTTGTCGTTCAGTACTTGCACTAAAAGGTATTTCAGATGCAAAAGTACTAAAGTACTAAAGTTATTAAGCTATTTTGATCCTTGCAACATTGAAAATAAGGTGATTTTTGTATAGAAAAGATAAAAACGTTATTTTGGGGCAAGTGAAACATATATCCAAAACCAGGGGTACTCAACATTTTTTTTTTTTTTTAATTTATTATGCCAAGGATACACATTGAAAAAACATTTAAAATAGTTTCGCCAAACTGCAAAGCAGTTTGTTGGCGAAGACAGCACTCTTTTTTTACATTTTTACTTTAAATTAAACAAGATAAGTAAACACCAGGTTTGTGCGACTTATTACCAATTTTACCAAACGATGTAAAATGTTAACCAATGTTCATCGACTTTTAGTTTATACATTTTGACAGCTGTTAACACTCTCATCGTCTGTTAACTGGTTGATTTAATAATGGACTTTGAATTAAATAAGTATCGGTTTTGGAAAAAAACGTGGCATTTATTGACTTATAATCATAACAATCAGAAAAATTCACGAGACGTTATTTTAGTACTTCTAGATCTTCCACAGAAATTAGGAATTTGAAAATAAATTAAAGTTAAGTATTTACTACTTAGCATTTTTTCAAGTTAGAAATTCCAAAGTAATGTATTTAAAATAAACTAAAATACAAAAAAAAGACAAAAACACTGTATGAACGGCAAGTTTACGAAAAGTAGAACGTGATGAAAAATGTTTAGAGCCCCTGAACTGAGGTAAGTGAAACATACATTTCACTTGCCCCGGCCGGCACTGTTTCACTTACCTCAATATGAAAGTTTTAGGTTATATTTTTCTTCATTAAATCCTGGGTAAATCTGTTGCTTTTACGTAAAACAAATACACACAGGTGAAAAAGCAATTAAAAGTTATACTACTTACATTTTTTACCGCTCCGTAAGTCAGGTTTTACAAGTTAAATAATAAGTAACTTGACGATGGGTTGAACTCGCTAATATTTTATTCACAGACTAAAAATTTGCAATGGTTTTTTTACTTTACCCGCAAACCGCATCGACATCTCTTTTTTGAATCCAGAACTATTATGACAATAACTGCTTTACCGAAAAGTCTGTGCTTTATTAAAGCTATTATTTAAGAGATATTTGAAAGTGTTCCACTTCCCCCGGTGTTTCACTTACCCAACTTGACCTTATGACTTAAATTTTGACCACCAATCAAAATTTTCTTGACCAATTTTATTTTTAGTTTTCACTTATCATTATATAATAATCTAAGGTTTAAATGTATGTACAGTTTGTCGCTGCTAAAATCGAATATTTCATCAATTTCATGTTAAAAAAACTTTGTATGGACACGTCAGCACTAAGTTTTTAAATCCCTATAAAAAATATTCGTTTTTAATAGCGGTAAACCGTACAAAAATTTGAGGCTTAGTTTATTAATTAACGATAAGTGTAACTAAAAATAAAATAGGTCTAGAACTTTTTGATTAGTCAAAATTGAAAGTATATTTGTAGGCAATTATATGGGAAAAATGCAAGCGTTCCTAATTATTTTGCCACCACTGTTATTACAGGAGGTCACAACTAATTTGATTACGATCTCGGAAATGGATTATTCTGGCCTGACAGGATAGAGAGCAACTCCCCATGCCAAATATGTCGTTCTGCCTGCGCACAGCGGTCGCATTAACTAATATGGCGGCTGCAAGAAGTGTTATCTTTCCCAAAAAAAAAGAGATAAAGGAAATGGCTAAATTTTGTACATAAAGTAAGTACTAGTTTTATGACAATTTGTATTCAATCAATATGGGAACACAATAAGTAACTGTCTTGACATTTTTTGACATTGTTCAAATTTTTGGTTGCCCTTTATCCTGACAGCCTAAGGTAAAAGCACCTATTATGGACAAGGCTCCAGTGATGAACATTATCATTTTTTTAAATGAAAACATATCAATACTAAAATTTTATTCTAATAGTAGTAATCCCGAATAATTCAATATAATCTAATTGTAGCACTAAAAGCATTATCAATCAGAGACTTATATTTATGGAATTGTTCATAACTGGAGCACTTACCTTTAGGGGCTTTTACCTTAGCATAATCCATTTCCGAGATCAATCCCATTTTTGTTGTGACCTCCTAGACTTTGTATATATTTTCTGCTTCGTTCTTAGACGGTGCGTCATGGCCACGAATGCTAAAACGTCATCTTAACTAAACTTGTACAGTCACGAGATTAAATTTGGTACCCACCTTAGGTCCAAAGTCAATGTGACATTCTACAATAATAAGGTTGAGTTTCCTAAAAGTTACAAATGACTTGACATCTCTAATGAAATTGACCCTTTCGTCCACGTTCATAACCAAGGTTTCATAACTGGTTATGAATAAGGATTTTTTTCCACTGTTTCATAACCAGTTATTAAACAAGACTTTTTTCCATTTTTATAACCTTATTTTCAAATCAATTGGACAGTGGCGACGGAGCTCCGCTTACGCGGAGGTCCTATTTCTGAGTAGTTTGGCCCTCCGGGCCTGCTGCAAAACTAACATAACCTAAACCTACCTAGTTTCTGGTTATGAAAATGGAAAAAAAAGTCTTGTTTAATAACAGGTTAAGAAACAGTGAAAAAAAATCATTATTCATAACCAGTTATGAAATCTTACTTGTGAAAGTGGACGAAAGGAAATTGACTCAAGCATATTTTTCTTGAAATGGGTGTCAAATTAACGCTCGTGACCGTACAGTCACCATCAAATATCGAAGTAGGCGTTCAAAAATACCCGCACTCAACTCAATTAATTAAGCAGTGTTGTAGAGTGTGTTGAGATATTTTTGCACACTTTGTTTGCTGCGATGTGTTTAAAGTCGTACCTACTTTAGTTGCTTACATTTACTCCAACCGACCTACAACATCCGACATTATGGGAAAACGAGCATATTTGGAAGGTATTATAGGAATGAAGACAACATGAATTGATTATTTTACTGAGCAGAAATTATGGAAAGTACATTGTATTTGTATTAACGCTGACATCACAGGAACATCGGAGTGTACGGATCCAGTGAATCTGCACTGCAGTCCTTCTAGACAATGCATACTATGTGGCAAAATTGGTGGGCGAAGTGGCTGGAGACAGTGGTGTTGGTTTTTTTCTGAAATTAAAACAAAATGACTTATCATAATTTTTGTCATGAATATAAACTATAACTTTGTTTCTACATTTTTTCTACATTCAAGTCAAATATTCGTAAGGGCGCTAAAATACTGAAATATTGTTGGACAAAGGTTAAGAAATGTTATGTACTCGCTGTCTCCAACAATAATATATTATCCAATATAGGGCTGAAACTATTGGACACGTCTAGAGGCAGAGAGCGTGTCAGATAATTTTGAGCGTAACGCAATGTGAAATATAAATTATTATTGGCGACTGTACTTATTCTCATTTAGTTTAGGTATATTGGTTTTGCAGACACTTTAGAGAGATCAAATAACTTATATGAATAAAAAGCAAATTATTTACATAGATTTATTGCTTAATCTTTGGCCAAAGTAGCTGGTCACCCGAAACGTCATTTAGGCATGAGGATTATTTACAGTATTCAGCCATTTCCCTTATCGTTTTGTTATGGGAACGATACCACACTTATTGAGGAAATTTCCTTAATGAGTTATCTCATGCCTCCCCCAATAACCCGGCACAAACATGTAGACTTGGCTAAAAGCAGACATATTTATGCCGTTTCACTGGTTTGACTGATGCAGCTGCCGTTCTCAGTTTGACAGAGGAAGTTTGAAGTGGGACCTAGGCAGCGTATCCATGCAGGTAACGTCCGCCAGGTTAGGTAAAATACTGAAAATACGGAATAAAACTGTATACACACCATGATCTGCATTTGCGAATATCATTATAGGTATTCAGTGGACTTCATAAATATTTTCGTAGTTCCAATCGCGTGTAGTCTAGGTCCCTGTAAATTAAAAATTAACTGTATATCTATATCACAAACACGCTGCTCCAGTTAATTGTATCGAGTACAGGCTAGTGTACTATTCTGCCCATGCAATTACGATTAGTATAGTACCGCAATTTTAGCAAATGTTATCCGATTTTAAGGTGTAGCTGAAAGAAAGTCAAACACAACTATACTAAATAAATAAAGAATCGTACATACATACATACATTAACCCTGAAAACATTACACTCCTTATTTTAGGCGGTCATGTAAAAATAGTTGGGTATGCCTGTGCGCCCCTGCTGCGCTTTCACGTGATTTGAACATAAACCTGTATCTGATCTTCATTATTGATTTAAATAGGGAAACTGTTTAACAAACACCTGGGAGACGCGTTCATACAAAGGAAGTAACTTTTCTTACATGTTACAAGAATTCATAACACATACATACACGTACATATTTACCTTAGAATAACACACAACACAATCACAATCTCATAACATTTTATGAAAAACAACATGTAAATAAATAATGTAACAAATACAACATAATACGTACCTAGAATGTTTATTTCCAATGCACATCCTGCGACAGCGTCAACTTGACTTTTAAGGTCGAAAAGTATAGACAAAATTTATAATTTTTAGAAAAAAAAACTAGACTGTCGAGCGAGGTTGTATTCATCGTGGGCATACACCTTGGCTAGATTAATCATTTTTGACAACGCATGTCGACAGTGATCGCCTAACGCTAGCGTTACATTCGATGGCGACTTGTCTAGCCTATAGCGCCAAGTGACAGGTGATCACCAAAGTGATCGCCTAACGCTAGCGTTCGTGAACGATGGCAACTTGTCTAGCCCCACTGGTCCGATTTGAAAAAATCTTTCAGTGTTAGATAGCCGATTTATCGAGGAAGGCTATAGGCTATTCACACTCACATAAAGCAAAGCTAAGCTAGGGCGGGTCGTTAGTACTATGTAAAGAAGCTTACTTAAACTTGGTATGATCATGTCAACGAAGCTAGTGGTCCCTGGTTCGATCCCCGGTAAGGGCAAATGTTTGTATGATTAGCACCCGTACCTACATGTACCTGAGTTTTCAATATTCTCTATGTACCTATATACGAGTATACTATCCATTGTTTATTTCTCTATTCACCCGTTTTATTTTATTTTATGGCATAGACAAGACAAACGAGCACACAGGCCACCTGATGGTAAGTGGAAACCGTGACCCATAGACATTCGCATTCACAAGACTGCAATGCAATCCTAAGACTGCAAATGCGTCGCCAACCCTGAGGACTAAGATGGAATGCCTCTATGCTAGTCATTTCACCGGCTGTCTTATCCCCATACCGGAACACAACAATGCGAACACTACTGTTTGGCTGTAGGTTAATGGATAAGATGGTGGTAGCGATCCAGACGGACCCTGCACAAGGTCCTACCACCCGCAAATTATATTTGGCTGTTGTACCCATAGCACAAGCCTCCTTTTTATAGAAATACAAACTATTACAAAATCGCGCAAAAATAATTTTAAAACGTTGTGTTCCCAAAAACATACGCATTTATACCTCCGTCGGAATAGCCCCGCCCAATTTAATCCAAAGTTCTCTTTAATTTGACACCATCAACGAAATCGTTTCTAAACTTGAAAATTGTAACTAAGCGTAAGGATCACCTTCGGCTAAAAGCCTTAGACGACCAAAGGTTTAACACACGATCGTTTACGAACCTATAAAAATCTAGTGCCGGGTTGAACCTAAGACCCTTACAACGAACCGTTTGTACCCTTTCGCGTCGCCATAATACTAAAATCTGAATTTTATACGAGAGAGAGCATTATTCCATTTTTGTCACGATCCTACATTTTGATTACAGCTATTCATGAATGAGTTAGTGAACATTTTGCGTCAAGTATCCCTTAGTTGGAGATTGGAGGATTTTGGAGGTCTGATTTTGTCTGTATGCGCAAATAAGTAGTCTATAGGGGTACGTATCATAATATATAAAGTTCAAAACATATAATGGGTCATAATACATAATGGTCATACGATATAATGGTTTTATTTCTGAACCCGTAAACTTTTCAGGATTTTTATAAAGCAAACCTAACCTAACCTAATGGGTTCTATACGATGGGTTTTTAGAAAATACTGAAATATTTACGGATTCAGAAATAAAACCATTATATATTATGACCAATATGTATTATGACCTATTATGTATTTTGAACTTTATTTATTATGATACGTACTCATTATGACCCATTATGTATTTTGAACTTTATTTATTATGATACGTACCCATTATGACCCATTATGTATTTTCAACATTATTTATTATGACACGTACCCAGTCTATAGAGATTATTGTAAAAGATATATCAGTTTTTTTCAATCCATGAAAGTATGGGCCTGCCCCGAGCAACTCGAAAACGCTGTACGGCAGCGTCAATATACGTAGAACTAAGTATATAGGCGGTACTTTGTGAATTGATGAAACTCTACTACAGTATTCCCAGCTTCTTGATAGCTTTCGGTTGGCTATCGCTATCACGCTTGTACTCGCTACTAACAGTATATTTTGTCACTCGTGTATCATAGAAAAACGAAGATTGCCGAGAGCTATTAAGAAAATGGTAGCACTGTAATTTGCCTTAAACTACTATATATCTTAGGCGCTTAATAAGCTTGGAATAGTTAATGCCATGCTTTGTCACTTTCTGTCACATGCAAATATCACAATTACAGATAAGGACAAAGCATGGCATAAACTATACCAAGCTTATTCCACGTTCGGAAGTAAGGGGGTCTGTACTCGTAGTGGAATAAAGTTAAAATATTTTTTAATAACATACATTTATATTTCAGCGCACCGTCGCCCCGGAAGCTCCCTCTGACATATAATTTCCCGTCGTTCGCATTTGGCTAAAGTCTAGTATTTGCAAAGACAACCTCGTACCCCAGATCATCCCAGGCTGGTTGAATCAGAAAAAAAATGGCGTTTCACGGTTGGGAAACGATACAATTTGCCAAACATATTTCGCCTATACAAAGGTAACCAATTATTAACGATACGACGGTTCTTAATTCTTCGTATGTAACGTTTATTATATCCCATGAATTGATACCGGCTTTATTAACGAGTGTACGACAACAGATAAATCTCCGTGACGCAGGAAGCAGTGGCGTCGCACGTTATTTATTACAGCTTCTTCATATTAATATCCATTATTAACTCAGCAACTTAATAATTACACAATGGATATTAATACTTAGTTAAAATATAGCGGATGACTCGTGGTCACACCAGTTTGTCACCCCAGTGCTATTCGCTTTAGTCGGTTAGTTATTCGTCAGAAATAATTTTTATTCCGCAAAAGTAGGTAGGTTAGGTTCGTTAGGTATCTTAAGATGCCCGAAGGGCAAATCGCTCAGAAATAGGAGCCCTGCCATAGGCAGGGCTCCGTCGAAAGGCACTGGGGTGACAAACTGGGGTGACCACGAGTCTGCACCCAAAAATATAAGTGATAAACTTCATGTTAGAAACGCAAAACGAGTAGATTTAAATTTGTATTCTTATTTAGGCGAACCAGTTTATCAGTTGTCTGAAACTGAATAGTGATGAGAAATGCTCGATTCCATTATGTCGTACCTAACTGTATAGTGATTAGAAATGCTCGATTCCATTATGTCGTAAGTGAATAGTGATGAGAAATGCTCGATTCCATTATGTCGTAAATTCAAATTCAAATTCAAATTCAAATTCAAATTTCTTTATTTGCATAAAATATGTAAAGTTTTATTTACCGTTGGACGACACAGTTATCGGTCATTACAAACTAGACTAACGTGTCGTAGGGTCGTGTTATGTGTGTCTATTTTTAGTAGCTAGGGGTTTGTAAACAAATATCACATGAAAACACTCATGAAATTAATGAAAGTGAGTTAAATAAATGCTAAGTTTTCAGCAACTGCGTCACTAGCCAGTGAGAGTGCAGCAATAAATTACCTCTTTCGTTGTTTTTCATGAAACTCCTTGGCGCTATTGTCGACTAAAAGCTTCCATTTAAAACTTTCTGATGCCATTTCCGCAAAAAAACTGAAAACAATGGTCGATGCGTACGCGGAAGTGATTACAAGGCAATCTAGTCTTAGTTAACAAACAATTTATTTAAAATGACCGATGTGAATTTTTTAAGTAATATATTTGTGCTCATTGCTGTTTTACATTTAACTAAGGTTTCTCGTTCACACCCATTTAGAAGTCGTTTATTGCTATTGCTGCGGGCCTATAGGGAATATTCAAGTTTTTTTTTACAGCTTCAATAATAGCTGTTTTAGTTATGTAACAAACAGGTGAGAAAACTTTTATTATAGAATAGCTAAAAAAATAACCAAGATATAAGCCAACAAAGACTTGTTCCTATGTCTTTCTAGCAAAACAGAATTTTACGTGGAGTTTATATGGTCGACCTGTTACAATGACGTCACAGTGCACCCGTATATTTTATATATTTTTTATTACGAATTTTTTATATAATTTTTTAAAAATGTGATTTAATAAATCTATGCATATTCCCTATTATGGTGTTTATTGGTGTAGAGAGACATACAGGGTGTAACATTTAAATTGGTCAATATTGGAAAGTCTGAAACTATAAGAGAGACGAAGATCTGTTCTTAGGAACCATGTCATTGATTTTAGTAACAAGGAATACTGCATCATACATTTAAAAAGAAAACATACTCAGCTCGGGAATCGGACACGGACGTTTTGAAAAGTAAAACTAATATTATTTCTATTCAGATATAGATTGTGCAGGTCTTACGCAGTAAACAAAACATTTTGTTAATTTTAAACATATTTCATAGTAACATTTACTGCTTAAGACCTGCACAATCGATATCTAAATTGAAATAGTGTTGGTTTTATTTTTCAAAACTTCTGTGTTCGATTCTCGAGCTGAGAAGGTACAAGTTTTTTTTTAAATAAGGTCAAGTTGGGTAAGTGAAACACCGGGGGAAGTGGAACACTTTCAAATATCTCTTAAATAATAGCTTTAATAAAGCACAGACTTTTCGGTAAAGCAGTTATTGTCATAATAGTTCTGGATTCAAAAAAGAGATGTCGATGCGGTTTGCGGGTAAAGTAAAAAAACCATTGCAAATTTTTAGTCTGTGAATAAAATATTAGCGAGTTCAACCCATCGTCAAGTTACTTATTATTTAACTTGTAAAACCTGACTTACGGAGCGGTAAAAAATGTAAGTAGTATAACTTTTAATTGATTTTTCACCTGTGTGTATTTGTTTTACGTAAAAGCAACAGATTTACCCAGGATTTGATGAAGAAAAATATAACCTAAAATTTACATATTGAGGTAAGTGAAACAGTGCCGGCCGGGGCAAGTGAAATGTATGTTTCACTTACCCCAGTTCAGGGGCTCTAAACATTTTTCATCACGTTCTACTTTTCGTAAACTTGCCGTTCATACAGTGTTTTTGTCTTTTTTTTGTATTTTAGTTTATTTTAAATACATTACTTTGGAATTTCTAACTTGAAAAAATGCTAAGTAGTAAATACTTAACTTTAATTTATTTTCAAATTCCTAATTTCTGTGGAAGATCTAGAAGTACTAAAATAACGTCTCGTGAATTTTTCTGATTGTTATGATTATAAGTCAATAAATGCCACGTTTTTTTCCAAAACCGATACTTATTTAATTCAAAGTCCATTATTAAATCAACCAGTTAACAGACGATGAGAGTGTTAACAGCTGTCAAAATGTATAAACTAAAAGTCGATGAACATTGGTTAACATTTTACATCGTTTGGTAAAATTGGTAATAAGTCGCACAAACCTGGTGTTTACTTATCTTGTTTAATTTAAAGTAAAAATGTAAAAAAAGAGTGCTGTCTTCGCCAACAAACTGCTTTGCAGTTTGGCGAAACTATTTTAAATGTTTTTTCAATGTGTATCCTTGGCATAATAAATTAAAAAAAAAAAAAAAAAAATTGAGTACCTCTGGTTTTGGATATATGTTTCACTTGCCCCAAAATAACGTTTTTATCTTTTCTATACAAAAATCACCTTATTTTCAATGTTGCAAGGATCAAAATAGCTTAATAACTTTAGTACTTTAGTACTTTTGCATCTGAAATACCTTTTAGTGCAAGTACTGAACGACAAACGCGACTGTTTCACTTGCCCCAACGGCGAGGCAAGTGAAACAGTTTTTTGTGTGCGTACATTTTCTTTTATATGTCTGTTCTGAAGCCATCTAGAATAATATATTGTTAATTTTATAAATCGTCTTAGTTTTGCAAAGATACAACTTATATTGCTACTGTGATAGACCTAACATTTTATTAAATCCACTTGATTTTCTTTAGAAATAAATAAAGTATGTTTCACTTACCCAACTTGACATATGAATTTAGTTTGTTACTAAAATCGATGACCTGGTTTACAGATCTTCGTATGCCTTATAGTTTCAGACTTTCCCATACTGACCGATTTAAATGTTACACCCTGTATATAAAACATCTGTCACTTTCTGACCAGTGTGTACGTGCAAGAGTGACGGATACTTTATCCACCACGATAAAGGCGACTATAACACAGGCCATGTGTGTATCATGCGTTGTGTAGCAAAAAAACTTGTCAAAACGCGGTATTTTTCTAAAAGGTCAGGACATTGCTTGCCCTACTTACTTGGTGTTTTCACGTGGTAAAACGCGTGAACGATACCTGTAAAAGAACTTGTTAAGCTTTTGTGCTGTTTTCAAGAAACAAAGCATTTTTTCAAAAGGAATCAGCAGAAATGTCGTAACATTTTCCCATTATTGCGCATTCAATAAAAACACATTATGGTGAACTGCCCTATTGTTACACCTAATGATTTTTGCCCCATGAACTTTGTTATCATGTAATAGAGACGGTAATTCAACAATCACTAGGTGCTAGTAACTGGTATTTTAGGTTCCAGTAATTGGGTGTTTTAGCGTAGGTACTTTGATTTTCGATGAATTGATTGATGATGACGATGTATTTTTGTAGTGCAAGCAAAAACACAATTTATGGGATACGTAACGAACTTTAATAACAATTTTATTACCCTTTGAGTAGTCAGCTTAACGGGAAAAGGTGGCCACTTTTTTCCGTTAAGTTGATAACTCGAAGGTGAATTGTTATTAAACTATGTGATATACCCTATAAGTTGTGTTTTCATTTGTAGTACAAAATCATACCGTCCAATTCCAAGAAAAAATAACAAAAGTAATGAGGGTGCCACTGTACATCCGGCGTACGCTCGGCGCAGTCTTAAGGTTATTTAGAGCGTCGGTGGCCTTAGGGGCTGGTTTAGCGGGTCGATTCGTGATCGTCAGATACCGAGTTCGAATCCCCGCGGACACCATGCACCAATGAGTTTTTCTAACATAAGTACATTGACGATGCTCTTACGGTGAAGGAAAAACATCGTGAGGAAACCGGCACATTCTTACAGCTGAGTGAGTAAGAGGGTAATTGCACACAAGATCCTAAAAGGGACGAAGTGTATCCGAAAGGGCCATCTGTAAGATAAGATAAGATAAGGTCCTTGAACAAATTTTATAAATAAAAATATGAAGAAAATACTCACAATACCAGATAGTGCCAAACAATACAGAGCAGTTGTCTTGGCAAAAAAATGTAGAGAATAAAATGGGTTGTATCCGTTCATTTCACTCCTAGGAACAAAACGAGGCTCTTCGCATATTCGTTTTTCAAGCGGAAAGCCATTATTACCGAGTATGTTTGAGAAAAACATCTTTTTGTACAAACCGACGTGATGTTAGGCGGAAAACTATCATTAATCTTGACTAACAGAGAGCTTTTATCATTAATATGCGATTGTCATTCAAGCATCATCCCACAGGGCTGGATTAATGATGGCCATTTTTTATTTATGAGTTGTTTACAAATAACCATTAATTACTTTCAATTTGGTTCTTATGGATTTCTTTTCGGCGGTTTATCGTGTTAGAACACACCCGTATATAACTTTCGCATTCCGACAGATAGCTGCGTTGCTCTCGGTCTATCAGTCCGAATGTTAATCTAGCGTGCACATTAGATTCTTGACTTGAGAGGTACTTAAATGCATTGCAAAGGCTTGCATTTTTGTAAGAAGTCATCCCGAATTCTACAAATTGAGGTCGCAGGTGTTCACGCGGACGCAGAGATTGCAGTATGTAGACTTATTGTACCAGCCTCCATGCCATTCTGCGATATTTAAAAAAAATGCATACAATATGTGCATAGTTTTGTATAATAGTCTAACCAGTGAGATTAAATTATTGATTGGCGTGAGTTTTAGACGCGGAATTTCGAAATGGCTTCTTGAGCAATGTTTTTATAGTGTCAAAGACTACACTAATAGACTATGACATAATGATAGTGCATGCTTATTTGTTAAGACTATTAACAGATTTCAATTTAAATTAATATTTGCATGTCGTTAAATCACGGCAGAATGCGATACTTTGTATACAATAACATCCTGTAACTAGATTTAAGTATTCTTGCGAATAAACATTTCATTTCATTTCATTAGCATGACAAAGAATGCTAGTAAGAAGGGTTTTTGGACATATTTACCAACTCGAGGAGTTGGAGTTTAACAACAAAGGACTGAATGGATCTTATGCACTTTTGTATAACGTCAGTCCGTGACGACTAGCTGCACACTCTAGTGTGCCTTCTTTATTTAAATGCCTTTGATAGATTAGTGCAGCAGTTCAGAAATGACGTTGAAGTGATAAAGCAATTAAAGTATGCAAATAAAAAGCACGGGCACCGTGTATATACAAAATTTAGTTGTTTGGGAAAATAAGTATGCACCAGGTAACCCCATGGATCGGGTATGTTGGGTCATGGATCAGATTGACGTATAGTTATTTTTTCATGTCGCTTATTATCAATTGTTAAAAAAGGTATCCTAGTCAGGTTAATTTTAATCACTCCCTCTATTTCAAATAGCAATGGAATGAAAAGAATGAGTATTGCAACCAATGGGCTTATTGTCCAACGCACTCGCAAAATGAAAGCAATTGCTCCACTTTGAAGCCGGTTTCGTTTGCGAGTGCGTTAGACAATAGCCCCTCAGGGCTTAAGGTATAAAAATAACTGTCTTATAATTTGTTTGGTACACATAGATTTAATAAAGTACATTTTACAGCTCAAGTACGCACAAATCACCTAAAACCCTACACACAATTTACATCCACTCAATGCATAAATTTATGTGTGTGAATTGTTCAGGCAACGACAGCTATAAATTACTATAGTCGATTTGAATAAAATTTAGGGTTAGCATACTGCCCACCTAAACTCGAAAAGACATATCTACAACTTAAAAACCATAGCAATTCTTATATCACTTTGAATAAAGTAGAAATTACAATGAGAATGTTGTAGCACATATGCCTTTTTTTCTGCCGAGGTTATCATACATGCCCGCGGCTCCTAAGGGTAGTCGTTCTGCTATTCAAATCATGGCCTCGGGCAATCTTGTACTCGGACGTGAATAGGCGTGATTTCTATACATTTGGGAAATACGCTTTACGCCGGTATCTTATTATCATAATATTTATGAGATCGATGTCTTGTTGGCTTAAATTTCGTAGCTTTTTACTTACTAACTACCTACCTAAAAATGTTAAATGAATACGTTTCTTAGTTAATGACTACGCGGTTAACCGACTACCTACTTGTAGTGTACTTGACGACGCACTGGCCTAGTGGATAGTGTCCCTGCCTACGAAGCTAGCGGTCATGGGCTCGAATCCCGGTAAGGGCAGACATTTGTTTGATGAGCGCGAATATTTGTTCCTGAGTCATGGATGTTTTCTAATGTATTTAAGTATATATTTCTCTATATAAGTATTTATATCGTTGTCTAGTACCCATAGTAAAAGCCTAGAGCTTAGTTTGGGACTAGGGCAATTGGTGTGACAGTGTCCGCTGATATTTATTTATTATTTATTATTTACTTTCTCACGATGACGCGGCCCACTTCTGTGTTTTACGTATATTGACGTAACCATGCAAGGTCAATCTGAGTGACGGGGCGCGCCGGCGCCGTCCTGAATTGAAAACACAGCGAACATTAATCAAGAAACTATTCTACGTGGATTAAACGTTAACGTTATGAAAGCTCTTATTTCCTTGACGGTAATGGCGGCCATCCGTGTCGAGACCAAGTAGAATAAGGCTCTTGTTTTGCCAAAGTTGACGTCGTACAGTCACGAGATTTAATTTGGTACCCACCTTAGGTCCAAAGTCAATCTGACATTCTACAACAATAAGGTTGAGTTTCCAAAAGTAACAAATGACTTGACATCCGTAATGACATTGACGACTTCAAGCTTATTTTTCTTGAAATGGGTCCCAAATTAACGCTCGTGACCGTACTATGCGTTGCTATGTCGTAGTCGCTAAAAACGCTGGAATACATCTTCCGTAAGTCAGGACACTCGATGGTCCCCAACAAAAACCTATGTGGTCAACTCAATGTCTAATAATGGCGCAAAAAATTAAAGTAACATTCTCTCTTATTAGAAGCAACATAAAGCAATTTCAGTTTTATAGCGTTCATACCTTAGGTTGATAACTGGTTTGAAAGTAAAGCTATGTCATTCAGACTACAAGCCCCAGTCAAATTACAGTCAGTGAAAAAGATAAAGATATATGAGGTATATAATTCCGTCTCTTTCACTGCCCGGAGCTTATAATATGACGTCAGCACCTCAACAATGGTTGCCGTCACTGTGTTGTCATATTGTCCGTCCGTCACGTAACATTGGCCCTCAGACTGCATTATTGCTGTTCAGATACTCAACCAAGTAAAAGGATTGCACGCAACGCAATGTGCATGCGTGCATCAGAAGGCTTCATATCCGGAGTGCATTTAATCCTATTAACTCCCTGAGGTTCTCAAACTATAGTGGGTGGTAAATTATTTCTTTAAATTTCGAGTTTTTGCGATTTCGGGATCTAAAGCTTGTAGACAGTTCAATTTTCATGATCACAAAACTGCAATCCCGGGACTGACAATGCGTTGCCAACCCTGAGGACTAAGGTGGAATGCCTCTATCTATGCTAATAATATTACCAGTTGTCTTATCACCACACCAGAACACAACAGTGCAAACAACGCTGCATGGTGGTAGGTTACAGGATAAGATGGTGGTAGTGATTACGACGTTCCTGCACACGGTTCTACCACCACATTTATTAACAAAATAAATAATTTTAGCTGTTGATAGTTAAAGTTAAAATGTAGAAAGAGTAATAAAAATACAAGAGCTTTTTAAGTATCACTACTGTCCGCCATAATTTGGCCTCGTAAAGCGCGTAGTTAAGTCTTCATTGTTATCGTTACTTAAGGAATAATCTAATTTCCATGAACGTACTCTGCGCCAATTTCCCGGGTCAAGATGTAGCCTAAGTCAACGTGACATTTATTGGAGTTCCATAACCAAATGGCTAAAACGAGACCCTTCTAAATAATTTCAAATGTGACAAAAAAAATACCCTGAAACGGAATTTTACTAGGTATGTGTGTGTGTTTGTGTTAAGTGAACTGCCATAATGATATCAAGAGAGAGAATAACTTCAACATATTTTTGACCGTTCAGCATAACTCCAGGAGTCCTAGTTTTGCCGCAAATAAAAACTTTCAAGGAGATAAATATGAGTTAACTTTCCAGGGGCCCGTTCCTCAAAATGTATTAGTCTAATATGACAATTAGTGTTTTGTCTCATTTTATAGTACTTATTTACGAGACAAAACACTAATATTATTAGACTAATATGCTTTGAAAAATGGGCCCCTGTTATCATATTATTATGAAACAGTTTGAGAACCACCGCAGTGTACAGTCAATGCTGTAGGAACTAGGAAATGACCGCGACAGGGCCGAGCCAGACTCCCTATTGGATTATACAGGTAATTCTTAACAAACACCTGTTGGCAACACTATACAGGGACACAGACAATTGTATCTCTCAATGGTTAATTATATGTAGAAGAACCAGTGTTACTTATAACGAAAGGGCATTGGGTAAATTTGTTTGAAGAATATTGTAATTTTTTATTTCAGCGGCCACGGGCGATTTTAACATAGTTATTTAGAGGACCTCGAAATACACATAGATATGTATAATTTATGGCGTTTAATAATATCGAAGCTGAGATATTTAAGATTTAAGTGTTTAGTTTTTGGTACTAAAAGTACGGCCAGGTAAGAATATTAAATATCTCGGCTCCGATGCACTTTAGAGTATTACTAAATATACGTAACAAAACATGTTTTATTTGTATTATTCTATAGTAATTTACCGCCTTTACTTATGGCCGCTCACCTTGAAAATGTATGACTTACCCAAACCCCTTTACAAATACCGGTAATACATCATACATCGGGTCCACACGCTATGAAAATGGTTGGTATACCGTAAAACGGGGTGATTAGGGACACAACCTAAAATGAAGCATATTTACTAAAATAAGACTAAAATGATTTCCAATTGACGTAACGTTATTGTCAATTTAATACTTGTTCTTATATATATATAATATTATAATATATAATAATTATAAGGGGACAATCTCACACCAATTGACCTAGTCCCAAACTAAGCTCTAGGCTTGTACTATGGGTACTAGACAACTATATAAATACTTATATAGAGAAATATATACTTCAATACATAGAAAACATCCATGACTCAGGAATATAAAAATAATATATCAGGAATATAGAAATATTCGCGCTCATCACACAAATATCTGCCCTTACCGGGATTCGAACCCAGGACCACTAGCTAGAGTCTAACAAGTAGCTATCTGTACGGACGTTACTATTAAAAAATACTTTAACTTCCACGATTCAAACGCTGGTAACTTTTCCGTTTTCTACCGACTCAAAATGTATGAAGTTGACATAGCGATTGACGCGATCCGTCAATAGTTCAATTCTCTATACATTTGATGATTTTCGAGAATCGCTAACTTGGCGTTCTGCATCTCGATTAGGCTCCCAGGGGGCCTAATATGGCTGCGTTTATCGCGTGACAAAGTGTGGATGAGGCATCCGTCACTTTCTGACTCGTAAATAAGTACGAGAGTGACGGATGCTTTATCCACATTTGATACGCCATTTAGAAGCAGGCGTAGTAGGCCCTCAGAATTGTATTCGTATACTAAAGATTGTTGTGTATAAAAAAAAAAATTGTCTTGGAGCCCTGCCGCAATGTAAGAATACATTAATCTTAGTAATGTGGCGTCTACGAATACATTATATTAACTGTGTTTAAATAGTTATTAATCTTGTTTTATTGACCTTGTCACAATGCGACAATGTAGTTGTACAAATATAAAAAGACGATTGGTAGGTTATAAATTTCAATATTAAATGCATAAAAGAATTTATTATTAAGATATCATTTAAAACTGTAGAATAGTGTATTAGATTTATAGACATATCCCGTGTGGTTGCCGGGTTAGAATAGTGCCACTCCATATCTTCCCGTGGATGTCGTAAGAGACGGCTAAAGGAATAAAGGCGTATAGTACTGTTAGGCGATGGGCTTGCAACCTATCACTAATACACTGGTAAACATCTTAGCCTAAAAGTGCAAAATGTAGTTACAGAATTATTAACAAGTTTTTAGAGTTGTTGGTAATTCTGTAGCTCTGCCTAGCCCACTCTGGGAATAATGGCGTGAGTTTATGTATGTATGTATGTATTTATAGACACTACTTAAACTTACAATTTGTGCATTTCGGATGACGAGATGATTTAGTCGATATTTTAAAACTATTGAGGAAGTATTTATGGTACCTACTTCAAAACTTTAACCGAACTTGAATTTAGTGAACAGTAAAGTGGTAGGAAACTCAAGTCTCGCTATGTAAAAATAAATAAATGAAAAAAAAACAAAATCCGTTCCGTAAATGTTGTAATTTTGAAATCCTTATTTTTTTACTGCTTTTAGAAACATATTTTTTTTTAAATAAGGTTTGCAATTAGGAAAGGTTAACAAAAGTTAGGGTAACCTTATTACAACCTCAACCAAAATAAATTCGCTTTTCGCCGAAATCATTCCATTTGGAATCTACCAAATTAAAAATAGGTACGACTACAACTTCTTTCGGCAATGACCTTGTCTTCAAACTATATATAACAGTTTTCCAAGAACATCCATTTTTAGACTATTTCAGTTATATTTTTAGCACGTCTTTAACATCAACTGTTTTCATATAGTAATGAAAAGGCATTAATTCGCTAATGTATTTCTTTTATAATGCATGGCTTATAGAAACACGGTGTAGAATTAGAAGTATTGGCGGCGGCGGACTTACTTTAATGACATTAACGTGGCTCGCCGACATGGGGCGGGGAGGATGTCGATAGTAACTATGAAACTTATTAGGGTAATTAATTGTTGAAATGCTTCATTTTTTTCTACTTCTTTTTATTAAATTTACAATATTACCCCAGTTTAATTTAGTGCCAGAACACTAACGAGAATTGCTTTTGCTATTAGGAATTCAAGACGCGAAAAAAAAATGGCGGCCTGGTCAGTTGCTTTTATTGCTCATGCTACTCCCTGAGTAAGACAGGTTTAAGTATATCTGGGAGTTTGAAAGATAAGGTCTAGGTTGGGTCTTAAAATGCAGGGCTAACCTAACCTAACCGCACAAGGTCAAGGATACCATTGTGAGGCGTGTATATACGATGCGTCTTCCGGCAGGTCCGCGAACTACTTACCATTATTAGACTTTAAAACAGCGTTGTACTTAAATACCAACTCGATTTATTTATTTGTTTTGGAGGTAACAGAAATATACATAAAGTGTAACATAGTTTGTAATGATGTTTCGAAGAGGCTCATTGACGTCACGAGAGACCGAAGAGCTGGCAGTTTCCTCGCTCAACGTATAAGTTGGTAATACAATGCCGCAGGGGCCATTCTTAAATTTAATGTTTTAGTTAATTTGTATATTTAGAGTTAGTTTTATTTAATTTTAGTTTCCTTTTTCAGTTATTGTGTTATGGTTGTTGTATTATTTTATGTTGTTTTTCATTTATTCAATTGTTTGAAAATTTACACTAGGTATGTAGATACAGATCCTTCCCTAAATGTCTCAACCAAAAATGTACCGAACGACCCGATCAGGGTCGCAGGAAACCGCTGGATGCGATCATTGTGGAGGTCCGCTCGCTTACCAAAAGTGTATTAGGCAAACGCATCATTTTACAAAACTTACCTACCATTACATAATAAAGATTACATATAGTTTTTTGACATAAGTAGATTATGTTAAATAGATAAGTGACCATACAAAAAAATGCAAGGGGGAAGTACCTTTTTGCGAAAGGATTTTTTTTAAAACGATACGTATGCCAAATGATGAATGTTGAAACATTAGTGGATCCTTATGTTCAAATGTGGGTGTGATTTGGCTGACATATTGGTAAAGATGACATGCGTACATAACCTTCTTAGTCTCATCAAATAACGAATCGCTTTTCCTTGTGGATATGTGAAATAAAATGAAAAAAATGATTATTTTATTTAAAAACATTTACCTACATACACATATGTTGATGATATTTCCTGATCTTCCTGTCTACTTTACTTCACCAAATAGAACTAAACCTAGAGGATTGAAACATTCTAAACGCAATAATAGATCAAGGGCTGAAACAAAAGAGAGCTACAATAGCATATCGCTTATCGATACCGGCAGACACCCTAAGCAAACCGCGGCCAGCCCACTTTGTGAAATTCGATTAACGTATACACTTACAATATTGTCCACTAGTGTCCCGCAGGAGTTGGCCGCAAAACATTGTCCCGTTCGACAGTTTTGCATGAAACCATACAAATGTGAAGTTTTTGTGAACTGAGGAGTAAAGAAGGTAAGGGGATTTCATGGTATTTCTGTTTTAAGGGAGATTATTGAAATCTGGGTGATGCTTTTATACAAAAAAAAATGTGCTAAAGAAAAATTTCCTAATTTTATCTTTATAGTCATTTTGTAATTTTGTATCGTCGAGATTATTCTTTGATTTGCCCTTATAAAGTTCTGCAAGTGATTAAAATTCAATAAAATTGAATAATCTATTTTACGTATTTATATCGGTGTCTAGTAACCATAGTACAAGCCTAGAGCTTAGTTTGGGACTAGGTCAATTGGTGGCAGATCGTCCTCTGATATTATTCCCTAAGTATATTCACTTCAAAAAGTATTTCATACATAATGAAAGTTCATAATATATATTTATAGTTCATGGATTTTACTCCGATCTAACCCAGAAGTGAACGTACCAGGTATTAATTTATAATGACCTATTACGATTTCGTGGAACAAGATTCGGTTCGTACAAAACATCGTCTCTAAAATTATTCGTCACCATCATCTTAAGGAATACAAATGTGCGGCCATATTTCATATGTTTTTATTAAACAAATATTTATTTCAAAGAATTGGAGCAACAGCCATCCTTTCGTTGGGTTCCGTAATTCTGTTTACTTTAACTGAGAGTGTTTTTGACCGGATATCCACCTAACAGTAAATTAACAAGGTTTGAAAACGCTTGCTGGAAATAAGTGGCCTTGATACCACATCTCAAAACCACGTTATTTAGTTATTATTTTATGAAAGTGATCATGTCAGTACTGTTTATGTTTTTTTTATTCATGAATAGGGAAACACACAGCAGTTATATCACAAATGGTTTATAGCAGATGCTACTTCATTGATCAAGATAGTTTTCACTTATAGGTAACGAATAGCACTAGTAAGATAATTAATAAACATACATACATACATACCTACATACCGCCACGCCTTCATCCTAGAGAGGGGTAGGCAGAGTTACAGAATTATCAACAACTCTAACAACTTGTTGTTAATCCTATAGCCACATTTTGCACAACAGGCTAAGATGATATAATCAAATTATATACACTAAGCCAATGAAAGAAAGTACTTTTAAGCTTTTTTTACATTATTCATACGAGAAGTGTGTATTTAGGCGGCATTTTTTAATCTTATATCGTGGTAATAATTAGACGTTTTGTATTAGTATTACTGCCACACTCAGAGACGTCAATTAAACGTAATGCTTGATTAAAGTTGCTGCTGTCAAATTCTTTGCTATAGCAATAAAATAAGACACGTCACTAAACAAGGATTAAATTTAATTGACGTCTCTGAGTGCAGCAGTATCTGATTCATTTTTAATTAAAAGTAAAAGTAACCGATCGTGATGGGAGTTTTTTTTTAAAAACCGACCCGGTTGAGGTGTTAAAGATAAGTAAATAAATACATTTCAAGTTGGACTGTTTGTAACATTTACTTACTGTAGAGGTAACAGGTATTTAGGCTAGATTTCAGATCGTGTAATTTTGCCACTTTAAAGGTTAGGTTGAATAGTAGACATATATCAAAAATAAAACTTGATAAGTTCAGTTAAATTTTGAATTGGAATTTATAATTAACTGGTAGCTACTCAAAGTATTGTTTTAAACACTAACAAAGACACGTAACGCAAACACAGGAAATTCCAGGAAGCGACGACCAAAAAGTAATTAAAGCAAATTAGTTTTATTTGAAATTGGGGCATCCCCCGCTATTTGCGACGTATGAAGTTGTTTATAATTAACAGGTACTCAAAGTATTATTCAAAACACTAACAAAGACACGTGCCGTAAACACAGGAAATTCCAGAAAGCGACGACTAGTAAGTAATTACAACAAATTAGTTTGATTTGAAAATGGGGTACTCCCAGCTGTTGGCAACAAAGAAAATAAATCATCTATGTACATTGTACAGTGTTAATTGTTAATGTGTTGTAAGTATATTGCGAAGGTTGAAGACGTCCACGTCGCCTCTATGACCCAATATTTAAAAAAGGAACACTCCGGAAAATAACAGATGACTGTCATGGAAAGAACGTAAATTCAAATTCAAATTATTTATTGCATATTGAACTAGACAGAACGTAAGATTTGGGTATCAATGTTTTAAAGAAACAACTACAATTATACTGCTATAAAATGTATTTATAAAGCTTTATTTATTAATACCAAAGCAAAATATTGAAGTCATACCTATTGTGTTTTTATTACTGAAGGAAAATAAAGAAATGCATGTATTGAAACCTTAGACTGTCTAAACGTAAAGAACTTAATAACAATTGGAGATTCTACCATCCTTTTACCTGTTATCGTATTGTCAACATTTTGATAGTTCTTATTTAGATAACTGTAATGGCGGCAGAGTTAAAAAAAATACCATAACAGTTCAAAGACGATATGATTTTTACCGGCTAGAATTAGGCCACGGTGGTAAATAAAACATAACCTTGGTGTACACCAGCATCCAAGGACATGAAATAAAAGTTCCCTTAAATGTTTGCCTACTTAGATGCTCCGCGCAATAAGGAACCTAGCTGAATTTTCTAAGGGAGGCCAAGTCATTACTGCTACCTCGGCTTTGACAAAAGTGCTTAATGAACTTAATTATATTTGACCCTTTTTTCGCCGTTTCGCCGCTGTTTTTTAAATGTAACTGTCCATATATCTTGGAGCTGTGATTCGTGACGACTATAAATCTATTTCCTGCCAACTGTAAATCCAACCGCATAACATAAACAGCATATCGTATAATTTCTCGACGTGGGTGGGCTTTTACATTAAAACAGCTGAGAAGATTTCACATTATTTTGAGTAAATCTAGAAATAATGATTACGGAGACGGACACGGACCTAAACAAAGTACAGACGTAACGTTGCTCTAAAAAGATGTGAAGCATGCAAGGTTGGCACTTTCGTTCGTTATACACGACTTACGGCACGCACACAGATACACTAGGTAAGTCAACGCGCTGAGCCACAGCACGAGTGACAGTTTACGTTGGTCTATCTGTCTATCCGTCTGTCTGTCTGTCTGCCTGTCTATATGTCAGATTCACTCTGTCTCAGATTTCAGATGCAATTAAAATGACTAAACTTGGATTTTGGACACATAGATATTTATACCACGCACTAAGATCACTGATAAAATAAGTTTAAAAAAAATAAGGCACCTCCGGTACAAGCAAAGCTAGGGCAATAATTGGTTTTTCTGTACAAGATCTTGTGATATATTGACAATAGCTATTAAAAGAACGTAATGTGTATGTCATTATCAATTTTTAGATTTGGTGCACCGTTTAGGATATATTCAACTCTAACAAATTCGTTAGTGTTCCCCCCACCCAATAGCCAGTAGTACAAATACTAAATATCTGGAAAATTAAATGAAAGCACGTATTTAATTTCAAAGGAAAAGTATCACGACTAAGTAGACTTAATTTGTTCTTAAAAACAGGCGACTTAAGTGTTTATATCTGGTCTACTAAAAATCATCTAAGACAGCACCAAATAACTTTAAATAGAAAATTCGTTCATACGAATAGGTAGGTACTTGCTGTCTTTCGAGATAAGTAGTTTTTGAGCTTCTGTGCCCGGAGGGAGCCTATTAATATGCCTACGCTTTCCGTCCTTCCGTCCGTCCGTCCGTCTCTCCGTCCGTCTATTCCTTTAGTTTACAAATGACAACACGTTTACCTTAACCCCTTTCTGCTAATGGCTATAGAGCTTAAACGCCATATGTTAATTTCTACGTCAACTAGTTGTGCTACGTAACGCGGTTACAAACAAAATTACGTCATTCCGCCCACTAATCCAAAATGGGCGTAGAAAACACTTTTTTCAGAACACTTACTAACAAAGTTCCTAAATTGTTATTTTGTGTTAAATTCCCACCTGTTACCACCCAACGTTTCTTTGTTGACACTTTGAACTTTATTCATCTGTAATAAGCCAGCAAAAGTGTGCGGGTGGTAAAACAAGGGAATAACCCGTCAAACTCTGCGGGTGGTAGGACCTTGTGCAGGGTCCGTCCGGATCGCTACCACCGTCTTATCCATTAACCTACCGCCAAACAGCAGTTGCATTGTTGTGTTCCGGTTTGGGGATAAGACAGCCGGTGAAATGACTAGCATAGAGGCATTCCATCTTAGCCCTCAGGGTTGGCAACGCATTTGCAGTCTTAGGATTGCATTGCAGTCTTGTGATTGCGAATGTCTATGGGTCACAGTTTCCACTTACCATCAGGCGGCCTGTGTGCTCGTTTGTCTTCTCTATGCCATTAAAAAAAAAATAGCTTCCAATTTTCTCGGAACCCTGTGCGCGCGGTTCGACTCGCTCTTAACCGATTCGAAACTGTTGACACGTCACTCCCAGCCAGCCGATTTTCGAAGTATTCGATAAAAACTCGAACGGCCGTAAAGCATCTTTGATCCAGACGCGCCAGATTAATTTGTTTAGCTTGTAAAAATGGCGCTTCGTCTAAAACTTATTTATAGCACTCGATTGGTTGTTACAGTGATATATGACGGCTGATCTGATCGAGATTGAGATGTTTCGTTGTAACTATTAATTCGTGGGAGACAAGTTGTTTGAAATCATCTTTTTGACATAAGTTTAATAGCCCGGATCCCTTTGACTGCCATATATATCGTTGGTCATAATGTATTGTTAGTCATACTTTTTTTTGTCATAACTTCTTTCAGGCTGAAGTTACAGATTTTAATAAACGTTTATCGTGTAGATTAGTTAGGTTAGTTTAGGTTAGTTTTATAAAAATCCTGAAAAAATAACCGTGTCCTGAGAAAAATGCATTATGACTTGCGAAAATTATGACTTAAAACACATTATGACTTAAAATAATTATGGCAGTCAATAGAGACCCTTAATAGCCCCTTCTTCTTAAGAGCTATGTTCTCGTCGGTGGAGTAATTTCCATTCATTCCTATCCCGATTCTTTTCTTTAACACACTGGTCCGTCACGACGCCTACTTAGTCAAAGTATATCTTTACTAACTTTATTATACCCAGGAATTTATTATATCACGAGTGTTTTGAATACCCTAGGCCTAAGTGATTAACTACAGGTATACTAGGGCCTTAATTCAATTAATAATTAATAAATGATTACAATATCGAATCTAGATGGGCTAAACCGAAATATAAAAAAACAATGCACGGGGTTTTAATCTTTTTGCAGCTCACGTAACACACTAAAAAGTACTGAGTATATTTCACGAACTGTTGAAAATATAAATAATCTCGAACGCCACTATTCATTGACCCGGCAAAGCATCGCGAGTTCCAACCTTGCGGCTAGATACAGCTCGTTTACATTTTACATTGATAATCGTGATGGATTTATCCGTCGTTGGCGGATACATCCGTCAAAGGTACCATAGTACCAGAACCATGATGGCGTTGAGTACCATGTTGAGAATTTGTTCTGAATCATTGAATACAATTACAAATTTAAACACTTTATTGTACAACTTTATTGTTATATTGGCTTTTTAATTATTAATATTATTATTAAACACATATACACACATATTATTACACTATTAGAGTAACTATTGACATAATATAAAGCAAAATTATGTCCTGTACGGAAAAAAAGCACTATGTTTTACCGAAATAACATGAACATTCACTGCTTTGCCCCATACTAACGAGCCTAACAATCGAAACGGTGATTGTTACTGATCCAAAAATAGTAAAAACTTGCGACCAAATTTTATTCTCTTGCCGGTAAATTGAAATGTTTATAGCATTGTTAAAATTGAAAATAATTTAAATAATGTCCAATCAGTAAACGTGAATGTTTTGTCTTGTACTGTTTTTCAAGCACTTGATGATACATTTCAATGTTTTGCGCTACTGTGGGTTGTTTTTTTTTTAAATATTTTCATTGTGTTTCAATCATTAAGATAAAGACAAGACGTAGACATAGATGCAGGGGTGTGATTCTCTCATAAAGCAAAGGTGAACGAAAGAACGAGTGATGCCCAAGCGGCGAGATTAAGTAGTCCCGTCAGTGCGAACCAAACACATTGTTGCGCGTGCATTTTCAATTTAGCAGCATGGTTCCTGCCGATGGGTCGAACGTATAAGGCTGCTTAATTGAAAATGCACGCGCTAAAATGTGTTTTGTTCGCTCTACTAAAAAAGATAAAAAAAAGATTAAAGATGTTTATTCAGTAAGTAGGCCGCACGGGCACTTTTACACGTCAAAAATCTACCAGCGCTTCGCAGGAGACCACTGCTGAGAAGAAGCGCCGCAAGAAACTCAACAGTTAGTCGTTTTTTAAATATAGGTACAATTTTAAAACTTAACCTAGCATTATATAAAACAATGAATCTAACATACGATAAGAAATAAATGTATTCACGCGTAGTTGAGCAGGAAAATGTGTCAAAACTCTGAGTTTTCTCCAGAACTAATTGGTAGTAAGTAATAGAAAATAATTATGAAAAATTATACTTAATTATGATGGTGTAATACAACTACATAAAAAGTTTCGATACATTCTCCTACAGAAACCGTGTCCCCTAGACAATATACAATGTTTACATATTTCTTACGATGAAGTTATTATTAAGTTATTTGGGTGTTTAGTTTAGGCCAAGCACTTTTATCTGATAGATAGTCCTCGACCCTATAGTAAGCTTTAGACATCAGCGACTTTTTCAAGTAAGTTTTAAGTACTGGAAATGGTAACTTTAAAACTTCGTCAGGTAATTTATTATAGAAATGGATGCATTGACCTACAAATGATTTAAAAACCTTACGAACACGAAATTTTTTAGTAGCTATTTTATTTTTATTTCTTGTATTAAAATTATGTATATCACAATTCTTAATAAAAGAGTCCTGATTTTTAATGACATAAATAATATTCTCATAAATAAATTGTGACGCTACTGTCAAAATACTAATTTCTTTAAATAGTAATCTTAAAGAATCACGGGAGTTTAGGTTATATATAGAACGGATGGCTCTTTTTTGTAACACGAATATAGTCTGTATGTCAGCAGCTTTTCCCCAAACCAGAATACCGTATGACATAACACTATGAAAATAACTATAATAAACTAAGCGAGCTGTCTCAACATTCGTAAGTTGCCTGATTTTCCTAACAGCATAAGCTGCAGAACTTAATTTACCTGCTAGTACTGCTATGTGGGGACTCCATTGCAAGTTTTTGTCTATAGTTATCCCTAAGAAAAGCGCCTTATCTACCATTTCCAAACACTCGCCATTTAGAAATATACTAGATTCTACCGGTCTAACATTAGGCAAAGCGAACCTAACACATTTAGTTTTCCTAGCATTGAGTATCAAATTGTTACTAGTAAACCAATTATGTACTTTACCTAGCGTGGCGTTTATCCTAGTGTAATTGACGGATTTTCGGTCTACCTTGAAAATCAATGATGTATCATCAGCAAATAGCACAATATCACAAATATTCTCTATCATGGTTGGTAAGTCATTAATGTAAACCAAAAATAAGAAAGGACCTAATATGGAGCCCTGAGGCACACCTAATTTAACAGCTGCTCCAATGGACTGTGTTCTGTTTACAACAACCGTTTGTGTCCTATCACTAAGATATGAGGACATGAGATTTAGAGAATTATTAGTCAGACCATAATGTTCTAATTTTAATATGAGAGTCGCATGATCTACGCAATCGAAAGCTTTGGAAAGGTCACAAAAAATTCCTATTGCATCACAAGATTTCTCCCAAATATTGTATATATATTTAATGAGTACAGATGCTGCATCAGTTGTGGATCGTCCTCTGGTGAAGCCGAACTGATTACTGTTAAGCAGTTTATTTCTATTGAAGTGACCTAACATATCATTTAACATTAACTTCTCAAAAACTTTACTTAAAACAGGTAGAATAGAAATGGGACGGAAATTCGTTAAATCACTCATCTCACCTGATTTAAAAAGTGGTATGACTTTACTATATTTCATAAGATTTGGAAAGACCCCCTCTGAAATGCAATTATTGTAGATTAAAGCTAAGTGAGGAGCAATTATATCTATGATATGATGGATGACTTTAACTGAAGTTCCCCATAAATCCTCAGTTTTTTTTAAACTGAGCGATTTAAATACCTTAACAATAGTAGCTGAATCTACATAGCTAAAATCAAAGCTAACATTACATTTAGTAACATTAGCACAAAGTGATTGTTGAGCTTCAATCGCAGATGATTGAAGACATTTCGTGGTATTAATGGCTATGGTGGAGAAATAATCTTCGAACGCTAAGGCCACGTCTTTGTTTGAGGTGATTCGTTTGTCACCATTGTTTAGAGCGATTTTATTATCACGAGTTTTTGATTTACCTGTTTCTCTATTTATTATCTTCCACACAGTTTTTACCTTATTGTCAGAAGCTTTGAGTTTAAGACTTAGAAAGTTTGACTTAGCAGTCAAGCAAACTTGCTTGAAGGTTTTTGAATAATTCTTAACGTAAACTAAGAAGTCGGCGTTCTTGTTCTCCTCCCTCTCTCTGTAAAGTTCATAAAGCCTGTTTCTACTTTTATGAATGCCTACAGTAGCCCATTCACTAAACTTAGTTTTTGACCTAGAAATAGTTTTCATCTTAAAATGATTATTAAATTGATGAAGAATTACACCAAACAAATCTTTATAAATACTATTAGAATCATTATGTGAAAAGGATAACCCACAGAGATTACTCTGAACTTTATTTTTAAATAGTTCTAAACGATTGCAAGTTAAGTGTCTGTATGTTATTGTCTGTGGTTCCTGATTAAAAACATTTAGAAAGGAAGCCTTTTGACCACTATGATCTGAATTAAAGCAGTTAAATATTTCCTTATCCAAACATTCACAATTACAAAAAATATTGTCTAAGCAGGTAGCACTTGAAACACCTATCCGTGTAGGTTCAAAGAACAAATTACCTAAATTAAAAGATTTAAATAAACTTAAGATCTTAATAGTATTATTTGACGTTTCTAGTAAGTTAACATTAAAGTCTCCACAGACAACAACATGCTTTTGAGTTTTACATGCTAATTTTAACACATTTTCCATAGTAGATTCAAATGTGCTGAAATCAGCTGATGGTGGTCTATAAACACAAATAATTATGTAATTTTCTAGTTCTATGCAAGAGATTTCTATAAGCCTCTCTATGGATAGCCTAACAATATCTTTCCTTTCTTTGGACTTAACGGTACTTTTAGCAATTATTAAAGAACCACCATGAATGGCGGATTTTCTAGCAAAAAAACTAACTAATTTGAAATTTATAAAATCAAAAATTAATTGATCCGGTCTAAGCCAATGTTCTGTAATACACATAATTTGAACATTTTCAGTATCTAAAAATAATCCTACTTCTAATTCTTTGCTGGAAAACCCTTGAATATTTTGGTGAATTATATTTCTACTTAAACTACTTAAACTCGCCGCTTGGATATCACTCGACAGTCCGTACGACCGGCGTTGTTTACAGAATCACTACCCTGGGCCGGTATTCTAGGCGCTAAAAACCACATCGTCGTTCGTTATCGTATTGTCAATGTTTCGACAGCTCTTATTTACTTGACAGTAATGGCGGCTGCCGTCAAAAAAATACCGGACAAGAGGTGCTATTGCCTAACGCACTCGCAGTCACAATCGTTTTCATTTTGAAAATCGAATGCTTGTCAGCATACAAAATGAAAACAATTGTTCCATTTTGAAGCCAATTGAGATTGCGAGTGCGTTAGGCAATAGCGACGCTGCTGGCCTATTGCCTTATGCACTCGCAATCGCAATCGACTTCAAAGCGGAACAATTTTTTGTATGCATACATACATACATACATACATAAACTCACGCCTTTATTCCCAGAGTGGGGTAGGCAGAGCTACAGAATTACCAACAACTCTAAAAACTTGTTGATAATTCTGTAACCACATTTTGCACACTTAGGCTAAGATGTTTACCAGTGTATTAGTGACAGGTTGCAAGCCCATCGCCTAACAGTACTATACGCCTTTATTCCCTTAGCCGTCTACAAACAAACCTTCGATTTTCAAAATGAAAACAATTGCGATTGCGAGTGCGTTAAGCAATAGCCCCTCAGGTCAAACAAGATATGATTTTTAACGCTGGGAATAGAGGCCCTGAGCGTTTACAATATAACTTGGACAATGCGCTCTCTTATACATTCGTTACAATCAATAAAATGAAACTCGTCTAGACCCACTAGCGTAATGAAATTACGACTCTAAAATCAAAGTGTCCGTCTCCATGAGTCAGAATAAGACTCACATAAGCCTGAGTTAAAAATAACCAGTTCCACCGTGACTCCTTGGCTGAGGCGTGCGTTTAGGATATTCACTGCAAAACGTTTGGAAATAAAATTAATTCAATTTAGCCTAAACAACTTTTTTAAATGTCATCAGAGTTGAACTAAATCTACGCCGTACCAAGTGATGGAAATAAAAAAAAATATGCTTTGATTATAGATTCAATGTGAATAAATAAAACGGAATCATGTGTAACAAGTAGTGGTGTTATGGTTTAGGTCGTTTAGGTCGGTATGAAAAAGTGAAAATTCAACTTGTTTCCTTATTATAACTTTAATTTCAACATGGGTTCTATGTAACTGTGAGAGTGCTAAAGACATGTTAATAATAAATTAATTGAAGAAATGGGTTAACTAAAAAGGAGGATAGAATAATAAAAACAAAAATGAAGAGACGAAAAAAAGAAAACAAGGTGCGCGTGCGATTCAATGTGAATTCTTTGGTAAGTTGTATACATGTTCTTGTTTATTCTATTCACCGATCAGGAATTGTTCGCTTAACCTATGTATGGATTAGCCATACAATTTTTAGGAATATTTTCGTCAAACAACGGAACTTTTTGCCTTCGTCGTTTGTATGGTTAACTACGGTGCCGTAATTCCATAGAAGGCGGCTAAATGCATAGTAATACAATTAAAATTTAAAAATTTTATTACTATGCAGGTTTAAATTTAAATGATTATTGATTAGTAAACATAGGCCTCAACAAAACCAAACTTTCTATTCTAGTTAGGGCCTATTGTTTGATCAGTAGTTAAACTAATTGTTAAATTTTGAAAAAGGAATCTAATATTTCAAGGAATCTCAAGGAAATGTGTCAAATTTTCAATTCCTTTTGCGAATTTTAACAATTAGTTAGTTGACTACTGATCAAACAATACGGCCTAAATCATTGAATAGGTACTTTAGCCATTTTGATTTTTTTAACGAAGTATTGCAGTAGTAATTGACTGTTGGGTAATTTGACATTTCATAATAAACGTTATCATTGGGCAGTAGGGATTAGAATTGGATTTCAAGCGTTTGGGCAGGACAAACATACGGACGACGAGGTAAGAGCTATGTCAGTGATATTTGTCGGTAACAGTAGGTTCAACAATATCTGACGCCAAAACTCAATAACAACTGCGTGAAAAATTATTGAAAAAAAATTTTTTTTTACGGCATGTTACATTAAAATTGGGATAAAAATAAAATTCAATTTATTCAAAAGTTAAATAAAACACTAGAATATTTAGAATGCTTTTTCAACTTCCATTGCGACCAAAATGAAGAAAGCCTAAACTGTAGCTGTGTGTTGCTCCTTTATAAATTCTAGAAATATTGGAAACTAGCTTGTGTCCGCGACTCCGTCCGCGTGGGACTCGTTTATATCGTAGCTCCATTCAAATTTTCACCCTCTATTTCACTTAGGGGATACATTTCGGGAAAAAAACTATCCTATGTCCTTTCCCAGGATTCAAACTATCTTTGCACCAAATTTCACCTAAATCGGTTCAGCGGTTTAAGCGTGAAGAGGTAACAGACAGACAGACACACTTTCGCATTTATAATATTAGTATGGATGTAGAAAATTATCTAAGCTCAACTTTTTTGCTACAGACGTTTATGAGCTTTTACAGGCAATAGGCGAATGTCAGGGTCTCTATTCTACTTGGCAAAACCATATCGTTATCGTATAGCTTTTAACTGGCCCATTACAGAACTGTCAAGTAAATTAAAGTTATAACGTTGACAATACGACAACATGTCAAAAGTACCTAATATAATTTTACCGAATGAATAGAGCCCTTATTCGATGTTATGAGTCCAGTGAAGAGTGAACCGACCTTTTCGAAAATTTATTTTAGTCACATACATACATACATACCTTCACGCTTGTCTCCCAATGGCGTAAGCAGAGACTATGGAACGCCTGTTTCACAAGTCGGTAGCCCAAACAAACTAACTTCCCAATTAATGATATTTATTACCTAGAAACCAAGTTGACTGGTATAACAGACCATTGACTTACTATCTGGCTTTCTGTTTGTTTATCATTTCGCCCACCCCATTCAAGTAGGTACTCTTTTGGCTTGGTAGGAATGAAATGACAGTTTTCTGCCACCTACCGAAAGTAGTGGGCATGCCTAAGACACTTTTTAAGACACATTAGGTAATAATAACATTTAAACATAATAGTGTGTATAATACCTAGTGTATTTTTTTACTGTGATACTTTATAAACATAAGTGTAATAGATCCGTTACTATTTTTATTTTCGTCTCTAGTAAGTATTTTTGAACAATTTATTACTCTCACACATACTGCCTTCCTAAAGAGAAAAGGCACAAGTGAAATATTCATAGAAGCATAATAACATTAATAACTCTCAGAGGTTATAATAAGATTGGAAGTGCAATACAATTCATAATAGTAGATGTGCCTTTTTTCCGTACGACGGCAGAATACATAATAAAGACTGTTTAACTCATTACTTTTCTCTTGGCTTCGTGCAGTTGGATAAAAAGTTGAAAGCTGTATGTATTATTTACATTAGGTGCTCGTGTCAAAAAGTATAATTATGTTTAAAAAAAACATTATGCCCCCCATAGCTTAGTACGAGGCTATTACTCACTCATGTAAACTTATCACTTGTATCGAACATTTTTTTAAGTGGTTTAGCGGAGATTAGAAAGAAACGAACGAACGAGGCTAAAAATAGTGCAAAATCTAATATCCGAGTAACGGAAAATCTAGACTTAATATTTTATTTTAGGTCACCTAAATCGATCTTTGAAAGTGTATCACTTTGCTTTTTATCTAGCGTTTAGTGAAATTGTGTCAAATAACTAAAAATAAAAAGTGGATTACGAATAATATCTGTTACGTCGATCGCGGCCAAAAAATAACCATACTATTTAACGTTGGACCAAGGCGTCTATTTAACTAAGTAAAACCTAAAAGTCTTTGACATGTTATCGTAACACTTATATAACTATGAAACATAAAAAGCCCCCGACGTCATACCTACTTTCAGAGCAAATAGCTCTTAAAGGGCTAAACTGATTTTCATCAAACTTAACTTAAAACCATCCCTATTAAACTAGCTATATAAATAAAAAAAAACATTTCCAAATCGCTTTATTAGTTTGGGAGCTACGATGCCATACAGACACATAAAAAATATAACACCCCTGTGTTTGCGTCGGGGGTTATAGAACTAAGTAATTAGAATAGATTCCCAGTGGAATAGATATTACGAAGTCAAATCTCAAAACTTTGTAATAAAATAATCTTTTTTTTGCGTGTTGCAAATTATATTTGTAAAACAAATACTTTCTACATAACTGTTATGACTCACAACTCCCAAGGGGCCGGAGTTTTGCTGTGGTTCGAGGGCGTATAATGTTCGATACGGGTATAACAACATTCCTGGATTGATTGGCCCTCCGTGCCTGACGCAATACTAACCTAACCTATTTTAAAGCGTCCTACCTAAACCTAAATTTGGTTTTGGAACTATACTTATGGTACGTTATGATTACGACAGACAGGGCTGAGAGCGGGACGACGGTGCCCAGCTGTGCGGTGCGCCCATTTCTAGATTATTTGACCCTCCGAGCCCGACGCGATACTGACCTTTTTTTTGACTGAGAAGAAATGACATTTTGCATTGTCCCCCCCCGGCCAGGGTAGCTAATGGGGATGGGGGGGGATGACGATGCGAGAGATGAGGTGGAAGCATACTGTTTAAAAACCTCTCCGTTGTTAACTCCAATGGTCTGTTAACGGGGGAACCGTGGGCTGATGACTATGCACCACTAGGTGCCGCTCATATGGCCGTATGTCATATGTTTTAATGTGAGAAGTTCATTATAAGTTTATCTATAGAATGGAACGTAATGTTATCTAATAACATGATATAACATTTCAACAAACCAACGTAGAAACTTTGTTCTCCGATACCAACTAGCTATAACCTTTTTTTTTCGAATTGAACTTACGGTCTACTTACCTTAATGAATTAGGTAATCCATAACGTTTATCAGGCGTTATTGATTATCTACTTAGTGTACAGTCATCGGATTAAATTCCTAGGCTATGGACATGGACAATACCAAGGTGACATATAAATAAAAAAATATCGCTGAAATGTTATGTACAGTCAAGAACTTTAATTTGGGACCCACGTTAGGTCCAACGTGAATCTGACATTCTACAACAATAAGATTGAGTTTCCTACAAGTTACAATTTGGCATCTCTAATGACATTGACGACTTCAAGCTGATTTCTTGCGCATGTAACTTCCGAACGACTGCACCAAATTGGATAATTATTTTTTGCAGTGTTCCTTATTGTCAGGACATGATATTATATGATTAAAAAAAAAACTCGTACTAAAACTTCCCGTTTTCTTCCAGACGAAAATGAGCAAAGGCTCCCGAGAGGAACTCCTGGGCAGTTCCCAGGAGGCCCTGCGGAATAGCCAGCACGACCTCCGGCACGTCTTCGAGAGGCCGCTCACGAGGGAGGAGAAGACGTACCTCCTTCACGCTGACAGGGGCGACTATGTGACTGTTAAGAGGTGAGTTGATTCTTAAGACCATGACGTGTTTGATCAGTCCGATCTCCCGCAGGTCTTTGAGAGGTCGCTCACGAGGGAAGAGACGTGTCACTGTTAAGAAGTGAGTGGATTTGTAAGATCACCAAGCAGGCCGGAGTACCTCTTTGAGAGCCCGCTCTAGGCAAAAGAAGGGCTTTTATCCCAACTTTAATGTAGCCAATCTCTTCTACGTCGAAATCGTTCCTCAGGTATAGGCATAGGTATGCAGATACAAAAATCAAAAGCAATTGTCCGAAAAATCCAACTTTCCGCATGATATACAGCTAGAAAAAGTAGGTACCACTTTTTGAGAAACTGTATTAAAAAGGTTTTTAAAGGTCGTCTCTGTCTCTGCTAATCTTTAAGTAGGTCGGACCCGATTTTCGCGATTTGTCGTTAAGTAGTACGATCAGCTGGAATCGGTACAAGTGCGCAGTAATCCTATTTCCCGGCCGCGTATGTTATCACGCCGTGCTTACGATTATTGTAGCTATGTCGGGTGTTATTAGGAAGCCAAAGTACTATGTACTAGTTAAACTGAGTAGTCAGTTTAAAATTTTAAAAAAATTGTCTGTATTGGGGGGTCCTTCAAAAATTACCTAAAACATTTATAGAAATTACAAATGGAGCTCCTGTGGCTTTGAATCCTCAAATGAAATGAGAGTGGAGGCGGCGGCGCGGTGGGGCGCGTTTCCATACTTAAAACGACTCCGCCACGCTTTGAGGACGCTTCTTTATATAGGAACGCGCCGCCGCGTTCGCGGCTTGAAGCGAGTTTTATCCAATTTGCAGTTTAACGACTTTTTTTAGTAGTTACATGATATTCAGGTTTTTTTGGTAAAACAATACATAAGGGTAAAAAAACGTTACAAAGTAGGTACACATCTTGTTTAATTCAACTAACGAATGGATATAGGTTTTTGATAAGACATTGAATTTTAAGAAGCCAATTTCGTTAATTTTGCATCCGATGTAGTATTTTATGGATGACCGCATTATATTAAATAGGATCTAATCATTTTACAAAGAGCTATAAGCGATTGTAGAAGTAGATCGTGTCTGTGTTATCGTTTATTATCAAAAGCACGTCAAAAGCCGTCCCAGTATAGGTAATTTTCTCTACTCGGCATAACAATATTTTTCTTTTGAAATGTTATGGTATTCGGACAGTTATTATAATTTTTATTCACTAACATGTCAACATGGTAAAATGTCAAAAACAGCGGGGCTATTATGGTCGTGTTTATCGACGTGGATAAGCGTGGATGAAACGTCTGTCACTTTCTAACTAGTATGCAAGTGCGAAGGTGACGGCAGCTTTATTCACCGCGATAAAGGCGATCATAATACGGGCACTAAATTGTTTTATCGAGAAAAATAGAATCCCTAGACAACAAGATAAAAAAAATGTGTCCGAATTACTCCAGCCCGTTTCCGATCGCGCTAACTTCCCGCCCAACTTTCCCCGCTTTACAAAACACACCCTCGTTAACTTTCCGTACAGACATTAATTTGGGCTATTCATGAAACCATGTATTTTAGAAACTATGTTTTCTCGACAGAACTACGTGAAAATATAGTTTTGATTTGCTTTATTGAAGTTGTTGAAGTATATTACATCCCTCAAAACATAAATGTAAAGAAATCGCCAAGTTCTCTTACGAGTACATAACCAAAAGTAATGGTATCTGAAAAGGTGGCGTTTTTCAGATTCATTTTCATATTTACTAGGCTGTGAAATTATCGACGTAAGTAATCTCTAAAAAAAACAGGTTTCTGGCTGTGCTGGAAACGAGGCTGGGAAAAAGGGCTGAAAGGGTTATACACACTGCAGTATCGCTCAGCATTTCCTTCGAACTTGGCCCGACACACTGCCGTACGTGTGTCTTGAATGTAATGTGGTCTCAAAAGTAGATAATTAGCAACAATTACTGTCAAAACTTAAAAAAATATGTAATATTTATAAAAACAATATTTTTTTTGGATTTCGTATGTTGTCTTGCGAATTCCGCCATTTTTATCCCTCGAAACACGCTCCTCTACTTAATTTGACTTGCACGATTACGTACTATAGGAAAACTAAGTGGTGGGGAACATGTAATGAATTAGAAACTACTACTTACTAATACAGGGCCGTTTTTATATGAGCACATAATAATATTATATTACGCACAAAATTTGAGATCTCAAGCTCTCCGCCACGCTGAAACATTATAGTTGATTCTTTATTTATTTCTTTTGTACGATAGTTACATTAGAAAAATTGAAACATACGTAAAATTTAATCGTAAAATCAATACAGTTATACTTACTTTAAATATTAAACTAAAACTGTAGTCTTTTACATACAAATTACCAAATACCCAGTTTTTTTACTCTTAAACACGGCTTCTTGTCGAACAATCGGTCAAATAAGCGAGCGAACTCAAGCAAGTTTCAAGGTACATAATAAGATCGCCTTAAAATGCTATTTATATGGTCTGACGGGACAACTTAACTCGCAGGTTTAATAATCCCATATATAATAATCCGAAAGTGGGTCTTTGAGAGAATAATATGGCTGCACTAAGCTTGTGGTGACCAGGCTTTCCGAATATCGACTGCATGATGCAATTAATTAGGGCTGCGCGTCATGGATGTCTATACTTGCTGTTGATGTCCAGAATATCGTTTAAGTGCCAGAGCGTGTGCAGCGGCGAGAGAGGGACTGCTCGTTATAACGTATAAGTATCGTAAAAGAGAGTATGGGTTAAATTGTAATCGTCAAATAGTCTACATTTTTAGGGTACCAACCGAACTAACCAAAAAATCTGAAAAAATCCTGAGGTGAAAAATAAATGAAGCTGTCCAATTTTACAGTTTTTGGAAATTTTGCAAAAAGCTTTAAACCTGTATTTAAATTTAGGCTACTCTCGACCTTATTGTATAGAGAATAAAGTTCGTAAAAAGTATTCTTACCGATACTAGGTTAGGTTAGGTTAGGTTTTATTAAGTTGAGTAATTATAATTTATGTGGAATTGCATATGTTGAAACAGTGTTTGGTTTTAATAATATCTTATACTAGCGACCCGACCTCGCATCGCTTCGGTTTATGTGAGTATGATAGGTATATAGCCTTCCTCGATAAATTGACTATCTAGCACTAAAATAATTTTTCAAATCGGACCAGTAGTTCCTGAGATTAGCGCGTTCAAACAAACAAACAAACAGACAAACTCTTCAGCTTTATAATATTAGTATAGATTAATATTAAACTTTATTATTTCGTTTCTTGGCACTTTAACCTTGGTCAGTAAGATGTTTCCCAGATATTCTCACGTGTGTGTCATTTTCCCTGCATCTGCTAAGCGTATTCTCTAAACTGCGTACTTTAACACTTGTCGAGTAAAGTAAACAAGATTCCACGTAAACATTGGTTTAATTAAATTGAAGTTAATTAAGTCGTCGTCGTCGTCGGGTAGACTGACCATGTCAAACATGGCAGCCTACACTGGCGTGTTTCTGACAACATATATTTCTTTTCTAACCACAAACAATGGATTAAACCTATGTTATTTTGTATCTACGTGATTGTCTATGATATTTTAGCTGCCAAATTGATGAATTGATTCAGACGCAATTTTTATAAATGTTTTTATGAAAATCGAACGTTAGATGAACATTATACTTAGTGAGTACAGTGCATTCACATGCACTTTGTACATTCTTCGATTTGCAAAGTAGCGATTAAGACCAAAATGTTTGCAGATCGCAAATTAGTCAGATAATATTTTAAACATTTCTTCTTTTCACCATTTGGTTTCGGACCTTAGAAATAACTTTATTAAGACAAGTTTCTTAGCCATTAGTTGGTTCTTCAGGTTTATTATGAAATTTCGGGTCTACGTTAAGTACAGGGGAAATCCTGTTACCACCTACCGACTCTGTCATCAGATTATCTCGTAAACACCATTTTTGTCACCGGGTACTATATAACTTATATCCTTTAAAAAAAATGGAAACTGTTTCAAAATTAACTTGCAACTTTTTAACTAAACGAACTGCTTATTACTCTAACAAGAACCAAATTCGAAGATTGTACATTCAGGTTTACAGATTAAACTACACAACCCGAATTGGCTCCACTGTCACTATAATTTTAAGAAATGGCGGGATTAAAAGTAGGTAATGTGACAAGGGTACTTAACATACATAGACGACAATATCATAACATGCATTTGGGCTTCCTTAACTTGTTTTTTGTTATACTTATTTATTTATTTATTTAAATAGACACTAACAATATACATGGCTTACATTTTAGAAATAAGTGACAGAAGATTTTAGACTAGCCTGTATACCAATTACAGGTGTGCAACAGCGTTCACCAAAAAACAGTAAATAATTACTTTTTTAATAGGTAACCTAATAAATTACTTAATAAACTAAAGTTACTTAAGAAAAACCATTATTTACCAAATTTTTTAAAACGCACTAAAAACACTTATTACAAGGTACCTACAACTAAATCTACTCGACATTTTCTCGCGAACGACCTGGCTGCAGCACTCTACGCCTCCATACTCCGGGCTTACTTACACTTGTTGTTGTTACTTATACTTGTTGTTGATACATCCTCAGGCTAATAGAAGAATTCTCCCCGAACCCTGACGTCCTGGACATCAACTGCGTGGACCCGCTGAACCGATCCGCGCTGATAGCGGCCATAGAGAACGAGAACATCGAGCTGATCCGGCTGCTGCTCCAGTCTGGGATCAAGGTCAAGGTCGGTATTTCAAGGTCAAGGTCAATATTACAAGGTGAAGGTTAGTATTAAAAGATCAAAGTCAGTATTACAAGGTCAGGTCAGTGAGTTTTAATTTTTAATCCCTGATGAAAAAATATGAGTGTTATATGTTTAACGTATGTGTGGTTTGTGTGTCTGACTGCGGAATCGTAACTTCCAATCGGATGGACCGATACCGATGCTTTTTTTTGTTGAGAGCTAGTTTTATCTGGATGGTTCTAAGCTAGCTTTTATCAAATTCGGTTCGGCCGTTTTAGAGGTATCAGCTCCGATAGTAGGGTCGCCATTTTATCGGGGGTATTTATCTGTTTAATAGTAATTTACTTTTAGTTTTTTTTTAAATTACATTGAAATAAAAGATAGAGTAAGTGTTATCATTGTAATTAGTTATATTTATATGTTTAAAGAATGACTGTTAAGTTTCTTGCGGCGCTTCTTGTCTGCAGCGGTTGCCTCTTAGGAAGCGCACGCAGATTTATGAAATGTAAAAGCGCGCGTCTATTATGTAAGTATAAGTAGCTTTTGTCATAATATTAGAACTATTTTATCGTTTTACCTCGGACTCTATTATTTTATCAGAGGTCCTTGCCAAGATGCATTACACTAACAAGCGTTTCTATTTGTTTAGTTTTAAACCAATCGCGTCACTGGTAGATGACGTGATACGAAAAGTCAGTACTCAGTACAAAGTGTATTCTGGTCATCTGGTTTATTGTGTGCCTGTTTTCATCCAATTAATTGAGACGCAAACAACAAACAAAACAATTTTTACAATTTTATTGGGGCGTCGTCACCCATCATCATCATCAAGGCTTGCTAGAATTACTACGGACGAACACAAAACGTATTTAACATCGAACTCAAAACAAAACACACTTAAATAAATTCAAATCAAGCGGTTATGTTATTTAAAATAACAACATGACTTGCCTAATGCCAAATTACTGCTAATTACAAAGCAACATTTCTTTAGAAAATGTTAATTTAAAACATGAATTAAATTTTCAAAGAATTTAGACGACTAATAGACGTACAGATGTAGTGCAAAATGATTTTCCTTCGGGAAAACTCGGATCTCAATCGGAATACGATGGCACCCGAACTGTCAATCAATGATTGTATTAAATGAGTGAAGTTTTCATGTCCATTAAAATGGAACTTTATTGTTTAGTGTCAAATGACAAAGTGACAAATGACAGCATTTGTCATTTGTCACTAAACAATAAAGTTCCATTTTAATGGACATGAAAACGTCACTCATTTAATACAATCATTGATTGACAGTTCGGGTGCCATCGTATTCCGATTGAGATCCGAGTTTTCCCGAAGGAAAATCATTTTGCACTACATCTGTAACTATTACGCTACTCTGTAAGAAATTCACGGTTTGTCAATAACTTAATATTAGCCAATAGAATAGCCAGTATATAACTCACGAGGTTACATAACAAAGGTCACTAAGAAATACAAAACTGTGTAAGTACCCCTAAATTCCTTTTACTAGCATAACGACGAAATACGCGTGTTCTGGACAGTTTCCTTTTTACGGGCGCCTTTTGATGCCCTTTCTTACCAAAGTTTAGGGTTAAAGGTTAGTGACATGAGATATTACAGCCGTGTCAACTTTATATGTTGGTAGTAGATACGATTGAGGAGTTTGACTCTTAAGCTTGCCAGAATTATTGGCCGTACTATATTTTTCTTGACGTCAGACGTCTGTTGATAATTTGGGAATATAATATAATACGCCAAATTTACGTATGATGTTAACCTGCTAAATATAAAAAATATATAAATGATGAATCATTTTGTGTTAATAAACCGACTTTAAAAAAGGAGGTTCTATGTTCGACTGAATGAGAATGCATGTTATTATCAATTTTTTTTTTACTTTTTGTGACTTGATTTTGAGCGTAGTCTTTTGTTAATAGTCATAATTTAACTTTTTATAGCAATCATATACATACCTACTATGTACATCTAATTCATTAAAAAAAAATACTATATGGAAGAATTTAAGTTTTAACGAAGAATTTAAGGCGGTGTACACATAAAAAACAACTCCTATTCATAACCATGTTGCAATGCATGTTCTAAATGTAAAAATGCAAATTTTACTATGTTTGTTTGTTTATTTGTTTGTTATGCTTTCGTAACGAAACCACTGAACCGATTTTAATGAAATTTAATTTGGAGATACCTTAAATCCCGTAAAGGGACAGAGGGTACTTTTTGTCCCCAAAAATTGGACATAACAGCGATTAACGACGTTTATGCGGATGGTCGCGGGCAACAGCTAGTAGACATAAAAAAAACGCAAGACTTTACAATACATTTCACTTATTGTTGAAGGTTGAAGGAGAGCCTCTGTACAGGCAGACATACTACTGACTATATTTTCTTCTTAACAAAGCACTTTCGAAATAAATAAAACGCAACAAGATAAACTCAAAGAAAGTTTCATAAACATAACTATCTACCTATAGTAAAACATATAGCCCGTGGGAAATCAGTGGCGCGGATCACCTGATCACAACTGTCGAATATTTACATAAAGCGTTTTAGGGGTCCGTAGGCAGGTTTGAACAGTGAGCAGCAGAAGTAGGTGAACTGTCGATGAGCTCAAAATTATCTAAGCACGATTCTATTTTCAAGTGTATAAGAGCGTGAGTAGATAATTTTGAGCTCTTCAACTGTCCACCTAATTCTGTTACTGATATGCTTATATGCTAATTGAACTTTTGATGCAAAAGTTCAGCGGGTGGTAGGACCTTGTGCAGGGTCCGTCCGGATCGCTACCACCATCTTATCCATTAACCTACCGCCAAACAGCAGTGTTCGCTTTGTTGTGTTCCGGTTTGGGGATAAGACAACCGGTGAAATGACTAGCATAGAAGCATTCCATCTTAGTCCTCAGGGTTGGCAACGCATTTGCAGTCTTAGGATTGCATTGCAGTCTTGTGAATGCGAATGTCTATGGGTCACAGTTTCCACTTACCATCAGGTGGCCTGTGTGCTCGTTTGTCTTCTCTATGCCATAAAAAAAAAGTTAGTTTACAGAAATGGTTATTAGATGATGTCCACGATGTATGTGTAGTAGTTCCCGCTACCCCCTTATTTCTTCCCATTGGGGGTCGAGTTTCGATAAATCCTTTCTTAATTCAACTCTAGCCCAAGGAATACTCCCTCCAAATTTCAAGTCCCTAGGTCCAACGGTTTTAGGCTATGCGTTGTCTAAGTCACAGTACTGTTTTATATACTCGTATTATGTATTTAGATAGATTATTCAATAGGTTAATCGACATTGCAATTTTCTTGATCTTTTATTTATTTTTATTATATGCACATAATCCGTCACATTGGTGTATAAGGCAACGACTTCCTACATTACTGGTCCGCATACAAAGACTATGGGGTGCACACCCACCGTACCAGTCAACCGTACCACTGACCAAAATTAGTATCATAAATATGAGGTAGGTTTAAGTTTTGTTAGTTCTTCAGCAGGCCCGGAGGGCCAAACTACCCAGAAATAGGAGCTCTGCAATAGCAGAGCTCCGTCGACTCTGTTAAATTCGATTTTAATAGAAATAATTGGTCATAGTACCACCAGTGGTACGGTTTAGGGGTACGGTGGGTCTGGAAGGAAACTATGCAATGTACTACAAATAATGTCCACATGTCATTGTGAGCCTTGTAAAATTCAGTCAGTGGAACATTTGCCAATAGTTCACACCTTAATGTTTTTTTTGTTGTTAGGACGCGTTACTGCATGCCATCAAGGAGGAATACGTAGAAGCCGTCGAACTGCTGCTGCAGTGGGAGGAGGAACACCATGTTATTGGAGAACCATATGTAAGTTATACAATACTAAATGAAATCCATCCACTTAACAGAACAAGAAGCTAAATCGTTAAAGTTTTCGTGATGATTTATTTTTGAGACAATTTTTTACAAGGTATCTATGTCGTATATATCGTATATTGCGTCTACATACGTATTCCAAAATTCAACCCATTCCAATAATGATTGGAATAGTTCTCTTTTAATCAGTTATATTTTGAAAGCTGAAATTTTTAACGCCTGTCAAAAAGTCAAATCCAAGAAATGTTTGACGTAAAGAATAACAGGGGTATGCTTAATCTCTTCTCTTTGCTTCTGTAATTTATGGTTACGGCAATTAAAATGAAATTTACAAACACTCTATACCAAGTAATAAAAAACAGACCTCTTTGATGTCTCTGTAAACAGGTGAAAAAAGAGTTGGAAGACATCCTTTATTAATGGTTTATTAGAGCGATAAAATGATATTTAGTTTGTGGTCCGTTTTCATAAAAAAAATTACATTGTTAAGAACAGTTAATGCTTCAATTAAAATCCTTATTTTTTTTCGTTTCGTAACCAAAGTTAACCATTATTAATAGCTAAAATGAATGAATGAGTATTTTTGTTACGAAATGGAAATCAATTAAGGATTACAATTGAGGCCTTGACTGTCCTGAATTATGTACTTACAATGTTTTTGAAAACAGCCCTTGAACATGGTGCGGAACCCTCAGCGAATCTGTGTCCTGTTTTTTTATTTGAATCTGCATCAGTGGTGATAAAGGCGCGTTGCTATGACCTAACCTCATCTTGACCCCAAATTAATTATATTTCAGGGACGTAAGTAAGTAGGAGTTAAGTTTTTTTTAAATAATAATATGGGTAGGTACAGGTATTCAGGGTATTAAAACCATGTTGTAAAAAATAACCTACAAAATGTTAAATTGAAGGGTGTGTGTATGGGATGATGATAATAATATTGCGGTGTGCATCATAAACTTGATTTGAAAGCGACAAAGTACTTAAATTTAATTGGTGATATAAAAATACTACTGTAAACTACTTTGAATACTAAGTATATTGAGCAATCTCGTTATCTATTACTGGCCCTAGACAAGTTGTATTGTTCTCATTTCAATTAACTTTTATTTCACCGTATGGCCAGCCTGTTTGGAGCAGACCTTTGCAGATTCTGAACTCCTAGTAATAGGGTGACTGAACCCCTCATCTGAATTGAAAATTTCGGTATCGGTATAGAAAATGTTTTAGGATCGATGTACGCTTCAGAAAGGTCGCGTGAATCGCTTATGTCAATTCCATACATTTTATGTTAAGCATCTTAACAATGTCCAAAAACTACGAGAACCTGTCACTTGTTCGTGAGTATTCATAGCTCTTTAAATACGCTAAATTCTTGTGTCCTACGTTTCCACAGAGTTGGGAATCAGTGGAGGCGTCCGCAGCCACCTTCACCCCTGACATCACCCCGCTCATCCTGGCGGCCCATCGGAACCACTACGAGATCCTGAAGATCCTGCTGGACCGAGGAGCCACTCTGCCCATCCCTCACGACGTCAAGTAGGTACAGTTAAACGCTTATTCTGGATCGTATTTGTTAACTTGTTTTGGAATAATTGGGCGAAATGTATGTTATAAATATGAAGATTATGCTTGTTTGTTGGTGTATGTGTCACCAGAGGGTCGTTTGAGCTAACCCCATGTGCTTCTGTTTAGTCAATTAGAGAAAATATTTTTTTACCGAACAATTGGCTTCGCGTGTGATATCCATGGACTTATTGCGCTAATAAGTCCATGGGAGTGTCTATTTAAATAACTTGACATTGGCGAAATACATCTTAAAAGGAATGAAAGGCATTAATTGAAATTAGAATAGAAACATCTTGTTGCCATCCAGCCAGTGTTAAAATCGCATATTTTTTTCGATTATTGATAAGGTTTATAAAGTTAATGGAATCGATTTCGTATTGTCGTCGAATGGTAAAGTTTAGGTATAGTCACGGTAAAAAAACATTCGTCACTTTTCGACTACTTCTTACCGTGACTATACATGGGTGTTTTTATGTGGTAACATTAAACGATTAAACCCGTATCGTTATCGTTATTGTCAAATTGTGATTACTTTTCATCGGTGACCTGAGGTCCGAAACAAGGTGCATTACGCTAACTAGCGTTTCTATTCGTTTCGTTTTTAAACCAATCGCGCCACAGTAGATCACGTGAGGTGACGTGAGGGCTTCTATTCTACAGGGTAAAACAATATTACCTTTCAAATGTCGTCGTATTGTCGACAGATATCGTCGTTAGATAGCTCTTATTTACTTGACGATTATGGCGGCTGATTATAAAACAATTCGATAGCACGTCAAAGGCAATATGGTGTTGCCCAGTAGAATAGAACCCGTACTGCTTCGTCTAAAAGTACTTCTTTCTACATGCGCTGCGACGAGTTAATTCACTTAAGCTAAGATCTCTAAAACAAGATCCCCCTCTATGTTCAACTGATACCAGGTGTTGTCCCAGGAGAACTGCACTGATGCAACGTTTCATTTTTATTTACATTTTAAAATCAATTGTTTTACTGCGCATAAGCTCTCTCCCTCCTCCCCCCGTAATTTACTATTCTTTAAACCAGGATATCTTTCCAGGTGCGGCTGTGATGAGTGCGTGCGGTCCTCCCAGGAGGACTCCCTCCGGCACTCGCAGGCGCGCATCAACGCCTACCGCGCGCTGACGTCACCCTCCCTCATAGCGCTCTCCTCCGCTGACCCCCTCCTCACCGCCTTCCAGCTCTCCTGGGAACTGAACAGGTTGAGCAGGATGGAGACGGAGTTCAGAGTTGAATATAAGGTGAGAGTGAATGAGAGAACAAAACACACAAATATTAGTATTTCTTTATCTAGGTTATTTGGTTATTTGTAATTCCATCCACCTTCGTCCTAAGGTATGGCAAGTTTGACTTGGAGTGGTGGTGGTTTGACTTTTACAGGGTAGAGAGAACAAGGCTAGAGAGATCTATAGACACTACCTATAGACCTAGCCTTGTTCTCTCTACCATGTAAAAGTTGTTGAACCACCACCACTTCAAGTCAAACGCCCGTTTGAACCTTCAATCAATTTAACAATTCCTCCACCAGGCCTTAAGACAGCAGTGCCAAGAGTTCGCAACATCTCTATTAGACCACACGAGGACTTCCAATGAACTGGAGATCATGCTAAACTACAACCCTTGGGACATTGACTGCTGGGAGACGGGGGAACGGCAGACCCTCGGTAGACTTAAGTTGGCCATACAGTATAAGCAGAAGATGGTAAGAGCAGACAAAGTAGACCACCAATTCAAATTCAACAGTAGCAGCATACAGTTTAAGCAAAAAATTGTAATATTTTTGAAAAAATATCAAACGTTATCGCTTTCCAAAATGTACAAGAATGAAGTAAGCAGCGGGATTCCATACAATTTATCAGTTTTCAAAAATTATCAATGTTAGCAGACACTCGTACAGTGACAGTATTAAGTCATCCTACTGTATAAAAGTTTATAAATACATAAAAATAAAAATCTTACACAAAGTAAACTATTCCCGATCTTTTTAACTTGCCATAGCTTTAGATTTAATTTGTAATTGTTACTTTGTATTATATTTAAAGTGTGTTTCCATTTTATTAAATCCTGTCTCATCCAATCTAAAATAACCTCTAAGCTTACAACTACGCTATTAAGAAGTTGAAGATACTTTTATAGAGAAATTAGTACATAAATACATAGAAAATTCCAAGAATCAGGAACAATGTCCATGTTTATCACGCCAGTATTTGGCCTAACCGATAATCTAAACCAAACTACTGACTAGCTAGGGTAACTGTGTTGTCGCATAATAAATAAATAACTTGACTCTCAAAACCCAACTTGACGTTTTCCTTAACAAAGTTATTGTCCTCGATATAAATTCATGAAAACGCTCGTAAAGCCACCTGTCACACTACATTGAGTATATTTTCTGTATAAATCCTTATACTTTTGTCATCTACCTTTGGTGTGAACACAATAGCACCAATGTTTACGTTACAAGTTAGGCTGCGTTCTTGGTGAGTACGTTAAGAATAATCCTACACATTGCAACCAGAATGTAGTTAATGTTAAAGAAATTAAATTACATTCACCGATTTTGCAGGTTCTGGTTTAACGAATTTCGTAAATTATCGTGGATAGGCAAACATAAAGCAGGAGAATGGCTAATCCTTAGGTAACAGGATAAGCAAAACAAAAACCTTTTTTTTCCCTTTTGATACGCGCAGACTTATAAGATTTACCCATATTTATATTAAGCATAGCACAAACGTTCCTCAAGAGGTTTAAAAAGTAACAAAAACATACTTCCTCTGGGTTAATCATGACCTCATGCCAAAATCATAATGTAAAACGTAAACCACGTCATTCCTTCCTTTGTGTTGTGTATGTTATTAGCTTTTCACAACTTTCTGCAAAGTAATTTCTGTATTAGTTACCTACAGGACAGGCCACGCCTAGCGTAAGGGACCAGTGTAAATCGTATCTACCTAGTTACTGTATAAAAATAATATATATATTTTTTTTTTTATTATTATGATGGTCATATTATCCGCCTTATAAAACCAGTAAAAACCTTTCCGCTCCCGCGCTTGTTGAGACGTGACCCAACACCATCACTTCTCGTTCCACATAGAAATAGCGAGCAGTAAGTAACGCTACTGTCTCCAGAAAATCCTTGGAACATAAAAAGCATGTCTTGTGACTTTATTTGTGTTTTTAAGCATTCGCTAGCCATTTTACACAATACTCGTAGTTGAGGTCGCCCACTACTTTTTGAAAACTTTTGCTATTAATTCGCGAATAGAAAAAACGGTTTTTTATGTATTTAGAATGTCAACCGCTTACAACAAATATGCGGATTTTTAATAAAATGTCAACAAATTGCTTTTAAAGGTTTTAGTGTTTTATTTATTATACCGGGCTGGTTTTCGCGATTCCATTTCATGCCCCGTTTATATTTTCCTTAAGTTTCAGAGCCGATTTCAATACATGTCATAAAATGTCACCCTCTCTTCAAACTACCTATTCGAATCCATAAGTTACAACTTAAACTCGTAATTTGTTTGCCATTGCTTTTTTTACTGATCTGCTTTAAGGTTCATATTAATAAACTGATTTTAAGTAAGATGCTTATTTCAAGACACATCAAAGAAAAGGTCGTCTAATTAAAAATCTATGGCCTCTAATAGAGTAAAAAAACCATACCGTGGTTTCTCCGCGAACGCAATTAAAACATTGAACAGCAACTTTACTACGTACTAATTATATTTCCAGTTCGTGGCGCATCCAAATGTACAGCAGTTACTCGGAGCGATTTGGTACGAAGGGCTGCCAGGGTTCAAGAGGAAAAACATCGTCGGTCAATGCGTGCAGGTACCTACGCAAGAATTCTCCATGAGACTTTTTTTCAAGGTAGCAGCATTATCATACCAGGCGAAAGACATCCACTGCCGAGTTCCGTTTCCCGAAACTCACCTCACTACCTACTATATTTGTTCAATCAATACAACTTTCTACAAGTCTACTATTGAAAGCACAGTCAGCCTTATAAGTAGCTGCACACTTTTGTACCTTGTATTTTAATGTGACAGTTTACTGCAGCAGTTCAAACATGATTTTAAAGTTAAAGCACTAAAGTGTGTATAGTTACTTATGAGGCTACCGTACGGCATGGACTAATTCTTATTAAGTTGCTGACAGAATGCTTGCTGAAAATAGCGTTCGGATTGGTGGTTTGAAGCGTTCCTACGAATGATACAATCGATGATACAATAATATAATGATATAATGATACCTACCTAGCTTGGACTTTGCTCACATAAGACACTGCTGCCCATTCTCGGGTGTTTTTAGGACGGTCCTGGGTATTCAATCTCTGCAAGATTATAAAGATGAAACAAACAAATAAGATTTTAATAAGGAAAAGGATATACTCGGATTAGGTGAGTATAGAGTTTTTTTCCATGGGGCAACGTAAAATCCTTCTCTAAACGAATAATTATGCGTATTTTCATTTTCCTTGTCTTTTAAACGTCTCAGCAAATGAATTACGTTTTTCAAAGGAACCAGGAAAACGGTGTTTAATGTGTTTTGCTAATCAATCTTGCCATGTCTAAAAAGTTTTTTTACACAAAAAAATATAATCCACGAGATTAAAATGTCCTACGGGTTCTCTCGGGTCGCTCGCTCGCTCATGTATGTACGTTCTAATACGAATTACCAATTATGTACGAACTCGGAATCCCTTTAATATTTTCACAGAGTTTATTTCCTTTAAACGGGATTATTGTTTTAGCCCTAAAGGTCAACAAACAACTAATAGTTACCTGAGCATAAAAGGTAAATTTTCCTTGATTTAAAATCGCATACCGCTCAACTTTTGTGAAACTTTAGAGTGGGTTGGATTTAAAGATCTTTACACTTACACTCATACATCTTTGCGTACTCTAATATAAATACTTGCGAAGCTGATAAAGAACGGCTTGAACGATTTTCAACTTAAAAAGGACAAAGAATCTTACCTTTCAATAAAAAAAAATACGACACTAAAATTAGCCTATCCGTTTGGGAGGGACAAATCCCCTGGCAGAGAGTTACAGATGCCAAAATTATAACTGCTTTAATTTGCTTATGCATATCATGTGCCTAAGTCAGTCCTTTTTCAACGTCTGTGTAATGTCACCAGACCAACTAACTAATGGACTGCCCAAAACCTCAACACTTTTCGGGCAGTTCTTTTAGCAGTAACATTAACTATAACTATGTTTTTTGCCCGTTCTAACCTACGGTGGTCTTGACCCGAAAATCAAAATTCCAAACTCGTAATTTGTCAAAGAGCGATGGAGCGCAGCCTATTAGGTGTTAAAAGAACGGATCGAGTGCGAAACACCCTGCGCTCCAAGACAGGCTAAGCCACTGATGATAGGGAAAAATAATGCCCAGCTAAAGTGGGCTTGGGCCGGGCATGTTTGTCCCATGCACCCACAGAAGTGGGCCAATGCGGCAACCTCAGCACGGCTACAGACGGCGAGGCAGACCCAAACGGAGATGACTTGGACGCTTTCCTGAAGGATTGGCCAAAGATTGCCACATAAAGAGGGGAGGGAAATCAAAGGAGGAGGCCTTTGTCCAGCAGCGGAACTCTATATTTGGCTAATTAATAATAATAATATGTTTTTTGCCAGGTAGCAAAACTAGGAGCAATGTTCCCGATATACTGCACGATTTATATGCTGGCTCCGAACTCTGAATACGGTCAGTTCATGAAGAAGCCGTTCGTTAAGTTTATCTGCCACAGCTCGTCTTACATGCTGTTCCTCAGTAAGTACCTACTTATTTATGTTTACTTAGTACCTAAATATTCTAAATGAAAGACCAAAATCAATTAAACATTTATTTATTTGGTATCTCCCTTTACATAAAATTGTGGCAGGTCTCAGGCTTAAATACTGCAGCAAATACGGTCTTATTAGTAACAGGAGAGGATTGAATCTACGTTTGATATTAAATTGGACATACCGCTTATTTGCTTATGAGGGCAGACTTGTGTTCATTTGTTTCATAGTTGGGAAATATAAGTCGATATCACTAGAGACGTAGGTCCAGTGGTGCGCATTTTGTCTATTCTATCGAGAGTAGTCGAAATCTTAATACATACTTACTCATAAATAAAGAAATCATAAGGAAAGTGACCATTTCTCACAACAATATGTATCAAAGCATTTTACGTCAAAATTTTGATTGACAAGTTTATTATGTCCTTGATAATCCATTTTCCAACATTTACGGCCGCCACAGTTAATAAAACTAAAAAACCAACTTTTGTAAATTTTGTAAAAATAAAGCAATAATGCCTTAAACATTATTTACTTACTTTGACAATATTTAGATTAACTCAATTTCCTTCATTTTCTCTATTCTTTTTATCCTTTAAAAATCCTCTTATTTTTTTTATTTATATTTAAAACATTGAGTACAAAAAACAATTAAAATAAATCATATCAGTTCAGTTTTGGCAAGTTAGTAGCAAATGAATTATTCACGCTCCTTAGCACATACTGAACTAAATCCAATCGTAAACAAACAGGTTAGGCTTTTTTTTAAACTACGAAAAATATCTGCCACTTTTAGTCCAATTCTTTGTTTGTGTTTTGTCACGTTTTTTCATTATATTGGGTCTGTGTTTTAATAATAAGAAATCCCGCCCCTTGGCTACCTATTTATAGGTCTAATACTAGTAGTACCTGGTAGTGCCAAATAAAACTTAAAACTTAACAGTTGTTCTCTAAAGAAATCCCACCACTGAAGAACCAAGGCAAATCATAAATTGTCTGTTATCTAGAAGCTTCTATTATTAATTTTCAATATCCGATGAATTTGTAGAAAAATAAACCGACATCAAAGCTAATGCTAAGAGCTTTTTGTTTGTTTTAATAAAGAAAATTGTACGCGCTGTCTTGATCAAGGATTTAAGATGTTATTTTATTACATTGATCTGAAGTACTTAAAATTAATTCATGATATGGCAAGATATACATTTACGACTTCACAAAACGTCGAAGAAATACTTTAAGAGAGGAAACACAATCATTTTGTTGTAAATTGCTCTTTTACTATCTCAGAATTGCCTTAAGATAAAAACGTATGAAATCAATTGTATACTATGTATACGGCTTTAAGAAGCAAAGAGTTGAAAAAAAAAAAATTTTGGTTGGTGAAGCAATCATACAGAAAATAACTGTTTGATGTTGCAACTGTTGAGACCCACTCGTGCTTGAGTTTATATGAAACTCTGGAAGTACTATACTTAGACTGTAACACTGCCGCAAAAGAAAAATAAATGTAATAACAACAGCCGAATCAACCCTCTCCGGTTACCGACAAGGACGCACACAATAATAGGGGTTGTTTGATCAGATGCGCTCTTGTATTTCTTAACAAGGGCACATATGCGTAAAACATACTTTGTAGTATTTCCTATCCCAGAGAAAACACGAAAAATCAAAAAAAAACAGTAGTGGAACGCGACTTTATAAATTTAAAACGTGTGCTGTCATATTTTAAATACATCGACAAGGTTGTTTGCATTTTGGACCAGCGGGCCTAGTACGCCTGCGTGTATGTCGCGTGTCAAATGTGGATAAAGCATCTGTCACTCTCGTACTTATTTACGTGTCAGAAGGTGACGGATGCATAATCCGAAATTTAAAGACAGACGACTTAATATTATTAACATCCGGCAGTCTACTTGGTAAATTTACAAGCAAATCAAAATTTCAATAATGAGTAGACATTTGCATTCTGCAAACGATGATGACTGCAAAAATTAAAAAGAGATTTGCATGGGATTGACGTACGTTGACGACGTTGTCACTTTCATTCGTTTTTCAGTTTTCTTATAATATAACTATTTTTCGCAAAATGCATGTGTAGCCGTACTTGATTCCTGACGCTCGCGTGTAGCTATTATTCATCACTGTAAAGAAGACACAAACGTGCAGCTTAAATATTAGCAGCAATATCAATTCCCCTCTCCCTTAACACGCATATTCCAGGAACACTTCTCATCCACAGTGCTCCTGTCATTAGCATCCCAGCGAGCAGAATTCCTGGTGCTGGAGTGGTCCGGCATCAGGTGGCTCCATGAGCTGGTGGAGTATTGGAAGGAGCACGAACGAGGCTCACTGCCGGGCCTCATTGAGTTTACTGTCATCATATACGTAGCAAGTAAATATCTGATTAGGTATCACCAGTATTTTCAACTGTCTCAGTTGCTCTTGGATATTTATTATAACTACTACTACTACCACTACCTACATGCATGTGTTTTTATTAACTATCTTATTTAAGGTTTAATATGGGCAGAAATACGAGCCCTTTGGACTGGTGGGATCACGGAGTACATCAGCGACTTGTGGAATATCGTCGACTTCATCACAAACATGTTCTACATTGCTTGGATCAGTTTGCGAATTTCGTCATGGTATATTGTTCAGGTGTTTTATTTTTTAATTCTTATAGTACCTTAATTATTACCTTAATATCCTTCGAATCAAACTCTAATCATGTTTTTTTTATCCACCAGAGAGACTACAAGAATGGTCTAGATCCCTGGTATCCCCGCGAGCGCTGGGACTCCTACGACCCTATGCTACTTTCCGAAGGTGCCTTCGCTGCGGGCATGATCTTCTCGTACCTCAAACTTGTCCATATCTTCTCTATTAATCCGTATCTTGGACCTCTGCAAGTGTCTTTGGGAAGAATGATCCTGGATATTATTAAATTCTTCTTCGTTTATATGCTCGTGCTTTTTGCCTTCGGGTGTGGTGAGTCATTTCATTTAAAAATGTTGTTGGCTAATCAATATTTAAAATTGCTTCGTTTACTTTGCTTATGTTCATCATGGTGGTGGTGAAACAATTTGTCTTTAATCCATCACCATTAACCAAGTCTGACTTGATATCCTTGGCTGATTCTAATAAAATTAATATTCAAATTTTAATTATTATTTTATTATGTTTGACATCATCATAACCATCTATATTAACTTTTTTATCATTATTCAGGACTTAATCAATTGATGTGGTATTATGCTGAACTAGAGAAAAATAAATGCTATCATACTCCAAACGGTTTAGCGGACTTTGATAACCAAGAACGAGCCTGCACAATATGGAGACGATATGCTAAGTAAGTAAACTACAGGATTATGCCCTTCAATGATCACTATTACAATCTGACTTTATTTTAAAACCTCATGATCTGAAGACTCATACTGATTTACTTGTGCATTTTGCATGTCATATATCATAAGTTACCTTGCTACAAAAAAACTTAAGTTTATAACGAATAGTTCAATTAATCGCTAATTTTATTTTTAGTCTTTTCGAAACATCCCAGTCTCTCTTCTGGGCCTCCTTTGGCCTTGTTGACCTCACTACGTTTGAGTTAACTGGTATTAAAAGCTTTACCCGGTTCTGGGCGTTGTTAACCTTCGGGTCATACTCCGTGATCAATATCATCGTGTTACTCAACATGCTGATTGCCATGATGTCCAACTCTTATCAGATCATCTCGGTAAGTTTATAGTGTTATTATATTACTAAAATTTAATACAATCTAGAATTACTGCTTTATAACAAATATTTTTGTAGGAACGAGCAGACGTTGAATGGAAATTCGCCCGTAGCAACCTCTGGATGTCTTACTTTGACGACGGTGATACCGTTCCTCCTCCCTTCAACATCATTCCCACTCCCAAGCAATTTGTTGGCTGGATCAAACATTGTTGCGAAAACAAAAATATGGGATCTATCATCGTAAGTATGATTTTCATTTTCATTAGTAGTAAGTTTGTTCATATGATGTCCATATTTCATTCTCTGTAACAACGTGCTAACATTTTTTTAAAGAACGTCTTAACGTCGGAGCGAGAGAGCGCTAGTGCACGACAGACGTATATCGGTGGTCTCTAAGGCGAAAAAATCGAAAAGTGTTGTAAAAGTTATTAAACCATTATAAAACAATAATAAAAGTGTCAACTAGTGGTACTTCTGTGTTTTTACGTAGAAATTTATATTAAAAGTGATTAAATAACACTAAAATTTAACAAAAAAAACACGCAATCGGACGTTAAACTTGTTCAAATATCAAGACAAAGGATTAGCTGCATTCTGTCTGACTAATAACATCTTAGGTAACATGAATCAGAGTATTCCAGTAACTGCGGTATTTTTCGATATGAGCCGAGCTTTCGATTTTGTATCACACGAACTACTCTTGGCTAAATGCGAGCTCTATGGTATAAGAGGTATAGCGAATGATTGGCTCAGGGACTATTTGCAAGCAAGAACTCAGTTTGTTGAAATAACTAAAATTAACTCTGACAAGGTAGAAACTAAGCATACTTCGCTTACTAAAGTAAACGGGGTTGGTGTACCGCAAGGAAGTATTTTAGGATATTCTGTTATTCCTATTATATGTAAATGACCTTCCAAACATAACAGAACATGACTGTACACTGTTTGCTGATGACTTATCAATTGTAATACCATGTCATAATGTTAGAACCTACAATGAGGACATAAACCTCACAATTATGAAAATTGTTACTTGGCTTCACGATAATAATTTGAATATTAATATTGACAAAACAACCTATATACAATTTACTAATAAAAATGCACGTAAATTCACCCTTTCTGTTAATCTAGCAGGTCAAACAATTTGTGAATCCAATCAGATAATTTTTTTGGGTATAAGTTTAGATGACAAATTCTCATGGAATGAACACGTAACCAAATTGTGCAATAAAATTAACTCTTTTGCGTATGCTCTGTGGCGACTTCCAAAAATCGCATCCAAGGAAATCGCGATTCAGGCGTACCATGGTTTTGTTTGTTCCCAACTTCGGTACGGAATTCTCCTATGGGGAAATTCATGCCAAGCCAAACGAGTGTTGATAGCACAAAAGCAGTGCATCAGAGCTATTTGTGACGTCGATACTTTTACCTCGTGCAGGCCACTCTACAGGAAACTAGAACTGCTTACAGTGCCATGCATGTATATTTACGAGGTATATTTATTTGTAAAAGTCCACAGCTCGATTTTTAAAACAAAAAAAGACATTTGTAAATTCAATACACGTCACCCTAGCAAACTCGTGATACCTGTCAAACAGACGAAGTTGTATAGTCGGAACACGTATAGCATGTCAATTAAAGTTCATAACTATTTACAAGATGACATGAAGAAATTACCTCTGAAGTTATTTAAGAGTAGACTTAAGAAATGGTTGATAAAGGAATGTTTTTACTCAGTCGAAGAATATTTTGACTATTTTAAAGAAAAATTATGACATGTGAATTATCTGCTACTTAATTGATTGTTTTTCTGTTGTAACTTTAATTATGCGGTCTTAGCTCGATTTAGAGTTTATTTGACACATATATAAATCTTGCATGCCAGTTTCTGGTTAAATGTGCGAAACTTGTACAACTTTATTGCCATCTTTATGTACCACATTTTATGCGAAATAAACATATTTGTATTTGTATTTGTCTTAAGTGCCGTACTCATAGGCATCGGTGACCCCTTTTCATTAGGGGAACCTGCCTATTTAAGTGCCTTAGGAAATAAACAAAATCATCTTTAAGAATATGTACATTTTACTAGAACAAGTCTCGTGAGAAAGCTCGTCAGCAGCACGAAGCTGTTATGAGGGTTCTGGTCCGCCGCTACGTCACCGCAGAACAGCGGGCCAGAGACGAAACTGGAGTCACCGAGGATGACGTCATGGAGATCAGACAGGACATATCCACACTGCGATATGAGCTCATTGATATCCTACACAACAATGGCATGAAGACGCCTAGAGTCAACATGCAGGACGCTACGGGTAATTATTCAACATGGAAGGTTAATAATCAAGTTCGAAAGACTTTAGTAACGGGTTCGGTAATTAGAACCCGACTGTAAGCATTGAATTTTTGTGTCTAAAGCTACGTGCATATTTGTAGTATAATTTCAAGACAACTATTGTAATTCATTTGTTTTAGTGGCTGGTAAGAAAGGCAAGGTAATGGAGCGAAGGATTCTCAAGGACTTCCAAATTGGTATAGTGGAAGGCATAATAAAAGATGTTATCTCCAAGGAAAATAAACCTAAAGATGTCTTTAGCCAAATTGCCAAAGCCATCGGGAGGAGAGGCAGTACTGATAGGTCAGAGACTTGATTTGAAAATATTCCGACTTATGTATTTCATACGAATCTCATTTATCCATGTATACAATTCTGCCCTGCAAAGGTAAGTAGCAGCATCTCAGATAAAACTCCTGTAGCAATCACAACCTCATCACTAAGAGATGAAGATTGAATCTACTTTGAAAACGGATTCTGAGATCTCTAGTAACTAAGGAGGGCAGAATTATGACTTTAACTACAGATAGCCAATTTAAGTCAGTCTAGATAAGGCCACATTTGGCACGAGTTCAATTTTAAAGACTGGAAAACAAATATTACCCACAAGAGTTGCGACATGTTTGTTGACCTGAACACTTGTTTATCCTTGGCAATTATTTCGACAAATATGAGATTACTTGCACAAAAATCTAGTTAAATCTTTATTTTTACAGTAAAAAACGCGATTGGAACGCTCTGGTCCGAACCAACACAAGCAAGCTAGACCCTATAGGCACGACTGCGGAAGCCCTCACCAGACGAAGCCGCCAGTCCCTGCGCCTGCACATCCTTGACAATGTTCAGGCTAGGACCATTGATCCTCAGAAGCTGTTGGGTAAGTCTTGTATCTCTTTGAATGGGAAATTCGAAACGAATGGAAAATCTTTGCTTATATTGAGAGGTAATCCGAAATACTGATCATAGGTAAATTTCGTTTCTATGGAGTCAATAAAGTTGTATTTTTTTTCACGTAAATAAAAATATTTGACTCGATTAAGACTACTCAATCAAAATGGAGAAACTTTCTCGCTGTAGTTTCCTGCTTTCAAACTGTCATCTCTGAAAAACTTTGCTCTTAGCTATGTCTGGGAAATGTGTATTTAGCATCTACTTACATTATTATTATTTTCCTTTCAGAATTCAATCCAAAACTATCAGACGTGACCCCTACCACGCGTGTCGCGTATGCCAAGTTTATGAGAAGCAAGATAAAGTCCGATTTCACGGCAAAGAAAGATAGGCCAGAATCTGAAGGAGATGTGAGTTTGGAGGATGAAGTTTTCGAGTCACCTAAAAAGGAAACTTCAAGGCGGAGAAGCGGTAAAAAAGACATAAAAGGCCTGTTTTTGATTGTGGCGCATATTTTTTGTTTTATTTACTATTTTTTCTCTTTTTTAGCTCGCTCCTTCCGAAGCAGGTCACCCATTCCAGAAACTTCTGATGATGAAGGACTGAAAGACAATGAAATGAAAGTCGAAGCCGATATTGAAAACGAAACTAAAGGTGACAATTATTTTGATGAAACAGGTCAGACAATTAAAAAAATATACACGGTGATTTTTTCAGGAACCAATTTTTCTAATTCAGTTTTTAATGGCGATCATGTTTAAGTCGCAGTTACATGAAACAAAACTTATTTTATTATGTAAAAAATATATTTTGAAACTAACTTTTAATTGAAATTAATTGTCACCCTACTAATTGTTTCGTCTATATTGATAACTTTACTGACGTAATATCTGTCAAATTTCCCGCCAAAGCGATGGCACTTGACGTATCTACTTCACTTCAATAATTTATGTAGGATGTCCATGTATCCAGTGGTGATTGGTTTTAACAATCTCACTAACTTAAATAAATTAAACAGTGAGTTAATTGTTTGAGACATCAACCATTAAATTCCATTTTTGTTGCTTATTAATAATTTTCAACTCCTGGGGGGTTATTATGAAATAGCTATGCAGTTCAGTTTACGCTGAGAGACAAGGACAGAGCTATATTACTGCTATAGCTCCGTCCTTTACGCTCGCCGTAAAATGAACTGCATAGCCATGTCATAACATAATAACCCCCCTGATCACCATTAAAAAATCACCGTGTATATCTTTCCTGTTCAAAAAAACTTCAATAATTTTAGTTTTTAAATTCAAGAAAGGGAGAAATCAGATTTGAGAAATATGTAAAATGGTTTTCATTTATCTATGTACTTTTCTTTTATCTAATAATATGATCTGTGACTTGATTCTTGTTTCATAAGTTTAGGTACATAAGTTTCACTTACACAGAATCTGAAGGCGGATCTGAGCAAACACGTCCTCTCAAGTCGTCGTCTCAAGAACCTTCAGAACCGAGTACTCCAGCCTTCGATCCAATCAGCGACAAACGTCTGCCGCCTCCGGCCCAATTTGACACAGGAAAAGATTATGTCATCCAAATAGACGAACCTGAGTCACCTTCCGGAATACCCAGCATTGCCAGGCAGGAAGATGATAAGCAACAGAAGCGTATCACGTCCTCACCAAGTGAGCAGTCACAGCGTCCGCAAGAACAAATACTTTCTGCATCTACATTAGAAAGCACGCATCTCCTAAGATCTGCACCATCTCCTACAGTGTCACTTACCCCGACAACGGAACCGCAAGTGACAACTGTCTCTGAAACACCATCTAGAAGTGATTCCAGGGAAAAAACTAGATCTAATCTAGCAAGTCCTAGATCTGCAAGAGTCAGTCCTTCTTTGACACCATCCCCTAGTCCGTCAATGGCCAAATCTGATAAGGGTAAATCGAAAGTAACGGGCAAAGTCGTATCAGGTTGGCTTTAAAAATAAGCTTTAAACTTAAACGTATTAGTGAGAAATGCCTAATTGACATAGCAATAATAATATTTAAGAGTAGTATTGTGTGTTATATAATGCACTCAAACCGAATTTAGATTTGATAATTTTTATAAGTTTTTGATTTGACATCGTATCTATTAACTTTTTAATAACAAACCTTGATGCCACGCGACATCATGCAAAGGGCGCTACCCCCGGATATTTCTGATGTTATTTTCGTCGCATATTTCTGAGAACTTACTTTAAATGACATATGTATTGCCTTAGGGAGTTTATCCTACATCACAGCGGCAAAACCTTTGCAACAAAAGTTACTACTTTTCTATGTAACGCATTGCTTTGCTCTACGTTTGAAAAGAACTTATAGGTTTTTGGTACTGCCCTGTCTGAAAAGCTAACGATAACTCAAAGACTCTAAGCATCTCATAGAGTACTTCACATTATATTTTATAATGTATGGCATTGCCTCCTGGAGTAAAGTCACACAAGGGCGCATAATCATTCTGAGCATTTTAACGCTGGAATTACAAGATTAGTATAACTATTTTGTCAAACAGGAGCATTTTGGCTAATTGCAAGCATTTATATATTTATAAATTGTTTGTTCGATGCCTACGAGCCTTATGCTTTGTTAGCAGTAAATACTCAGGAGCTCTATTCTACTCGAAAAAAAAAAACGTTTTGGCACGTTATCATATTGTCAACGTTATGATAACTTAAATTAATTAATTATTATTAAACATGGTGGCCGGATTAAAAACAATGCTATAACATATTGTGCCTTTACCTTCCCAACGCCTTATATGGTCGAATAGTTAGAAAAAACATGTTCCAAGGTTTTGTAAAGACTACTTACCTATCAAAATAATCGATCAGATAATATATTGAGAAAGTAAACGGATGAACTTCAAAAGCAAAATGGTTTTATAGAGTAGAATAGGGCCCCAGACAAGGTGCTTTCTACAAACTATTTAGTGATCCGTCAATATGTATGAAGTTGTCATAGAATTGCACATTACTACATATTATTAATAATATTTCTGCAGCTGAATGCAAATTGTTTAGGACTATCTTCCCGTAAAGGTTATTTTTAGATAAATATTGTTATAATACGTTTGAATAATCAGGGGAGTAAAACTACGACGTAAGCAATAATTCTTCACACAAAACCGAAACTGTTCATTTACTGCAATTACATATTTTTCTAGAATTGTTATTGAACCACAAGTTTACATTATACCAAGTTTGTTGACGTAGTAAGTAAGGAGTAATAATTGTAAGTAATTTAAATAAAACGTTTGTTTTATGTTTGCCTTCATTTATTTTGTAATCCGTAATAATTCCCAGCCAATAGGTACAGTCAGGGTAAAACAAGGTTCGTCACTTTTCGGCTCTATTTCAACGCCGTTAAGTTCCAAAAGTGGCGAACCTTTTTTTACACTGACTGTACATATTTGGATAATGCCGCGGAGCGTTTGAACCGTCCGGATTTCGCGTTACAAGAAAGTAAATAGTATTTATTTTGGAGGTATCATGTTGGAATCTGTGGTCAGCCAACCGCTTTGTCAGTATCATTGAAACCTTAACTGGCCACTTTAGAAAGTTTCATTTAGTTACTAGCCACCAAATTTCTTACTGACGCTGTTAGTAAAGATACTTGGACAGTACTCCGGGTAATAACTCAAGATCTAGGTATTCTAGTTTAATCGCAAAAAAGTGAGCATATATCTTTCTTAACTCATTATATTGCAAAGTGGCCAGTTACCGGGGGGTGGCCAGTTACTGACGATTTACCTTTTTATTTATTTATTTATTTATTTAAATTGTTAAAAAGTTAACCCTTCTTTGCATGGTGATGGAAATTTCCATTATATTATAACATATAACTTTTTGGTAACGTGTTCAAAATCAAATAGGGTTTGAATTCGTGACATTTTTTATTTTTATGTTATTAAGAGTTAACTGTATTCTGAACCAGCAAAGGGGATTTTTTAAGTCATACTCATAATATTGACCTCAAGTTCCGGGAAAACCCGTGTATTCGACCCTACAAGGCATTATTATTATCGATTGAATTATCGAAAAATAATTGATTCTGACTTATACAAATAATTGTATAAAATATAAATTAAACGCTGAAATGTATGTACGCGCTTAACTTCCTGTGATCCTGTCTGTTACTGTCAGGACAAGGTTTGTATGAAAGGAAAAAAAACCACCGGGAGTTGGAATTTTGCAGCGGCGCGAAAGCGTTGTCGTGCCGCTAAGTAGTAAACAGTAATTGTTTACGTAGAACTAATTGAAAGGGCCTAAAGGCTTGAACATCTGTTCAAAGAGAGAATGAATCTAACGCACAACAAAGGAAATAACAAACATTGGAACCCACGCGAAACATGAGCGTTTTCCGCAAAACTAACCCCCGGGTGAAATTCTGTTGAGGAAAGACCTTGACTACTTATTACGTTGTAAAATTTGGTGGAGTCGAGGTTCTTTGTTCCAAGGTTGAAAGACGGGGAGTTAGAGAGAAAAAAATACGGTGGTGGTAAAATGACATTAGGAAGAGCAGATACTAAGGGTTAAAATCGTAGTTATACAATACATACAGGCCGTCATCCCAAAAACTTCCAAATGATGTCTACAGTGTTTACTTTCCCAAATACCTATAAAATCTGCCCATTGTGTGTGAGGAAAATCAAAAAAAGACTTTCTGAAATAGGTTTTTTTATTCTCATATTACAATTTAGTACAAAATTCAGAAAGTGTTCCAATTTTGGTGTGTTAAATCTCCTCCCAATCAAGATACGACAATTTATTGTACAAAAATATATTTACTTACATATTTTTTCATTTATCACTATTTCATTACCTTTAGACGCACATTGACCAATACGCATAATGACTAATTTAAATATCATCATGAATACGCAAAATGACCAACCGCGAAATGACCAACACGCGAAATGACCAACACGCCAAATGACCTACACGCGAAATGACCAACACGCGAAATGACCTACACGCGAAATGACCAACACGCGAATTGACCAACACGCGAATTGACCAATACGCCAAGTGACCAACACGCCAAATGACCAATACGCCTAATGACCAACACGCGAATTGACCAATACGCGAAATGACCAACACGCCAAAATCCGATTTTGTAATAGTGTGACAAAAAGTGGGAACACCCGAACAAATGGATATTTATAGTGTCCAACAAGGACTCCGTTGACAGAATAAGAAAAAGTAGCCGCCATCTTGAACTTCTTAGTTATTCGACGGATTGCTTCCAAAATCGATATCTGGGGATATTTATGGTCTCCAAAAGCGAATCAGTCGATTTCATATAAATGTGGAAAGTATACACCTTTGTTTAAATTTTTTCTGTGGGAATAAAAATCCGACCTTAGGTATTGTAAAATAAAATAAGTATTATTCAAGTAAACCTTTCATTCTTATCAATCATTACAAATTAGTTAACTTATTATTACTATGTAAAACGCTTCCTTGCTTGAGTCCACTTTCACAACTAAGATTTCATAACTGGTTATGAGTAAGGATTTTTATTCACTGTTTCATAACCAGTTATTAAACAAGACTTTTTTCCATTTTCATAATCAGAAACTAGGTAGGTTTAGGTTATGTTAGCTTTGCAGCAGGCCCGGAGGGCCAAGCCACCCAGAAATAGGAGCTCCGCGTGAGCGCAGCTCCGTCGACACTGTCCAATTGATTTGAAATAAGAGTGGTATCTAGGTTCTGGTTTTGAAAATGGAAAAAAAGTCTTGTTTAATAACTGGTTATGAAACAGTGAATAAAAATCCTTATTCATAACCAGTTATAAAATCTTAGTTATGAAAGTGGACGAAACGAACTTCTTATATTGTAACTTATTCCAACAATTTAACAAAAACAATCTTTCGTAGAAAATCAAGAGCAGTAATTTTATTTTTTGTGAAATCTCTTAATAGTTTTTTATATTTCACATCGAAGTCAATGATCTTGTTGCTGCGTTTTTTACGTCTGCCGCCATAATACAAGCTTTTTATTATTCTTTGACAGTGGAAGTTGGCTTCTTTTTTTAATTTATGAATGCAATTATACAAACTAGGGTTTCTTCCCATCCTCACATTAAGGCGGTGATGCCAGCCCTCCACAATGTTGTTAGTGCGGTAAACTGTATTTGCCACACTTATAAGTTCTGGTGAAAATATCCCCATCCACTCCCTTTCGAAGTATTTCTTAAACTTATTCATAGCATCACAATTAAGTGTATGTGTTAGTGATTCCCAGGCTTCTCGTATTTTATTTGCGGGCAACAATGGTATGTTCGAAATCATTCTTAAAATCTTTTTACCGCCTTTTTGCTTATTCAAATTTAAAGATTTTCCTTTTTTCCAGATGGCTTTGGAATAATGGTATTGGCAACCCGTTATTTTAACACTCTTGAAAACGCTTCGCACAGCTCCAATAATAGCTAACTCATAGTCGCACGTAAATCTCTCTATATTCAAATGGAGGATACTTTCTTTGATAAGTCGAAAAAATCTGGTGTAGGTATTTAATGTTTTATTGGGTAGCAGGCCAAATATGATAGGAACCACATTTGTTGAGTCACTCTCTGATCCTAAATCCACATGAACAGTGAAAATTTGATAAAATGGGGATGGACACGCTTTGAATGTTCCATCGCCAAAGAACGTAGCATTATTTGGAAGAAAATACTGTAAGAATTGTTGTGTCTCTTTCGAACAAAATATCAAAATCTTTTCAGTATCCCCGTCTTCGCAGATCAAAAAATCTTTTTTTAGTACTTCCGGTACCTGCACTTTATCTATCTTTATGCGACTTTAACTAGCCGTGCGTATTATGAAGATTGGTCAATTCGCGTATGGGCCATTTTGCGTCATTGATATAGGTATCAATATGCGTATTATGAAGATTGGTCAATATGCGAATTAAAGATTGGTCAATTCGCGTATGGGCCATTTTGCGTCATTGATATAGGTCAATATGCGTAATAAGAAGATTGGTCAATATGCGTAATAAGAAGATTGGTCAATATGCGTAATAATAAGATTGGTCAATATGCGTAATAAGAAGATTGGTCAATATGCGAATTAGAGATTGGTCAATTCGCGTATGGGCCATTTTGCTTATTGGTCATGACGCGTTTAGGTCCTTTTGCGTTATTTTTCCAACATTTATTGGTCAATATGCGTCTAAACCTTTCATTATTCATTACACAAGCAATACAATCAAAGAATACGTAAACGGAATGACATGAAAAAAAACATATTTCTCTTGTATTAAGACTACGCCGAGCGAACGCCGAGCGTCCAGTGGCGCCCTCATTACTATTATTGTGTTTTCTAATTAACTAAAGAATTTCCTTGGAATCAGACAATACGTTTTTGTAGTGCACGTAAAAAACAATTTATGGGATACGTAACAAACTTTAATAACAATTACCCTTTGAGTAGTCAGCTTAACGGGAAAAGGTGTCCACTTTTTTCCGTTAAGTTAATAACTCGAAGGTGAATTGTTATTAAACTATATGATATGATACCCTATAACTTGTGTTTTTATTTGTAGTACAAAAACATTTCGTCCAATTTCAAGAATATACTTTAGTTTGTTAGAAAACAATAAAAGTAATGAGGGCGCCACTGTACATCCGGCGTACGCTCGGCGCAGTGTTAAGAGATACAAAATTTGGTTTGTAGAACTTTTAATACTTATAATTGATTTTGTTAAATAACCAATCACTTATTATAGAAGAGCGAAGCCTCCTGTCACAGGTATTACTATACTTACTAGGAGGTCTCAACCTTTACAATTTTTGTAACCTGAATTTCTAACAAAAACGAACTTTAACATCATACATGTAAAACACAAAACCCCTTTTTCATAAACGCACAGTTGTCTCATTCTGTCAAACTCAAATGTCCCAAAAAAGGATAAGGACAAAACATATTTCAAGCATACTTTAGACTGTCGTGAATTTATGAACAAAAGGGGTATGCGACAAATCTTTATTAACTGAAACTTTTTTTAAATGGCCTTTGTTTTTCTTATCAACCCAATGTAGGGAAGGCAAATAACCTGTTATAACTGGTTATTACCGGTTATTTTCACATAAAAACGTCTAATACCAGATTCAATTGCATTCCCTAACCCAAGTACATCGTCAACTTACGAAAACCAATACCGTATCATATACCCGACTTGCACGACAAGAGGGTCTATCAGACATTCATATTAGTCATGAATTTGACGCTCTGAAACTACGCACTCTGCTCGATACCATCAGTCATAGCATTTGATACGGTATCGGTACCGAAGGTTTTTGTAGCTCAAGGTTGATCCGAGCATTTTATCAACTTTATTTGATATTAGTACCCGCGACTTCCTCCACGTGAAAATCGCAACAACTTGTGTCTAAAGCGTCCCAGGGTACAAGGCACGTCTTACTTTTTTTTCATGAATTTGTGTTTAAATTAGGGTGTGCTAAAAAAAGGACGGCAGTGATTATAATTATGATTAATATTATTAATGTATTAAATACAATATTAAATGTGTATAATGTAGCGTGGATATGATTTATTTAGGACTAAACATTTATTTAGCAGTGTTAATTGCTTAAACATTTACTTAAAGAGTATAAAAATAGTTCATCTAATCGAAGGAAGTATTGCAATGAACGAGAATGAAAATTTAAAAAATAATCATCACGTCTATAAACTGACTAAGTTCAATTATTAATAATCATAAGAAAACAATCTCATAACTTAATAAAAGCGATCGCTAATAATCGTATTAGGTGAAAGAAGCAGATTCGTTTTCGACAAGCCAGCAATTTCTTTAAAAGGGTTAAGTAGATAGTAAACACAAAAGTCCTGTGGGATGCTTTAATATTATGAAACATCCCGGAGAGAATTTAAATGATTAAATTCGATTAGTCATCGCTAAGCTTAGATAAATTCTAATGATACGTCGATGAAACATAACGTTAATTATATTACTTCACAGGTCATGACAACACAGGATAATTAACTAAAAAGTCGTAAAATCGTGGCTCAAACTATTCAAGTTAGGGGTGATTTTTCAATCTCCAGATAACACAATCTGTCAGGTAAATTGTAGTTCTAGTCTGTCCATATCTTTCTTATGACAAAGAAAATGACAGAGCTACAATTTACCTGACTGACAGTATTATCTGGAGATTGAAAAATCAGCCCTTAACATGTCAATACAAGCGTTACCGCTAACACCCCGTAGATGACCCTAGTCTGCTTACTTTGTTGACTATACAGCATATGCAATGATAGATCACACGTAACAACTCAAAATACAACTATTTTAAAATCAACGTTAGTGCAACTGCTATAACCTTGAAAGAAAACAAGCAAGTTTTGAGTTGATACCGTGTTCATCTTTTTGTTGAGTTGAAAAAGTTTTGGTTACATCAACATGTTCAATGCAGCTAACACGCACTGTCACTGTCAACTACAAACCTTTCACCTTTTCACCTTATTTTATTGTAATAAGGTAAAAATTGGATCCATGTATTCTACAACACGTAAAATGACCTTATACGGACAAGTTATCACACATGTATATGAACTGTTAACGTTTTCAAAGAATGTGTCAATTACATAAGACAAGTCATCCCTCACATGCGATATTTTTACGCTGTCATAGTTGGTGCCACTGCAATACCGCGTAACTAACAAACTAAACAAGGTCCAAAATACACCTTAGCAAGTCAGTCATTAAGGTACATGATGTCTTGCGTCTATGCCATGTAATTCCGTAGTTGGTTTGGAACCTGTAAACGTATATATTTGGATTGCGTTGAAAAGCTTAGTAAATATTTAAGAATGGTCTTATTACGAGGCCAAATTCAGAAGCCTCTCTGACCCTTTGTTATTGCATATAAATAAGCTTTAATTAGTTGCAGTAGTGTTTTATAGATCCGAGGGCGAGACGGAATCAAAAAGTCCAAAATTACTGTGACCTAACTATAACTGCCTAAATTTAGACCGCTTTTCCGTTTGCGTCTAGACTTAACTCGGCGACCCCTCGTGTTAAAAACATCAAATATCGTATCAATAGCGATGAATAAGCTTAAAAGGTAGAAGGCCGTCGATCTCAGAGTACACGACGCATTAGCCTGTTTCTTCCAAAATAAGGGCAACGTATAAATTAATCTTCCGATCTAAAGAGAGCTTTGAAACTCTTGAGTCACCTACAGTCAGCGTCCTTGTTTGCTATGTTTACCTCTGAGTCAATGACTTTGGCAGGGAGTTCTAGCTTTTATTATGTATAAATAGAATTAATTACGTATATATTTATGTTTGAAGTGTACGTTATACTTATTATTAAATTATTTAAAACAGTAGAAAAATAATGAGTTGATTTATAATTAATATTATTAAAGCAGGATTAAGCAATAAAAGATTCTTGGTCAACGGCGTAAAGTGCTTTAGCGTGCATATCAAGTGTATTTTACTGTAAAAATATCGTTAGGGCTCACTTTTTTTTAAATTATTACTTAAGTATCTAATGCCTTCAAGCTTAAAAGGTAAGCAAAACTGTGTCAAAATAACTAAAATATATTAGGTAATATTGTTTGTTGTTGGTGTACCTTACTCAGTAAATAAAAAAAAAGTATACATGACTGTTATTCATCAATTTACCAACTATTTTATGGAATGAGAAACGAGCACACAGGCAACCAATTATAAGTTGGCTAGACCCACAGGTATTTGGAATCTCACAATTAAATATCAATAACTAAGGCCCGTACTAATAAACTCATCTTGGCTGAGATGCGCGTCACAAGATACGTCAAAGTGAACGTCAAACCATAGAACACTGTCATTTTTGACACATCTCGAGACGAGCATTAGAGAGTATTAATAAACTCATCTTGGCTGAGATGTGCGTCACAAGATACAACGTCAAGCCATAGAAAGTTGTCATTTTTGACACGTCTTGAGACGAGCATTAGAGTTGAGATTAGTTTATGAATACGGCCCTAAGTATATAGGTTTCAATATTAACATAGCTCAAGATCTTTAGTAGGGTAAACTACCCATTTATTGGTATTGTCTCCGCTATGGCCTTGGCATAAATTGAACGAGCCCTCAGTTAGAGGGGTGCCGACAATGGAGATGTTTACCCTGCTTTGAACAAACCGAGTCCTTTCAGCTAAGTAAATACATGTTAGAGCCATCCTGTTTTCTGTTGTCGCTTGATGGTCTTGATCTCGTCTAGCTTCTTGGCTGGGCGGAGGGGCTCCGGCGACGGTGGCGGGATCAGCTGCTCGGTGCTGGAGGTGGAGGAGAGGCGCTGCGACGGCGCCGGCGGAGTGGGGGAACGCTGGGGGGGAGACCATGGTAAATAAGACATGAAGGGAAAGTGATCTAAATATTTAAAAGCCAGTGTTTACCGTAAGAAGACAATTTTATTTCATAAAATAATAAGTACAGTCAGTGTTAAAAGTTGCCACTTTGGAACCATATCGCTTTAACGTGAGGTTCTAACTACCATATGAGTTGTCAAACATCTGAAAGCGACAAAGTACAAAAATGATCATTGACTTTTGACGCTGGCTGTACTTTATTCAGGGAGAATTTCTTTCTTCTTTTTTTATTGTATGAAAATACGCAAGGTCAAATCAGTTTTAGAGATTTACTTTTGAAATACACAAATTTAAAACGTTATTGGAGCCGACGTAATTGCATAGTTTCATGCGATAATAAAAATCCGACGAATCAGGAATACGACGAAACAGGATAGGAATACGACGAATCGAAAACTAATCGTCAAGTGTACATTATTGGCGCCTTCAGTTAAAAGTGTCCAACATGGTGCCGTCACCCAAAAATAAATACTTAATATCGATACCTAAGTGCACAATCGTACTAAATGTTTTTTTTTTTGCCAGTGAAGTTACGAACTTATTATCTGTGCACAAACATACTTATTACAATAACTTTTCAAATGTAATTAGTACAATTGTGAACTAAGTTATAGACCAGGGTCGATAATTTTTAAAACCAAAAAAAATAATAGTAGGATGAAACCCATTAGAAAAGGAGGAGAATATTATAAAAATAAAAGGAAAAATAATTTACGGGCGATCTGAGGTCGGGAAGGGGGTGGGGGTGAGTTTTTAAGGGTAAAAAACGGTTTTTCTCGATTTCCGGCAAAACTAAAAGTCCTATCGAAATAAATCAAATGGCAAAGTTGTAGGTAATAAAAAGATCTAAAACTTTTGTATTTACACTTTTTTCACATAACCTCAAAATTTATGTGAAAAATCCAAAAAACCAAGTTTTTGGTTTCTTATTTTTATCTTTTACAAACATTATTTTTTTTTAACGAAATTTGGTGAAAACTTACCTTTTTATGTCCCAAATACGCTGTAATTTATTTGATTAAAAATATTAGTTTTTTCACCTTATTTTGAATTAATATCGAAAAAACACCCTAATTTTCAATCGAAAATTCACCCGTCAAAATATCAGCTTTTTTCAAAAAGTTGGTATGGTTTCTGTTCGTTGAAATCTCTACTTTACGATGGTGAAAAAAAACATATATGTTACTACAGTAAATCTTCTCAGAAAATGCAATCATCCATACTGATAATCTGAAAAGACAAAATCGAATTAATAATGCCTTCACTATTTTATCGTGAATAAACTCCCATGAAAAAAAAAATATTAAAGAAATAAATGTCAAAATGTATAAAAAATATATTATTATTATAAATCTATTAAAAATGTATAAAATATATATGGAAATCGGCCAAAAGTTTGTTATTAAAAATATATCGAATACTGGTTAGGCTAACGGTTGTAACAGCTGCTACGAAATATATAGTATATAATAGTAGGTATGTATGTAGTAAGACCCAGACCCGCCTAGCCCCTTCCCCACTTCTCCACGAAATACCGTGTAATAATAATAAATATATTATATGCGTAGATGCCTATTTATAACTACCTGAGTGACCTACGAAAAATTGTAGCCCATCAAAAGGTATTTCGTGGAGAAGTGGGGATAAGGCTAGGCGGGTCTGGGTCGTACTACATACATACCTACTATTATATACTATATATTTCGTAGCAGCTGTTACAACCGTTAGCCTAACCAGTATTCGATATATTTTTAATGACAAACTTTTGGCCGATTTCCATATATATTTTATACATTTTTAATAGATTTATAATAATAATATATTTTTTATACATTTTGACATTTATTTCTTTAATTTTTTTTTTTTCATGGGAGTTTATTCACGATAAAATAGTGAAGGCATTATTAATTCGATTTTGTCTTTTCAGATTATCAGTATGGATGATTGCATTTTCTGAGAAGATTTAATGTAGTAACATATATATTTTTTTTCACCATCGGAAAGTAGAGATTTCAACGAACAGAAACCATACCAACTTTTTGAAAAAAGCTGATATTTTGACGGGTGAATTTTCGATTGAAAATTAGGGTGTTTTTTCGATATTAATTCAAAATAAGGTGAAAAAATAAATATTTTTAATCAAATAAATTACAGCGTATTTGGGACATAAAAAGGTAAGTTTCACCAAATTTCGTTAAAAAAAAATTATGTTTGTAAAAGATAAAAATAAAAAACCAAAAACTTGGTTTTTTGGATTTTTCACATAAATTTTGAAGTTATGTGAAAAAAGTGTAAATACAAAAATACCTACCTACCTAGTGGATTGTTTTAGATCTTTTTATTACCTACAACTTTGCCATTTGATTTTTTTCGATAGGACTTTTAGTTTTGCCGGAAATCGAGAAAAACCGTTTTTTTACCCTTAAAAACTCACCCCCACCCCCTTCCCGACCTCAGATCGCCCGTAAATTATTTTTCCTTTTATTTTTATAATATTCTCCTCCTTTTCCAATGGGTTTCATCCTACTATTTTTTTTTTTCACTTTTTATTATTTTTAAAGGTCTATTAGTACAATTGTGAACTAAGGTATCGATATATTTTTCACTGTGGTGATCTGAAAGTCTGAACGAATTAAATTGACTGGATGCATCTTAAATTTCTGATTATGTTACAATTTCTGTACCAGCATTTCCATGTTACACTATTAACACTTAAATAAAAGTAGGAAAAACATAGCCTACCTACTAGACAAGGAGCGAACATTAATATTAATTTTGTCGATGATTTTCTCTAAATAGTATTGAAAAAGTCGACTGGCTATCTGTTTGTCTGTTAACATCTCTTTAACTACACGTTCGATTTGGAAACGGTTCAAGTTTCGTTTGGAAAAAGTCTTCCGGAAGGTTTACGTGTATAAAAAAAAACACCAGACCGAAGCTGGGGCCCTTACCGGTGGTGGTGCTGAAACCGTTGGCTGCGGTGAAGTTACTCTCGGTACGGGACTTGGAACCCTAGGAGGTGAGGAAGGTTTGGAGGCACAAGGAGCTTTAGGAGGCGAAGAGGGCTTGGAGGAGGGACTTGGGGCGCGAGGAGGCGAAGACGGCTTAGAGGAGGGACTTGGGGCGCGAGGTGGCGAAGGGGGCTTGGAAGTGGGAGTAGGAGTAGAAGGAACAGGTGTCTTAGGGGAAGGAGGAATAGGACTCTTCGGTGGTGGAGGCGAAGGCGTCTTCGACGCGACGTGCACGGGAGGTGTGCTCGGTGTCACTTCCATCATTGGAGCAGCAGGCGCCTAATTATAGAAAAACATTCTTGTAATATACGAGTACCTACATATTCTATAGGGAAATGGGGAGCATGAAAGACCGTAGGAGCGTATTATCTCACTTTACGAACCTTGCTGGTTTCACAATTGTTACATCATTCATCAGCAGGACTACAAGGTCTTTTTTCAGTAGAGCAAGACAAACATTGAATTTTAGAAACGGTCGCGCTCTGTTTTAGATGTTTGCTTGCTCAACTACGCATGATAGTTTTATTTTATATATAATACTATGTTCAATAGTATTAGTGACATAAGTAATATTAAAAAAAAAAACAGTCGATAAGTTTCTTGCGGCGTTTTTTCTCAGCAGGTCTAGACTTGGGAAGCGCTGGTACATTTTTGATCTATTCACACTAGTTTTATTGTCAGTACCATATAGCTCAAGTTAATAGAGTACATATCGATTCACACGAGCTGGCACGAATGGATTGAATGAGTGAACGAAAGTATACAAGTGTGTAAAATAATAACAAGTTTCCGGTTTGAAATTCGAACATTGCACATCGGTCGAAAAGACGACACTCACACAGTGATAGGTGACATTACTTTTGTTCATTCCATTCGTGCCGGCGGTATCGTCTTGGGTCGTCCCATTCGTTTTTTGTCAAGTTCTTAACTCGTCTCATTCTGCTTTTGTCATCCATTCTTCATTCGTCACTTTCGTTGGTAGTCTTTGTCGTCTATGGTTATATTTGTAGTTTGTCTTTTTCTTATTCAGGCTCATTCCGGTATTCGTCACCATCTTCTTTGGACATGTTCGATGTTAATCTATCTCTTTTCTAATCTCATTCGCTATTCGTCCTATCATCTTCTTCGGTCTTATTCTAAGTTCGTATTTTAAAATAAAGTAACGAGTAACGAATGAGACTAAAACTTAAAGAGACTAACACCGAACATGTCAAAAGAAGAAGTGACGAACATCGAATGAACCTGAATAAGATCAAGACAAAAAACAAATATGATCAAAGACGACAAAGACTACCAGCGAATGTGACGAATGAAGAATGGATGACGAAAGCAGAATGAGACGAATTAAGAACTTGACAAAAAACGAATGGGACGACTCAAGACGATACCGTGCCAGCTTTAGTGAATCTAGCTATAAATAGACCTAGTGGGAATAGGCCAGTTTTTTGTCGTGTAAAAGTGTGGCCTGCTTACTGAATAAATTTCTTTTACCATTTTTGAGTCTAGACTATCTTAGCCGTTTATTTATACCTTGGGTTTTGCAGGCGGTGGTGGAGGAATGGCTCCATCGGACGGCTTTATCTCCGGAGCTACAGGCCTAGCCACTGCGATGTCTTCAAGAGGCTTACTCTCCTCTACTGGTGCCTGGGTACAACGTATCATACATTACGAAGGTGATGATGATAATAATTTCTTTATAGCATGGAGAAGGCAAAATAACACTCTTCAAATGCGTTGCCTACATTTTGTGATTAAAGAATTGATTTTCACTAATTCACTTAGTGACAATACTAGGACTTATGACATTAAATTGCCGATGAACATCTTGGGTACCTACTTATGACATTACACATAAAATGTCATTAATTAATTTAAAAAAAAAATGCATTTTAGTTATTGTTACCCACAACAATAATACGAACACTGCTGCCTAAGGCGTAGAACCAGTTACATACGAGTACATACATTAAATCACGCCTGTTTCCCAGAGGGGTGGGCAGAGACCGCTTCTTTAATGTAATGTAATATCATGTAAAGATGATACTCGTAATATTATTCGATTCTTACTTGGTCATCACCCTGCACTGGTGGTCCTGGTGATTTCCTCTTGATGACTTTTTGCGGAGAGTCCCCTGGTATTCTTTTCCCTCTGAGCGGACTTGGCTCTGGATAAACAAATGTATCTAATATGATAAAAAGCTTGCGATTTTTAAATTAATTTAAGCCGTTTCTTGCCAATCAAATTGATTTACATGGTTGATGTTCATGATTTGCACGGTTGCATCAACTTAAGTACGGTTAAGCAGTGGAAAGCGACTACGCGGAATGAAAACTCCCATTCATTTTTCATGTCAGTGACAATGTTCATTTATGATGGTATAATCACACCAATAATACCAATATCAATGTCTAAATGTTTGAGTATTTGTTAATAACCAGTGGGCGGCTGACGGATGCAAAATAGGGACGTAAACAGAACATGGATAAGACTTTTATTAAATTTCGAGAAATATTTATGAATACAAAATTATGCAATTTTTATCTGTATCATACACTATTAGTAAACCAATACATAATAATATATAATTACGAATACGCACCTCTTTCATCTGTAGATGTTGAGAGGTCATTTTCCTTATATAAGTGGATTGTGAACCATAAAAGGAATGGATTGAAAATATGCAATATAGAAAAAACTATGATTATTTACTACAATAATACAATTATATAACTATTTTACAATTTCGTTCTTTTTATTAAACCCCTTGCAGTCATATCCACATTACGTATAACGTTCGACATTATTTTGACGTAATTTGCATCCGTCAGCCGCCCATTGTTAATAACCAATGCCTCTATTTTGATTTTAGATGTATGTACCATTGACATTATAAAATACTTATCAAAAATATCCTGGTAAATAGATTAGTTTCAGCAAGAATAAACTTCATATATATGCTATGGAGAAAAAGTTTTCTGTAAAATCTAGTAAGTAACTAATTGGTATACCCTGTGGTTGCTCTTCCATCACAGGGCTGAAGGGCCTGGGGGCTGGACTCGGCCCGCGCGGTGTCGGCGCAGGAGATGGCACCTTAGCCATTATTCCCTTAAAAAAAAACAATTTTACCAACAGAAAAAGATCCAAGTATTTTTGAATTGGGCACTTATTAATTTTGTTAATTAGAAGCACGTGGGTGAAAAGTTTAATGAACCTACATAGCTGCGTCAGAAGGAGGGTTATTAAAGGCTCATTTATTTGCTGACAAACTTTGTCGTATTTCATACGCTACACATTAAAACATTAACCCCCTTACTTATAAACGTGGAAAAGCTTGGAATAGTTTATGCCATGCTTTGTCACTTTCTGTCAGATGCAAATGTCACAATTACAAATAATGAGTAGTCACTCGATTGCTTCAACTACTTAGCATCTGAGAAATATCCAGCGTTCTTTTATGGTTAATTATAAGTCCTTTGAGTTGTGTGTACCGACCGAAGATCTGTCCACTTTTTTACAGGAGGCATTCTGGCCAAGGGGCGTCATGTTTCGTCGATGCCATGGCCATCGTGACACCGTGAAAGTGATTTAGTTATTATGTTAACTTTAAGTTATACATTACTTTTTCTAATAAAATCGGAGAAATAGTATAACTAAAAGAGCCGAATCTTAAGTACTCGAGACGGACGTGCATACATGACTTGATGTATGAATACAGAAGAATTTGTCAGGATTGTAGCTGGTGGAAAGAAGTATCTGCCTATCCCTCTGGGAAACAAGCGTGATTTAATGTATGTATAGGTAGGTGGTAGGTAGGTAGGTATTTTTGAAATATGGGTCCTTGTTGCATGAAACCAAGTTATTCTATTCTGTAGAAGTATTTCTCTATAGAATAGAATCTATTGCTCACCATATTCTGTGGTCCTGTGCTTGAAGTCCGTGGTTTAGGTGAGCTGCTTCTGCTGGGACTCTTGGCCGCTACGAGCAGGTTTCCTCCACTTCCACCTGCTCCTAGTCCTACAGAAGAAAGTGCATAAGTACTTGTGCCAATAAATGCATCTTACTTACACTTGTGCAGCCAAAAGGCGTTAAACGAGGTAAAATATAGGGTTCTCGTGCCTTTTAGCAAACATATGGTTGGCAAAATGCAGAGATATGACCACCACTGCCCATTTCCTAGTATTGTAAGATCTATACATATGTATGTTCTGTATAGACTTGTAGCGTTATAGTGCATCTTATCTTAATCTAATATTATAAATTCGAAAATTTGGATGTTTGTTACTCAATCACAGTCTTTTTTGTCATGGAACAAAATACAGTTGCCGAGGTAATAGCAATCAACTTTTACGCAGACGGAAAGCGCGCAAAACCTAGTTTCTTACATATCTATAGGTATACTGCCCTCCTAAATCAATAAGGAGTATCCCAAACTCAATAACCAAAGCAACTTTAATTATATTCTGTTAGTAATGAGGTTGATATTGCTACAGGAAATTTATATGAGATATTGCTTATTGGCTTACGAAGGCAGTATGTCTATTGTCTATGCAAGACCAATCAACGCAGTTCATACCCAGCGCTCGTTGTTTTAAAACCTATAAACTCCCGTTCCTCCACTTACTTACGTGAGAAAATGCCCAAAATAAAGTTACAAAAACATGAATGTCTAAACTCTCCCACAGTCTTAATGTGGCGCTAACTTTTTTATAATATGAGAATAAATGGGACCTTCCACTTCGTCCATTCAACGCCAAATTTTTTTTTTTTAATACTAATCAAATGAGTGATTCGTTTTCAACATCGATAAATTATAAAAACATTTAAAGCAGAGTATATTAGTTAACGCCAAATGTAATTAAAAATCAAATTGGTTAAGAACTTTTCGATGGTCGTCAAAATTGAAAAGTCATATTTGTACGCAATTGTATAGGAAAAACGCAAGCGTCCCTCATTATGTGGTCACTACTATGCAGTTTGTCGTCATTGGTCACATAGGCTGATTTACCGACCTCATTTCGCATAGATCGAATGATAAATAACAAAAACATGTTTATTACTGGCCACAAACAGATACAACCATAAAAATATGTGCTCATTTATGCGCAAAAGGACAAACTCAAAATCATACGGTTCATGGGTCTTACACAAAATAATATACTTAAATACATAGAAAACATATATACCTACAAACACAAACAAATACAATGACTCAGGAACAAAATTATTCGCGCTCATCACACAAATACAGATGTAGTGAATAATCTTTTCCCATCGTTTTTGGTCGGATAACTTCGTATTTATCTTGCTTTCTCAGTTGGCTTATTGATGGGTACTGAAGCTAATTGAGAAAGCTAGATCAATACGAACTAATCCGACAAAAAACGATGGGAAAGGATTATTCACTACATTATATTTGTACACAACGGAAGTCCCTACCCTATGACAGCTCAAAAGTGCTACGAGAATTCCGGCCTCTATTATCGAGCCGCGTTTAGAAAGGGATTAGAGGTGACAGTTTTACCATATACTTACGTCAAAGTGAATATGAATTGACAGCTATTCCAATCCCAAACTAATCGCGGTTTCATTATACTTATCATCAAAGAGCGGAATTCTTCATAGCAAAAATCAAACTGTCAGAGGGATTGACCTAACTGTTTTATCGACTTATCGATGTTACGGAATAATATCGCATTAGGTATCCATAATCAACTTAAAAGATTATTCTGTAACATTTGACCTCTTTGATAAGCAACTTGCATCTCCATATTAAAGTAAATCATGTCAGCGTCACATATGTCATTTATGTCACTTGAGTTTTCATGAGTGATTTCCGTGCCGTGCTACTAAAATGGTTAATCCTAAAAGAAAAACAATAAAAAAATGGATATAGAAAATAAAGATTAAGATTTCTTTTATATAGAAAATTTAAAAAAAAGTATTTTCTGTTTTATTCTTTACTATTATACTAAAATACAGTGGCGGTCAGCTAATTAGGGATACCGTTAATTTGTTTGTATGTATATCCAAAAGCCTAATATTTACCAAAGACAAATATTTATCGATAAGTCGATAAAACAGTTAGGTCAATCCCTCTGACAGTTTGATTTTTGCTATGAAAAATTCCGCTCTTTGCTTATCATACTAATTTTAAAAGTAGAACACTTTTTAGTATGAAAAGTAACAATAGCCCCTCAGACGCAATAGCCCCGCCTAACCTTACGAGTGAAACCGGCTGAACCCGATTAGCATTACACAGCCAAAATACAACCAGTGGCATAAGTGTTTAGCAGTCCCGAGTACAGTGACCAGGTACAGTCCTTGTCTATCAGTCAGTGACTCAGTCGGTCATGCATGAAAGAGATTTGTTATACTAGCGTCTGCCTGCGACTTCGTTTACGTAGATATCGGTTAGGTATTATTATTTTCTCGGAAACTTTTGATCTTCCTTTCATCCAACATAATTCCAGCTGTTAGAGCGTGAAGGAGTATCAAACACACAAGCCTTCGCATTTTTTTTTTTATGGCATGGAGAAGACAAACGAGCACACAGGCCACCTGATGGAAAGTAGAAACTGTGACCCATAGACATTCGCATTCATAAGACTGCAATGCAATCATAAGACTGCAAATGCGTTGCCAACCCTGAGGACTTAGATGGAATGCCTCTATGCTAGTCATTTCACCGGCTGTCTTATCCCCAAACCGGAACACAACAATGCGAACACTGCTGTTTGGTGGTAGGTTAATGGATAAGATGGTGGTAGCGATCCGGACGGACCCTGCACAAGGCCCTACCACCCGCTTTACATTACTAGGATAGATGCGGACCATTTAACGCATTTCAAACCCAGCGCTCGTTGCTTTATCTATGAACCAGTCGCTACAGTTTCTCACCGGGTGGTTTCCACGGTGACTTCGGCACTGGGGTGGGAGAGGCCTCCTCCACATCCGCGGAGAAGTCTTTGATCAGCTCCATTAGTGTGTGTCCTGGAGTCGCAGGCATCTCCAAAGGCGATGCACTACGAGAGCCTTCTGCCAACAAATACAGATGTAGTGAATTATCATACGACATGGTATTTCAAACGGGAAATTAGAGGGAGATCACACAAGCAACGTGTGATTTTCGGCGTTTTATGTTCGATCTTAACAATTACTGTAGATGATAGGACAAATGAAATTTTCAAAAATTGAGTAAATTATGCTATAGCCGCTAAATTTAAAAGTGGCGCCTATACAAGAATGGCACGGAATTCCTTTTCGAATCAGACTTGCGTTTGACCGGTTTCTTACAAAGTCCGTTGTCAATGGTTTTATGGGTCAATTTCCCAAGCAATAAATTAAGCTGGCGGTGCTGAAAACAGGGGTGAACCAAGTTTAAATATACTGTTATTTTTTTCTGAATACTTCACGCAGTTGCCTATTTCGGGCAATAAGTAGAATTAAAACATTAATAGAAATAATAACTAAAAAAAAAATAAGACCTCTTTTCTCATCACAGTGGGCTGTCCGCAACCCAGTTGTGATTGCAAAACGTGGAATAACTCGAATACCATTAATGATTATGAAAAACGTTCACCTTTTTTTAAATACTATATAGTTAGTGTACAAAAAGAAGCCCTTACTTTTTTTTTACACATACCGTCGGGTACGAGGAAATACGTTTGTCCGGAGAAGCGTTATCATTACCACCGTCAAATATTCTGTGCCTTATATCTGCTAAGCTTCAATATGTACGCCCCCCACCTCCCGCGCACTCGTAGAGTTAGTCACGCGCAAGAGTTTGGTGCTAGCGGTTGTGCTGTGCGCGTTTCTGGCGATCCAATATTAAGGTAAGTTCTTGCTTCCGGTGGGGTGGGGACAAAAAAATCCTCATTCCGGTGGTTGATTTATTTTTTGTAGTTTTTGTTTGTTTGGGTTTAGATTTATGTATAACACGTACGTCATATTTCTTACTTCGGGAGTAACGTTAGTTTAAAGAAACAAGCCTCCGATTATTTTTTTTAAATGTTTTTGCACAGATTTTATCATTCCGTTGCTCTCATTCCGATGTTTCCGGTGTATGAAATACCCACAGGAATGATAAGCAACACCGGCATGATACAAAAGTAGCTTCACTTAGTTATCCAAATAATTATCAATTTTAATTATTCAATTTTATGAAGTTAAAGCAAATGTATAAATATTATAACCATATTAAAGAAATGTATAAATCAATCCGGTACATTGTTAAAAAAAATATGTAAAGTATTTTTTTTAGTTGACATAAATGTTAATTTTATAATAGAATTGTTTTAAAACGTAAATAGAAATGCCATTTATATTTAAACAAAGACTTATAATTATGATAATTACCTAATTAAACATAAATGTCATTTTTACTTAAATTAAGACTTATAATTATGATAATTATTAGTAACATTACCTAATTTTTATTCAAATAAGGATTTGTAATATGTTAGTTAATTTATGTTATTTTTACTCAAATAAAAAGTGATAATTATGATATTTATTGTCTTTTTTCATTCCGGTGGATTAGATTTCATTTACGTGGGTCGTTTCTATCATTCCAGTGGTTATTTATCACTTCGGTGGATACATTTTATCATTTTGGTGTGTATTTATCATTCCGTAGTTACATCGAATATTATATACCTATCGTATATCTCATAAACTATTTATGATATTGCCTGTCCCTTAACACCACGTCTAGAACATATTACAATGCGTAGTTTAAAATTATAAACGTTCAAAAATACACAAAACTTAAAAACCGGCTGTCTTATACCCACACCGGAATACAACCATTCGAACACTGCTGCTTGGTGGTGGGTTAAAGAATAAAGTGGTAGCGATCCGGACGCACCTTTTACAAGGACACCACCACGAGTACAATAATAATGTAACAATGGTACTAATGTTACAATAATCAGGAACTACAACTATTTTATGAAAGTGTTGTTTAACTTAGTACATAAGCGAAGTAATCAAAACATAAGTATTTTAGATTTACAAAGGTAACTTAAAAATTACCTAAGAACTGGGAACTGGGCGAAGCCATAGTTAAACAATGGGTGATTTAGGAAAATGCCTTGATTGAGGCCAAAAAGATACGAATTTCGTAACAACAAGGGTATTTATATTTTATAGGGGATTTACATAAAGTCGTTTAGAAAAGGTTTTTGTTGGAGCTGGTTTTTATTTTAAATGTTAAAAAGTAAATTTTATCAAATACCTAACGAGAGGGCGAGGGCTATAATTACAGGATTATTACTATTTATTAATTCACAAAAAATATCGTACTGAAACGAAACGCGCCGCACCGCACCGTCTCCGTTCTCAGTATGTTTGCGGCTTAAGTGGTTTTAAGATAATTGAGCGACGCAAAAAAGTAGCTGTCGTTAAAAAAACATACAAATTTATGGCCGGGATATAACGTCTCCCACGTTCACCCCCTAAATGAAAGCCGATATGCATAATTTATGAATATTTGACTATTTAGTACTAAAAAAAATACTGATTGTACCCGAAACCGACGTGCGTGCATGACTCGATGTATGAATGTGGAAGAAGCGAAAGAAATTTGTCAAGATCTTAGCAAGTGGAAAGCAGAGGTCTTTGCCTTTAGGAAACAGGCGTGATTTAATGTATGTGTTTTTTCTCCTTTTATCGACGTTTAGAAGGAACGCAAATAATTAATTTATGACAACTTTAAATTGACTCGGCCTACACGAGCGGTTCTCCCACCGCGGGAATCTGCTTTTGAACCACACTAGACACAATTAAATATGGAAATTGTATGCTGCATACGAGTACAACACATACACTGCATACACTGCGCGGTTTCAATTTTGCTTTGTCCAACGGATTCCCGAGGCGGGAAAAACGCCCTTTGACGATTCTGGCTTTTGTCGTTGAAGACATTTCCCGGCTGACATGACGTTGATTATAATATTGATGATTGTGATAGTGGCGATGATGATGATAAACACAGACCTGGTAGAGGTGACCTCATCACCAACTTCCTGGCTTCGTCCATAGCACGCTGGAGATTCTGTTGGTTCTTGAATGACGCCCGACTGCGGCAACGGCCGATTTGAGAGCTGGAATAAAAAGCTAATGAGAATGCGGTTTTAAATTACAAGCTTTCACTTAAATTCACAAGTTAGTTTAATTGTCAGTGTGTTTAGTTCAATTCTGCAAGTAGGTACCTAAATTTTTAGACCAAAGTGGAACAATCGTTTTAATTTTGACTGCCAGTACATACATACATAAACTCACTCCTTTATTCCCAGAGTGGGGTAGACAGAGCTACAGAATTTCCAACAATCTAAAAACTTTTTGATAATTCTGTAACCACATTTTGCACACTTAGGCTAAGATGTTTATGACTTAATTTATGATAACTTTAAACTGAGTCGGACTACACGAGCGGTTCACCCGCCGCGGGAATCCGCTTCTGAACCGCACTAGACACAAATAAATATGGAAGTTGTATGCTGCATACTACACACATGCATACGAGTACACTGCGCGGTTTCAATTTCAATTATGACTGCCAGTCTGCATACAAATTTCAATATCTTGCGCTTTGCTAATTCAACCGTTCCTTTTTTTCTGAAATAGGTAAGTTTTGAAAACACTCTTTCTATCAGTGTTGTGGTTATTTTTGGCAATCATACATAATCAAGAAAGTGTGTACTTCGTTAGAACATCTTGTAGTTATCATGGAAAAGTAGAGCTGTCTGTACGTTTTCCTTTCCAAAAAAAAACGATTAGACACAGTTTATCATTATAACTACAACATATTCAAAAATCGTGAAAATTGGCCTTGATATAGGTAGGGGGTGAGAAACGTTATGGCCCGAAATAAAATTAGTGTTTTTTTTCATCAACGCTTTTAAAGCATCGGCTTAGAATCCTCTTAAGCAATAGTTACCCAGGGGTGTATACAACTTGTCGGGGTACACTAGCCTGGACCTTAATTTGGCACTACGTCAAGTTGTGGGAAATTGTCGGTGATATATTTTTTCCTAACGTAAAACCACACTCACGAAATCCCAGTCTGCGCAAGGGTCTGGTCCCACTTGTCACTGCTGGTAGACGCCACGGCCATCTTGGCGATCCTCCTGAACTTGGAGAGTCCATCCTCAGGAGGCTTCTCCTCCTCTCCCTCCAGAGCCACCGGAGCAACGTGGAAGTCCTTCATCAGACGACGCTCCCACACCTTCATGCGTTTGCCCAGGACCGCTGTAAAAGAACTTGGCTTAAAATTGAACCAAGCATAGACCTGATATAGACGTTTTGGAGTAATATTTACGGGGACATCATAAGTCGAGAGCTTAGGGTCGTATTCACAAACAAATCTTGGCTGAGATGCGTGTCTCAAAGGTCGTTAAAGAAAACGTTAAGTTATAAACTACTGTTATTTCTGGCATATCTTAAGAAAAGCAATTAAAAATAGTTTCAACGGTTTTATGTTATAATAGTGTTTTTTTCTGTTTCGTTTATTGACTTAAATTTTGTATATTTGTATGTGTTCTATGTATTGAATAAACAACCCGTTTTTTATTATATGACAGCATTCGTTTTTTTGTATATTTTCTCTTGACCCTAGTTTACACCGAGCCAAGACATAGTCGACAATGAAAAGAGCTTGCCTACTTACTATCAGCCCAATGGAACCCTGACCCACCATAGAACGGTGTCACAGTGACATTATAAAATAATTTGTTTGACACTTCTTATGACTTGAATCATAACGTCTCTGTGACACAGTTCTATGGTGGGTCAAGGTTCCAATGGTCTGATAGTACATACCAACAGTGAAGAAAGTTCCTATCATGCTTACTTTTAGAAGGGGACCGGGTAGTGAACCAGGAGACAATAATTATAGATTAAGCTATTCCGTATCTTGGCTGTGCTGCACGCAAAGTTGACCGGAATCCTATTTTTTTTTAACAACAAGCTATGGGTGGTAGCCCGCAGTCCGTCACCGTCCCATCACCGCAGTGTAGCAAAAATAATGCTTCTCGGTTACCCAACTCACCATTTGCAGTCAGTGAATGAGACACCCATGCCATTTTTCTTTTACACCCAACCATGGGCGGTGCAGCACACATACATCAGGAGACCACACTTTTTGGATATGTTCAATGGGTTGGGCTGAACGCTGTTTTATAAACAAGGGGCGGAATTCTTCATAGCAAAAATCAAACTGTCAGAGGGATTGACCATTGTGTTTTATCGACTATCGATGATTAATTGTCACTTAGCACGACATGTTTTAGGTAATGCGATTGGGTGGGACACTCTATAGCGTACCAAAAAAATATGTCCTGTGCGTAGAAATAGAAATAGAAATAGAAAATATATTTATTTGTTTCTGCTTACATAATATCACATCCATGGCTGAAGTCTCCTTTTAAGTAAAAATATACCTGTGCCAGGAGACCCCGCTCTTCTATAGCATGTATTACGTTACATGTAAATTAGGAACAACTAAATAATAGAGAAAAAATATTAATTAAAAATTAGTCTGAAAGTAAACAATTAAAATATTTTTACACAATCAAAAAGAAATATACACAGAGTATCTGTGTGCGTGTGTGTGTGTGTGTGTGTGTGTGTGTGTGTGTGTGTGCGTAACTAGATTTATATTGTTACAATTTAAATATAAAAGCAAAACGGACATGTTACACAGTATAACTGACAGTATTAACCTTCATTCATAATAAGTAACAGCATCGAAATCTATATCTGTACTAATTATTATTTTCTTCATCTTGACTGTAGTAATAAACTATCGTAATTATTTTCTCTAATATGTCATCGTGTAAAATGGCCCTGTTTTCATTGTAGAACCATTTCGTCAGTGAAACTGCAAAACCGTGTAAGTAACATTTGAAATAAGGAGCAAAATGCACCTTTTTAATAAGACTGTAAGGTTTATTTTGCTCTATCATTAATTTGTTAGTTACGCGGTTTTGCAGTTTCACCGACGATTTAGTTTATACACAGGAGCATATTTTTTGCTATAAAATCGGCATAATCGCGAATTTTGTCATAGTCCGGAATCCTATATACCTAGTAAAATCGATAACTGAAATAGTCGATGAAACATAATGGTCAATCACTCTTGACGTTTGATTTTTGCTATGAAAATTCCGCCCCTTGTTTATACGTAATAGAGTGAGAGTGCCGCTTGTAGTTGTACCTACTATTCCTATATCCTATGACTAGACATCGGAATCAACGTTCAAATTTCATGGCAATGTATGGTCGGCAGAAAAATAAATACAAACAAAATAAAGGTTTAAAATACTAAGTGTAAGTAAAAAAGAACTAAAAATGTTAATAAATATAAAATCAGGATATTGTGTTGAGTCCATTATCTCAGTCTAACACGGAGTTTGATTGGGCATTTGTCATTAAAGCTAATTTTCAGTTATGAAACTTATGAATTATGAATGTTTCGATAAACTATTATTTGACTTTACAGATTATTTTTGCATGACAGTTAAATTGACATTCGTTGGGAGATTTAACATAGTTTTATTTTTCGAATTCGAAATGAGTATTGAGGTTTTATGACGTATTTAGAATATCAACCTCTTTTAGTATATTTACAGTTTACCGCAGTGTATGAGTGTAAAAACAAAAAAAATAATTAAACGTTATTATTCAAATATTCAAATGTATTTATTTATGTTACTACCCTTACCGAGTGCCATGAAATTTGAACGTTGATACCGATGTATACCTATGACCCAACTCACCCTTCTCCTTGCGGTCGGTGAAGGACACGTCCATGCCGTTCTTCTCGAACACTTCCAGCAGCTCGTAGCGCAGCGCCGACACGTCTCCCTTCAGCTCGTTCACGTCGTCCTCCGTCACGGGCTCGTCCTCCGTCCGGCGGTGCATCGCCGACACGTACCGCCACACCAGGGCGCGCATGACCGCGGTGTAGCGGACGTCGTGCTCTTTTTCTGTTGTTTCCTGTACAGTCACGAGATTTAATTTGGTACCCACCTTAGGGCCAAAGTTAATCTGACTTTCTACAACAATAAGGTTGAGTTTCTTAAGAGTTACAGATGACTTGACATCTCTAATGACATTGACGACTTCAAGCATAATTTACTTGAAATGGGTCCCAAACAATAATATAGACCAGTGATTCTGGAACTTTTTTAGCAACGGAATCCATTTAAAACACTTAACATTTTCAGAGCGCCAAAATAAGCAAAACCTCTCTATTCTTTAGATGTGTTATATAGTATTGGTTCTAACTCGGTCGACATTACTGTCAAGTACATAAGAGCTATCGTATCGTTGATAATACGATAACATGTCAAAGGTAATACGGTTTTACCAAGAGGGTCATCATCCATCATTGTCGCTCTGAAAGCTTTTTCTTACAAACCAGTGTAATAAGGACAACAGAGGGGTTATTATGACATAGTTATGCAATTCTGTTTACGCTGTGAGAAAAGGACAGAGCTATATAACTGCCATAGCTCTGTCCCTTACACTCACCGTAAAATGAACTGCATAGTTATGTCATAATAACCCCCCAGAACTGTAGTTGAATATTGTCCCAAGGAACACGAAGTAATTCGAGGTGGGTCATTCTCAATTTTCGTGATTTTTACGTGTCCGCCTGTGAGAACGTATCTCTTAATAACTGCAGAGTTTTGAAAATATTATATGTTAAAGTACGTGCCGTAAACTTATTGTTGTATTAAAAATATTTATAATAACTAGTTATAAAATACCTGAAATAAATTACGAAACTACGAAAACTGATCAAAACAGCAGCGTCCGACACCTGCCTCTTAACTTAAAAGTAAGAATAAGTCGAGAACTATCTTATTAATTGGCAACCTTTTATGTTTTATTAACAAGACAGACATTAAACAATATTTCTTTTAAATTTCATTAATTTTGAATAACAAATAAAAAAGTTATTAAAGAAAAGGTAAGCGTCCGCTACAAACATCTAACTTACTTGAATGTACCTACAACACAACCGTTACCAAAATCGAACGCCGTTTGCAAGCGCGCATTTACCCCACCTGTAGCAGTCAGTTGTCGGCAACTATCAAAGAGGACGGACGTGCGCAAGCGGCGTTGTGTTCCCTGCCACATCGATTCTCCGGCCCATCAAAAAACTTCGCCCACGCAGTATCTAATCTACTTGCAGGTATTTACTCCTTGTACGTAACAAGTAAAGAAAGTTAATATTCTTCAAGACATGCGTATTGAGTCTAGTTTGAATGTAATATAGTAAGTTACTTGAGTTGATTTCAGTTTCGGTGATAAATAAATAAACAACGTGTTTTCTAACTTACCTGGATCTAATTTACTTTGACTTTTTGGCATTTGGCGTCCAGGTAGATTAGATTTGCCCAAGTTACGTCCAGGTAGGTTAGAAAATGCCCAAGTAAATTATACATTTTGCTATAATTAATTTAAATGTGACTTCATTTTACACACATGTATGTATGTATGTAGATACTCAGAAACAGTGATTTTGATGATTTTTATGTTTTGGCTTTTACACGATTGTATTGTTTGATATCAGAAACATTTGGTGTGGCGCCAAATAAAAAACCGGCCAAGTGCGAGTGGGACCCGCACTGTAAGGGTTCCGTACCACCGTACAAAAAATCACGTGTCTTGTCTTTAGACCCCCCCTTTAATTTTCAACTTAATTTTATTTTTATTATTTTTTGTTATAGAGGCAACAGAAATACATCATCTGTGAAAATTTCAACTAACTATCACGGTTCAAGAGAAACAGCCTGTTTAGCCTAAGCAACGAAGACCAAAAACTGCCCGTCTGGGGAAATAACTCGTGTATTAGCAAATTTTGGCATATTTGTAGGGAATGGTGTTTCAAACAACATACTAAAAGTACTGACGGGTGGGGGTGGAGCTAACGGGTGGAGGGGGGTGTAAAGGTCAATATTTTTAGTTTTTTATAAATAACTTGTTAACGGTGGCCTATAGCAAAAAATGTTCTAGAACATAATTAACCCATTAATTAATTCAATTCAATTCGATTCATTTACTCTATTTTGTAAACTACGCCAATGCAATCATGTTACTAATCTACATGGCGGCGTCTTGGATCTTGTGCTGACAAATATGAGTGCTGATCGTGTTAAAGTTGAGGAATGGAATGAGGCTTTTGTGCCCATGGATGCCTACCACCCTCCACTTCTGGTAAACTTAACATTCTCTTGCTGTAACCTTATGGGTGTCGATGCCTCTTCCACTGCTTATGATACTGTCCCGAGAAGTTTCCGCTGGAACTTCAAAAAGGCTAACTTAATCACTTTGTATAGTGATATAGCGAACACAGACTGGTCGATCTTGTACAGTGTCAAAAACGTAGACAGCGCTGTCGACGCGCTCTATGATATCATTGACAATTTGATTGATGTGCTGGATCGCTGCGTCCCCGTGAGAATGCGCTTTGGCGGAAGCTCTCGCTACAAATATCCTGATTGGTATTCACCTGAGATAATCCAATGTATTCGTTTTAAGCATTTCCATCTTGTGAAATTCAAATCTCATGGGTTATTGTTTAATAGAGAATTATTTCGATACTATAGAACACGTGTTAAAGAACTCAGAGACGCCGCGTATAAACGACATCTTAACAAACTAGAACAAGACATTAGTCAGGACCCTGCAGTATTTTGGAAACATATTAAGGACAATCGCAATGCTCGTCAAATAAATAACTATACGCGGAATAAAGAATTCTTATCGAAACGGGATGCGGTTGAAGCCTTCGCTGCGCACTTCAGCTCTGTATTCCACGCATGTTCTCCGATCCTTGATGCCGAAGTGGCTGCACGGGACGCGGTAATCGGTAACGACTCTACATGCATTAGTATAAATAACATTTCCTCGGATGAACTTCGCCGTGTAGTTCGTAAGATAAAAGCGACCAGCTCGCCAGGCCCCGACGGTATTCCTGCATTCCTAATAAAAGACTGTTTTTCGGTGTTCGAGCAGCCTTTACTTTGTGTTTTTAATTTGATGCTAAAGGAAGGTGTTTATCCAACTGCTTGGAAAGTGTCAAGAGTGACGCCTGTACCCAAACATGGAGCGTCGTCTGATATAACCACTTTTAGGCCAATTGCCATTCTGTCAGTATTTGGAAAGATATTCGAAAGTATCATTAATAATCGGCTCACTCCCCTTATCTCGAGAAGACTGAGTGACGTTCAGCATGGCTTCCGTGCGGGCAGATCGACGGTCACGAACAGTTGTAATTTTGTTGACTATACGTTGTTTCAAATGGATAAAGCCCACCAGGTTGACGTAGCCTTTTTTGATCTTCAAAAGGCATTTGATCTGGTTGACAATGATCTTCTGTTACGTAAGTTCTCCAGTTTTGGCTTCTCTTTGGGATTATTAAAGCTTTTCGCGAGCTATCTGAAGGATAGGAGGCAGTTTGTGCAATTGCATGGTTACCAGTCAAAGGAGTACTTCACCAGATCTGGCGTCAGTCAGGGTAGCACACTCGGACCGACCCAATTTTTAGTCATGATAAACGACCTCCCCTCAGTTATTTCGAATGCCCGATGCCTGCTATTCGCGGATGATTTAAAATTATTTTTTTCCGTTGATTCGTTCTCTGACTGCGATTTACTGCAGCTTGATATAGACGCTGTATTGAACTGGTGCTGGTTGAACAGATTATCGTTTAATGTTAAGAAATGTAAAGTAATTACATTCAGTAGAGCGAAAAATATATTAGAATATGATTATCAGCTAGGGGGCGAGTCTCTCGAGCGTGTAAATAGTTTTCGAGACTTGGGTCTCAACCTAGACGCAAAATTAAACTTTCACGATCACATCGATTCGATAGTAAAAAAGGATAGCAAAACACTCGGATTTATAATGCGTAAGAATGTAGCAACCATACTCTACAATGCATTCGTACGCAGCGGACTAGAATACTGCTCTATAGTCTGGGATCCGCTGGAGGTCAAATACCAACTTCTGTTAGAGCGGGTCCAGCGTAAGTTCGCCAGATACCTTTATAAAAAGGAATATGGTTTCTATCCATACCTATACCCATCCCTTTTCGTATCAGGTATGGTCGGGCTCGACACCCTAACCTCTCGGCGCAAGATGCATCTTCTAATACACTACTGTCTTTTATTGAGAAACAAAATTGACAACCCAGATGCCCTTAAGCAATTCCGGCTATTTGTACCGGAGCGCTACTCGCGCGCGGGGCGCCGCCACCGCCGGTTGTTCGCGGTGGCGCCGTCGCGCACGCAGTGCGCCGGAAACGCACCTAACACTCGCGCGCAGATACTCCTTAACGAGTTTGTTTCGCAGATCCAAGATGTCGATGTGTTTGCTGACAACTGGCAACAATTGCTATGTAAAATTCACTGCTTCTGTTGTTCTCTATAAACCTAATATTGTAAATGTCTCTATATGTGTAAATCTAGAACATTGTAGGCGCCTTGGTGCATACTGTAAGCCTATAATTGTAATTATAATAATAAATAAATAAATAAATAAATAAACCCACATTAAATACTCTACAAAAAAGATTCAGTACACTTTTTTGCTAGGATCAATATTTGATGAGATATGAAGGGAAACTGCTTCCCGAAAGGCCATATTCGGGTTTGCATAGTAAGTCGGCCCTTACATCAAATGGGCCCGGGTTTTTTTTGTGAGTACCTCTTATAGTGAAAAATGTTTATACTGAGTATCAACAACTTAATTGTGACAGTTCTCGACTTATGATATGATACCTGCTGTGACATATATACAGACAGACAGACAACGAAGTCTCACCATAAGGGTTCCTTTTGAACCATTTTGGTACGGAACCCTAAAAACGTAAAATTCAGTCTTACTTGGACATCAAATAATTTACTTGGACACCTACCTGGCGTTTTCATAATTTACCTGGACTGTTTTTAGCTTACCTGGCATTGAAATAATTTACCTGGACACTTTTTTTTAAAAAGCTTAATAACTTCTTTATTTCTCATCCGATCTGTGGCAAATATACATGTTTAAAGAGTGTAAGATAACCATTATTATAATAATTAGTTCAGTTACTTAAAATATGACAAAAAAAATGAGTCAAGTAGGTTAGATAAATTTACTCGTATTTTGAGAATGACCCAGGTATGGTTCCCGCCAATAATCGCCTCCAAATCTGAATCAATTTTGAAGGCGATCATTCATTCAGAAACTCAATTTCTCCATCAATTGTGAACTGATTATAATAAAGGTTAAAAAGAAAAAATATGAATTGAGGAACTGTTCTCTATTTTTGCGTTTTTTCTCGTGAGTATTTTACTGAATTTCGCCACCAATAGTAAACTGATTTAATATTATTTCCTATCTCAGTTGTGGTCTCATTCATTTCAGCAAGCTCTCGTCATGTGATGGAAAGTCAACGGAACTCCTTAACAAGTCGATGTCAGTTTACTGTTTTCAAACATTTAATAATTGCAACAATAGTTCTCAAATTTGTAGAATAACTTTATCGACTCAGTCGAATTAGGAAATTATGAACAAAGGTTTAAAGGCACGAAGTATTCCTTTCTATGTCAAATCATTGCTCTGGGCCCTACAGGCAAGGGTAACATTAGATCATAACATAACATGAACTAAAATTAATTACCGAGAGCGTTTGTATGGAGAAAAAGCAACCCATATTTCATCTTAAATACTGCTAAGCCGAAATTTATTTCAGTTAATATGAACGGGTACGCAATGTGGCAAATACGAGTATTAGGGGTTAATTAAATTATTACGAACCGTCTCGTGGTTACTTAGCTCAGTTTACTTAATTAAACTAAAGTATGTATGTAAAAATATCTCATGAGCAGTGGGCGGCTGACGGATGCAAAATAGGGACGTTAACAGAAAATGGATAAGACTTTTATTAAATTTCGAGAAATATTTATGAATACAAAATTATGCAGTTTTTATCTTTATCATACATTATTTTATTAGTAAATACATAATAAATAACACCTCTTTCATTTGTAGATGTAGAGAGGTCATTTTCCTTATATAAGTGGATTGTGAACCATAAAAGGAATGGATTGAAAATATGCAGTATAGAAAAAATTATGATTATGTACTACAACAATACAATTATATAACTATTTTACAATTTCGTTCTTTTTATTAAACCCCTTGCAGTCATATCCATATTACGTATAACGTTCGACATTATTTTGACGTAATTTGCATCCGTCAGCCGCCCATTGCTCATGAGTCTATATTTGACAACTCCTCATCATCATCATGGCTGTTAACACTGCAGATGAGAACTCTCTCTCCAACAAACGATATTAATCCCGTGTCAATAAAAGAGACGCATATATTACTATTTCACCGCCGCTGGCTCTACTTGCTTCTTGCTCATCGTCGGCGGTGGGTTAACTGCCGTCGGTACCGAGTAAGAAAGTGGTAAGGAAAAACTACACTTAGCTATAATAAGTAGGTACCTAACTGGTATTTTTAACGGCCGTTTAGAGAATTCCTCCCCTCCCCGTGCGCGTAAAAGTCATTTATTAGCCCATCCTGCGTCGCTATTGCCTAACGCACTCGCAATCTCAATTGGCTTCAAAGCGGAATAATTGTTTTCATTTTGTATGCAGACAAGCCTTCGATTTTCAAAATGAAAACCCTCTGGTTTGATATCGTAATCATATTCTTGACGACATGACAGCTCTTATTCACTTGACAATATGACAGCTCTTATTCACTTGACAATATGACAGCTCTTATTCACTTGACAATATGAGCTGTCATAACGTCAACAGTGTGATTACGATAATGAAGCAGATGCCAGGCTTAGCCAAAGCAGAAATAGCCCTCTTATACAAAACTACGAAACAACTACAAACCGTCTTTTACCTACTTTTGAAAACCACCTTATCATGAGTTACACTTACCGTACTCGCTAGCGAGTCGAATGCTCTGTCCCTCACAGTACCTAGTCTTATTATAGGTATAGCGCGAGCGACAGATCATTCGAGTCGCTAGTGAGTACCTACGGTAATTTTAACTCGTAGTAAGTAGGTATACGTAGCTGCTGTAGACGTGCGGCGGAGAATAAAATATACATAGAGATTATAACCCTTACTTAGGGGAACACAACCTTTCTGATTGAATAAATAGACGCAAATTGAACATGACTTGTTTCTCGTGTCTCGTGCATGATTTATTAGAAAAATATCACTTTACTTTACATCAGCGGAGTCAGCGTCTGATTAAGGTGGGCATATGTGACAAACTTCTTCACTTTTAGTCAAATTCGTAAAGCCAATGGGATTTTTTGGAGTTTTTAGTAGGCTATGTTTGTACGCGGACACAAGACAATAAAAAACTTGTCAAGGGCGAGTCGGACGTGCACACGAGCAGTTCCATACCGCGTTTAATAATTAAAATGTAGGCTATATGTCCTTTCGCTGTGACTCAAGCTAGCATATTAAAATTCATTGAAATCGGTCCAGCGGGTTAGCCGTAAAAGTACTTCCACATTTATAATATTAGTATGAATGGATTCGATTATCCATGTCCGAACATAAGAAGAAAGAAGGAAGGTTTTATAACTGCAGTGCGAAAGCTCTTAAAATAAGCTTCAGGTTTGTACTTCTGTCTCATTCGTTCTTCGACAAAAACAGTAGATTTTTTTAATTCTCATTGGCAGTTAGCCCCGTCCCCGTTCACCGAGCACCACAGTCATGATAGCATATAAGCAACGAATAGAACGCATTCGTCGCAGTTTTACAAGGCACTTAAAATATTAAATGCGCCGTTATAATAGCGTGTGTTACGAGGAAAATTGGGCACGACCCCGTTAGGCCAGTGCACCTGCGCAATCAGGAGGCGCTGGCTGCCGACGCGCGCCTCACACTACTTTATTCACTTCCGTTTCCTTTAAGATCTCGATTTAGGTACGTACGGTTGCTTAAAACACGGTGGAGCCACAAAACTGACTTAGCGTCAATCAGCGTTATCAGCCTTACGCCGCACTTGACCACTGGGTAGTGGCGCGTACTCCAGCACACTACATACATGCTTGTATGTATGTAGTGTGCAATGTACCCCTGTTCAAAGATGTTATACTGGTTCGTTTATATTGTGTCCATGGGTCCGTTTTTGCTTTTCTGATAATCAGATAGGTAATTTATTTATTACCTAACTCAAAAATAACGTTACCTTTGGTATAGGACCTAGGTTTACCGGTGTCGATACTTTGAGGTCGGTATGACCCCGACTCCCGAACTCGCTGCGCGATTGCCGTGAAAGTTGGCGCGCTTGGTGTTCGATTCTCCTCAATGAACCCCCTTTCAATGTATAGTCGACGGGATGCCGCCGAATTCCCGCCAGTCGCTTCATAACATTTGAGCATGTTAAGATATTCTCTATCGGAGTATTTCCGATTCGGCATGTTACCTATAAATTATTTATAAATTATCAAATTCTTTTAATATTGCTACTCGTACTCGTCCAGTAGCACGAATACATTATTGAAAGTATAAATAAGTACCTACCTTAAGCCGATCGAAAATAATATATTTTCCTCTTACGTCAAATTCAGTGCGTCAAGTTCAGTTTAATTTTTTGATTATATGGCTTCTGTCCAGCCAGTGACACAATTTGACCAGAGTCGAGACGTGTTGAATAATAGAATAAGTACAAGCATAGACATATGTAGTTAAACTTCAACATATACCATCATCTAATGAAGAAATCGGTCAAATCCGATTATTCATACAGCAATGGATTATTTACTTTCAAGAGGTAAAATTCTAGTAATAATTTACTTGACCGCTCTCATACGTTTTTAACCAATTTTACGTCTGCCTGGTGATCGATGTCCTTGAATTTTCACTTGTTTTCGCATGTGAATTATTCCATTTGATGCCTTTTGACGGAGCTTAGGGGTTTACCCTTGTTTTATAGACACTCATTTCATAGAACGTATAACTTCGCAGAATTTTCGTTTAATAGAAAGCTGTTTTCTGCTGAACCCTAGTTGATTTCAAGGTATCTTGGACTTCCGGATTGTTCCTTATTATTTGAAACACCGTCTCATTTTGCACCTTATCCATCCACGGAATCTTCAGCTTGCTTAGGTGCACTCACGTTTCAAAAACTTGTAATGTATACACCCAAGAGATAGGTACAGCGATTGTTAATTAGGGCTCTTTTTTATATTATGTAGTAACAATCAAGTAAAAAATTATTACCTTACCTGGCTTACTATACTCGTATTAACCACATTTCTACGCCTGTCACAGGAACCATCCTACATTAATTAAATGATAAGCTTGTATGAGTTACTAATAAGAAACAAGCACGGGAGAGTTTCCGAAATCAGCAAAAAGTTAGGTTTTGTGAGATACCTCCACTACAGTACTAGGCAGATAAGAAGTCAATTCTGACACTGTTTATCATTTTTTTTAAATGTTAAATTGATTTTTGTTTACATGGAGCGAACTGTTTGTTTTTACATACTATGTACATACGAACGTTTGCAGTAGTAGTGTCAACGTCAAAATGTCAAGGTAATGATATCGACTGCGATACATCAAGTAACAAAATTAATATAATTTTCATCACACTTGCACGTAAACAGTATCTAAACATACAGGTTAACTTGGCCGTAATGCCCCATATAAAACCCTTGAGCTTTATTTTTGTCATGAAACCCAAGGTCGGTAAGTATTTTATTTATTTATTTATAGCACAGCACACAGGTCATGCAAGTTCAAGCAAGGAGTTTACACGCAATTGAAAAATTGACTTAAAATGCTATCTAAACAGCAAATTCATTGCAATCTCACTACATGTTACTTAAATACTCAACTAATGTTCTTAATAATAGTTTTTAATAGTTTATTGTGTCAAAACGTCGAAAATATTTTTTATTTTTGTACACTTTGTCATGGCTGTATACCTACGTAATTATTTGCCCTTAACGTTTCTGAACGAAACATTTGTATAGTCTGTGGTAAGGGCAAAAAGCCCGCCATTCGCTATAATTCATAAGTATTTGTAATTGAAGACAAGTAAAAAAGTTATAAAAAATGTCGTCGTCATCGTCCGATGAGTGTGATTTAAATTCAACACCGCCAGATATTATACATGCAGCAACAACAATTAATGGAAAGTTTTTTCTGCACTATAATATTATTTATTTACTCGCAAATATGATGAAAACATTGCATGTTTCACGGGTGGTACGGGAATTTACGAACCTCGACTCAAAAAGCCTACTAGAGCCTCGATCGTAATTCCTTACTTACCCCCCTTAATACACAATGTACTACATATAAACCTTCGTTTTTTGGAATAATAGAAACAAAAGGAAACCATACCCCCGTGATCAGAAGTGGAAAATGCTTGTCAGGCATGGATTTATTTAGGGTTCCGTTCCTAGACGCAATTTACATCTGAAGTACACACTGCTACGAAAACCACTTTTAAATTGTCCCTAATGATTGATTAATAATAATAATATTACCAGTCAAGTTCGAGTCGGACACGCACACGAAGGGTTCCTTGTTTCGCCTTAATTCTTTTACAGTTGTCTAAGAAATAAAGTCTACATTATCACAAGAAAGTTATATTCTTGTGAAATTGTTTCAACATACCGCTCGTTAACGTTTCATGTTAAAACTACGGTTCTCATCATTGTTTTGCGAACTTTGCTAATTTATTTTCGTACAATACCATTCCGCCGGAGTTTGGGCGTACGGCAGACGTCAGTAGGTGCTGTGACAAACTGACTAACCTTCCTACGCAGGACCTTTGTCGTACGTCAAATTTCTTTAATAAACGATCATTATTTTAGGTAAGATTGTGTCAACACCTCGGGAAAGTGAATAATGGATAAAGATAAAGATCTTCCGGATTGTTAACATTTTAAATGAGTAAGAAAGTTAATAATGACGTATAGGGCGTAGCGTAGGTAGGGTATTAAAAAAATGAATTTGAAACAATAGGGTCAGATCGAATAAGTCTGCTAAAAATTAGAGTGTCACTCTAAGGCATAGTTTCAATTGTTCTTCATAAAAAATATAATGTTTATAGTACCAGGCAGATATGAAGTCCATCCTGACATTTACTATTGACATTTTTGACAGCAGTAAAACAATGCTCAACTTATTTGTTGCGTTGCGTGTGAAGGAATAGTATAACAGCATTGTTTGACAGCTGTCAAGATCATCCATATTCAGAAACTTCATGGTTGCCCAATGTATCAGGATTGAATTCTTAGAGGCCGGGCACTATACGTTAGTTCGAAGCGTCAACTAAAGCCATTTTCCAGTTGAGTTTAGCCTATCTTGCTTAGAAAACGTAATCAATCCACTATTGTGGTTGTAATTATAATTGACCTATATCTGACAGTAATCGCGACCGGGTTAAAAACCATAACCATATTTACCAAAAAGAATAGAGCTCCTACACGGGTAGCACCAGTTGTATTTTCTCGCTTGTCGCTCAGTGCGTCTCTATTGCTACTGATTAGATAGATAGGGAGATCCGAGCGACAACTGTGCCCGAAATGTGCCCTAACATGACTGACAAAGAGTAATTAATTCCTTAGCGCGTTTTTAACTAAGTAGTTACATAAAAAATAAAAAAGGTACGCAATGTATTGACGATTTATACGATACTTAGATGGGAATATAACTGAACTAACCTTTTCTTTGGTGGTCTTGGCAACCTTGTCTTTCTTCCTTAGCCCCAGCATCTTCAGCACCAGCTTGGGGGTGGGGAATATGTTGAAGGGGGGCGGCAGGGTCGCGCTCTCCTCGAAGTAGCTCATCCAGAGCCGAGTCCGGGCGAACTTCCACTCCACGTCGGAATGTTCCTGGGGTACAAAATGCACAATACGGTAAGTGATTTGGCACAATATTTTTAGCTTAGCGATGGGCTTGCTTTTTTAATAGCCAAAAAAGGTGAATGAGCAGACGGACCCGACCCAATCGTAAGCAGTCATCGTCGCCCATAAAAAAGCAGAGGCCCTTGCTAAAACGCACTACGCTAACTACCAGTTTTTAAACCAATCGCGTCACGGGTAGATGACGTGATACGAAAAGTCACGTGATCTACCAGTGCCGCGATTGGTTACAAAACGACACGAATAGAAACGTTAGTCAGCGTAACGTATTTTAATTTTAATTTTATGTTTTAATTTTAATTTAATTTAATTTAATTTATTTTATTTTGATTCTCAATTCGTGTCATCAAATTTTGATTTTATGTGTAGGCACGTCTAGTATCAAATGTTGACATAGCCAATGTTCTAAATTTAATTGATATTTTTTCAAATTTTAAGTTTAATAATTATTTGTAAATTTAATGTACTTAATTTTTTAATTCTGTGTTGTAAATTTGTAAATTTAATGGGATTTTATGCCTAAATAAATAACTATTTTATTTATTTATTATTTAATGCATTTTGGCAAGGGCCTGATCAGCAATGCGCACAGCCAAGTAAAGTTGTTGCTTTGGCTTACGTACTATACGAGTATCCCACTCGAATTTGAGAGGATTTGACAGTTCATTTATCAACATATTTTCAGTCTTTGGATGGCAGTCTTAAGATTGGTAGTCTTGAGCACGCAAATGTATAACGGGCACATCCTACTTAATTGGTTTGCGTGTGTGCTATATTACAGTAGGCATTGTATGTAAAAAAAAAACTGTTAAGGAACTGGTACATAAAAAGACGACAATTACAAAATGACATTCTCTTACATGAGACATGACCAATCTCAATTTTGTTTTGAATCTTTGTTGTATTTTTGAACCTTATTGCTACACCGAACCGATACAATGCAACTTTCAGGTAATTTACTTATACGTCCCGTTAGCAATAGAAGGGTCAGAGTTCATGGCCCTTGTACGAGTAGGGTTTTTAGTTTTCTGTTTTTGTATTTCTCTTTTTCGTATACATACATGGGTTTGTTACATAATTTTCACAAAATCATTATTTCCGTGAAGCGATATTTCTTTTCGCATTTTTTCCCATTCTTAATTTGACCCAATGTTATTTTTTCCTGTTCGGTTTTATTACCGTCGCTTTTATTCTCGTTCGTCTTTTTACCCAGTCGCATTTGTTCCCGTTCGATTTTATCCCAGTCGCACTTATTCCCAAAATTAATTACATCGTAATGTAGGTAGGTTTAGGTCATGTTAGTTTTGCAGCAGGCCCGGAGGGCCAAATAACCCAGAAATAGGAGCTCCGCCATAGCGGTGCTCCGTCGACTGTGTCAAATTAGATTTTTGGAATTAGAAAAAAACGACTGTAAAAATATGGTGCCAGGGAAAAGGCTTCTGGTAATTACCGCGTTCGGGAAAAAACGCGAAAAGAAAATTTGCTTCAAAGAAAAAATGCGTTTGGGAAAGTCATCTAACAAATCCATACATGCATACATAAAGCAGTTATGAGCATTTCTAAAAAAGTTTATACATTTCATTTATGACTCCGATTTGCGAAAAAAATTGCAGGTAGGTAGGGTAAATGATACTGAGCCTAAATAACATAGTCTCCCAAAATGTCCCAATTAATTTAAAAAAAAAAAAAAAATGGAAGTTTCCATACAAATTAATTGGGACATTTTGGGAGACTATGTTATTTAGGCTCAGTATCATTTACCCTACCTAACTGCAATTTTTTTCGCAAATCGGAGTCGTAAATGAAATGTACAAACTTTTTTAGAAATGCTCTTATATTTCGCCTTTTTTTTACCCACCACAACCTAGACATTTTACCTCGACGACCGATGTATAAAACGCAAATTTAAAACCACTCGAATTAAGTACCTACGCATAGAAGTTATAATGTTGGTCATATGCAAACCCAAAACTTTTGCCGTGGCGATATATTTTTAATGCCCGCAACCATTAAATAGATTTGATTTACGTTTATTTATACGTACAATTTAGACTCGGTCAGAATTTTGATAATTTAATTAATTACACACGCAAATTACCGTTTCCTTCTTATTTTGGGCCAGTTGCCCGAGATAGATATTCTATCTTTATTAGGCCCTGTTGTTTGATCAGTAGTTAAACTAACTAATTGTTAAAATTTGAAAAAGCAATCGAAAATTTGAAGGAATCTCAAGGAAATGTGTCAAATTTTCTGTTCCTTTTTCGAATTTTAACAATTTGTTAGTTTAACTACTCATCAAACAACAGGCCCTTAGTCTTAAAGTTTGAAAGTTTCATAGACGAAACTAAACTAAACTTAAAAAATGAACTCAGAAAAAAAATTGGGAAGTGTATCCATGTTAACAACTTTTATTATTAAAACAGAAACAATTAGCTACTTAGTTATAGTTAAAACATTCAAGATTTCTGAGCAATCATTCTAACTCTTTCCACTTATTTTACCCTAATCTTTAAACCCTTCAGCTTTGTGGGCGCGGTCTCTACAAGGGTAACCGCATCTTGAATAATGAAGTAAAATAACAAGGGCTCTATTCTACTCGGTTAAATCTAATTGCTATTGACATGTTATCGCATTTTCAACAGTGTGTCAACATTATGATAGTTCTTTATTTACTTGACAGTAATGGCGTCCGAGTTATAAACAATACGACAGCAATACGTGGAGAGACAAAGTAGTATTAAATTAATAAACTGATCTCGACTTTGAAGTCAATCTCAAGATGCGTAAAATTTTCATTTTTCTATGTCTTGACGTTTACTTTGACGTATAATATGCTGAGCATTTCGCTCTAGGTTAGTTTATTATTTAATACGGCCCTAAGACCGCTTTCACACTATCCGATCCGATATCGGCAGTAATCGGCACACGCAGGACGCAGATAATTAGAGCGAGCCAAATGTACTTCTTTCTTACTCCAATCCATAACTACGTCCTGTGTGCGCCGATTCCAGATCGGATAGTGTGAAAGCGGTCTAATGCCCCTGTGTCTTGATATCTCCCATTATCGCCCTGGCAACATCTTAATCGCTCGACAATTCCAGCTTTTAATTGCTCCCTGTAAATTAGAGAGAGGTATCCGTAATTTACGTAATTGCTAAATTTCCACGAACTCTGGGAAAGTTTCGTAGGTGCCCTAATATTAGTAATTATTTAGGTAATGGCTTAGGAATACGAGTATAATCATGTTAGGGATATCTCAATTTATGTTGAAACATAAAATATAACTACGTAATAATAATTTCTCAATTTTTTAGAAGCTTAATTTATTTATTTATTGACGCACTAACAGTAAATAATCATAAAGTGTATAACATCATTGCTTTGAAAAAACCTCGTATCTAATATTTCGTGAAGGGAATTAAGTTTAAACGCATAACATCTCAAAATATCAAATATGTTTTTTCCAAAGTAGTTTACGATAGTAAACTGCAACTGCTTATGCACCAATAACATGGGTGCGGCATCATAAAAACAGTCCCGGGATTAACATTAAAGTAAAGTGAATTAAATTAATTACATTTAAGTTTAAAAACAATACAACAATTGTATTGTATTATATTTTAACAGTTACATGAGTTTTGGTTGTGAGCAGTGAGTCTGTATTCAACAACGTAGTAAAGGCAACCAGTCAAATACCAAAATCACCCCTATGGGCCAGGTCATTGAAAAAGTTTTAGCTTATTCTGACCCAAGGCTTGAATAAAACAACTGTAGGTGGTTAAGGTTACTATTTACTTAAAGAAGAACTATGAAGTTGTATAGGTACATACATGTACAGTCGCGAACCGGGATTGTTGAGCCACTTACCCATGTTTCTAATTTGGCCGTGTAATGCAAATCGAATAGCTTTCAGCCAGTCGGTGACATCGATTATTGATTACACGGTTAAATTAGGAACAATGGCTAGTGGCTCAACAATCCCGTTTCGTGACTGTACCATTGTTTTGTGTTAGATTAGAATATAATAAAACTATAATATTTATTTCGCCTCTTTTTATGTTACACTATCCTAAAGTTTAAATTAGGCCAATCGTTGACAAGCTCGAAATCAAAATGCAAATCTGGTATTTTGTTGCAATAAACGTATTAAATTGATATTAACTGCGTGCTAAAAGTAATTACATTCCGAAAGCTACATGAAGTCTCCTTTGTTCTCATTTGTATCACGCAAATGAATTTAAAACGTTAACTTTGTGCAGTTTAGTGACTCTACTGAAGATTAAATTCTTAATTGCATTTTATCTGCGTCCTTTTTTACTGCAATCTGAATAAGAGCGCTTGCTATTTACATGGCTGCAGCGCGGCTAGCACAGCGACTGTGTCACAATTATGTTGTCCGTTTGTCACTCGGATCTCCTTTTCAATTTAGTCTGAACGATAGAGACAAACTTGTGCTAACCGTGTAATTGTTTTATCTCACGAAAGCGGTTTTGCCATATTTGTAGTTGTAACACGTATAGACGCGCACACTACGGGGACGTTTAGCGATGACAGCTACGCATTCAGGAAACCAACTAACAAATCTTCCATCAAAAAAAAACATTGGTATAGCAAGATTAACTAAAACTAAATGTATCGGATGTTTGTGCGTGTACTTTTGAATAATGTAAAGAAAATAAAGAATGCTCTGACTACCTAAGAAAAACGTTCGATGTTCCTTACATCATGCCACTTGAACTTTCACTAACAAGGTAAAGTTTTAACCTACGTGAGGACCAACTGCAAAACAGCATTCACAAATTTCCCTTTAAGTTCTAAATTCTTGCAGCAAGAACGCAGGGAGCATGCATTGCATACTAAGTGCACGCTCTGGTTGCGAGGAAAGTTGTGGAGAGATCCAAATTAATCGGAAGGTTCTATAGCAAACCAAGTAAGAAATCACAATGCGTTGCTTGCGCCTTCTATTAATAAAGTTGTTCTTTTCTCTTCTTGTTTTTTGAATTGTTTTGTGTTATTAAGGTTTGAAGTGTAATTTAATTTAAATATGGATTTTGAGGACCGAAATATATCATTTTTGTTTTATTGGATTTATAGCGCAATAGAATCCTGACCCACAGAACTGTGTCACAGTAACATTATAAAATAATTTGTTTGTTAACACTTCTCACGACTTCAATCATAATCTCACTGTGACACAGTTCTATGGTGGGTCAGGGTTCCAATTAGTTTAATATTACATTAGATCCTGTAATTTTTAGGGTTCCTACCTTTTTTACTCTGACTATACATTGATATTTTGAAGCAAAAGATCAACCAATTGTAACTATCTGCATAAGATAATTATAATTGTATAAAAAAGACAAATCACTTCGCATCACACTTACCACGAATTTATTCAAATTACATTAATAGATTTCCTTCTTATTTAACAACTAGCTTCTGCCAGCGACTGCCGACTATTTATAAATCTATTTTAAGTTTCTATATTAATTAAGTTATTTGTAAACCAAGGGTGAACACAGCGGGAGATAAACATGTATTGTTGTGTCCGCTGTCAAGACATTTTTTAAACTTCTATTATCTATTATCTATGAATAAATTTTAAAAAAAGAGTCTTTTTGCATAGTTATTTAACCCTTTGAACGCCAAGAACCACTAAAGGGGTCGTGTACTGTCGTGCCTACACGCCATCGACCCTTTTAGCGGTCACGGATACACTGCAAACTAGACCCGAGTATTTGTGACGTAAGATTGAAATTAGCTGTGGTGTTCAGCTGTCATTGGCGGCGATAAGGTTAAAGTGATCTATTATTTATGCTCGACAGTGTATAATACTTACGGTAATCATGGCGTATGAGTTGGACATCATAGCGATGAGGAGGTTCAGCAACACGATGACGTTTATAACGGAGTATGACCCGAACATCAGCAGCCCCCAGAACCGAGTGTAGCTCTTGATGCCGGCGAGCTCGAAGTTCTCCAGACCCACCATGCCGAAGGATGCCCAGAAGAGGGATTGGGAGGCCTCGAACACGCTAGTCAACAACAAAGGGTTAGAAAATCACACTACCATACACTTAGTTGAGACACTTAAGACTGCACCGAGCAAACTTCGAGCGTCCAGTGGCGCCATTACTATTATTGTGTTTTCTAATTAACTAAATAATTTCCTTGCAATCAGAGGATACGTTTTTGTAGCGCAAGTAAAATCACAATGTATGGGATACGTAACAAATTTTAAAAACCCTTTTTTCCGTTATGTTAATAACTCGAAGGTGAATTATTATTAAACTATGTGATATACCCTATGTGTTGTGTTTTCATTTGTAGTACAAAAACCTACCGACCAATTTCAAGAAAATACTTTAGATTATTAGAAAACACAATAATAGTAATGAGGTACACTGTACATCCCGCGTACGCTCGGCGCAGTCTTAAGACCCAAAAGCATAACATGAAAAAATATCAAGGGACAGTCTCATACAAATTGACCTAGTCCCAAACAAAGCTCTAGGCTTGTATGATGGGTACTAGACAACGGTACTTATATAAATACATAGCAAACATCCAAGACTCAGAAACGAATATTTGTACATTCCGGGAAACGAACCCGGGACCGCTAGCTTCGTAGGCCGGGTCACAACCAACTATCACGTCGTCAAGATGATGAAGAAGATGACAGAATAAACTCAATTGCGCCATAGCATCATTTTCAATAGATTTATTTCCAAAAACAAACATATTACACTCACCTTTTAATTGTTAAAATATTCTTATTATGAAAATGGAATTGAGAATACAATAATCGCGAACTAATGATTTACTACAATGCCAAAACTACGAAAACTACAGTACGCCGAGCACATAATATTTATATCTAATATGAGTGATAATCCATAGTAGCCCTCAAAGTCATACAGTCCACCTCGTCAATTTTAAGAGTATTCATTTTGACGTTAATATCTTCTTCGAGTTGTATCTGGGTTTGGAGCAAATATCGAAGAGAGGCTGTCGCTTCGTGAAGCATTTGCTGTAACTGCTCAGTACTGTGACGCAGCATCTCGCTCTCATAGAACAGGGCTTGAGCCCCAGGATCCCTCACCAACTCAGCACCAACCCGTTGAGCCCTTCTACCAAGCCTTGTATGAGCCAAAGCCATATTCCCTTCACCAGACACCAGCGCTTTTTGCAGATTCAATACATTGGTCTGCATATCGCAAATTTTCTGCGTAGTCTCACGATGCTGGTCTTCCAGTTTCTCTTTAGCCATTTTAGTCTCTTTTATACGTTCATTAAATTCATGGTTGCATTTATTATAGGCCGTCCACAAATCGTCAATGACCTGTTTCAGTAGTGTATCAATAAAGATTCTTATCGGACGAGCTGAAGTCACTTCTCTAGCAGCCATTTTTATGTTATTTGCGGAATATGCGTTATATTCATCAGCTGAAATTACAGATGGATCTAGACTTGAGTAACCTTCGTATATAGAAAGGGATAAGTCTGTAGGTTTCATAGCAAGCGATCCTTTATCTATATCGATGGCCCCTTGCTTATACTGCAAATCACGGTCCAAAAGATAACGCGTTGCCCGCAAACGTCTCATTTGTTCATTTAGCTGCTCCAAAGCTCTTTTCAAAAGACTCTGGCCGCCTAGAATAGTTGTTATCTCCCGTTGAAGAGCACCTTCAACCTCATCCATAACTAGATCAATTCCCACGCGACCATCTCTAAGCAAGAGGCATTTCCTGATGTTCGTCAGAGCATTCGTCTGTAAAGAGGCTAAACAATCTTGGAGCCGTGTTTTATACACGCCTAAACATTCCAACTCGTCTTGTATTTCTTTTCTCTGGACCATCAACTCGCCTTTGATGAATTCGATGTCACCGATACGTTCCTCGAGGCGTCTGTCGGACGTGTTCTTCAAGAGACCCGATCTTTCTCCGGTCTCGTCCCGGATTCTCTGGCTCTCAGCCAGGATTCTGTCGGCTAGTTGTTGCTGGTCTTCGGTGTTCCGGCATCGTGCGTCGTTGCTGAGCTTCCACTCTTCGCGCGTGAACTTAGCGCTCCTGGGCGGGATACCCACTATAGCCTGCTCGGAGAGCCTTGTGGTTTGTACCGGGGCTCCGATGACATGGCGCACCCCAAATTGGATATCATTTATTGACATGATGGTAAATAGTTAAAAAATACGCTTACAAACAAAAGCAAGTTCCCAAACGTGACTAAATCCGTATCGATGATTGACTGTATGACGCAATGATTGACATAACTTTTGTGATGTCATGGAAACAGTACAGGCACCCCTATACATTGCCTGTACGAACTAAGGAAACAAAACTGCACAAAGGAGAACGGATGTTAACGTTGCTATGATATACAGGCGGTTTTTATAAAACCGAGGTGTAAACTATAAAGAGGTGATATGAAAATGAAAATAAAAATAATAGTTATTTATGTAACTGTACATAATGAAGCTGCTTGAGGTACGAGTGCCGAGGTTCGAGCGCTCTAATTACAGGCATGAGTACGCTAAGGCCCCGTTCTCACGAGCGCTTAAAAAGCGTCGCGTTACAGCCGGACGTTGGCGGTATTGTAAGCTCAATTCAATTTAACGTCCAACGCCCAACGTCAAAAATCGAACAGTGTTCGATAAAAAAGCGCCGCGCTTTAAAACCGCCTTCGTGTGAATAAACACATGGTTATCAATTTGAGTCATTTCAACGTTTTTTTAACGCGCGTTGAAAAAGCGCTCGTGAGAACGGGCTCTTAGAGTTAATTGGATACTGTTACAGACATAACTTTTTCTGCAAGCTTAAAATGATAATGACAAAATAAACAATCGCTAACTTTTCTTTTCTTGTTATTGTAATGTCAAAAAAAACAATTTCAAATTTTTCTGGTCATAGGTACTTTCCTAGATATTTCTGCTAACAAATTACTTGTCAGCAAAGTCGTTTTCATTATTCCCATTGGCGTTAATAGTTTGTGAATTTTATTGCTAAATGTTTACTTTCATGTAAATTTTAATAGTCACTAAAACCGTTCTGACAATTTATCATAAAAGGGAATGCCAAACGAAACGCCATTTTGTTGATATCATTTGTTTGATATTGAACGTTACCATGGTAACGAAATAAAAAATCATATTTTTTTTTTAGTTACTTAATAAAAACGTAATTTTAAACTCATAATAATTAGTCCCAAAATTCATTTTGTTTTTAATATATGTAATTTTATTCGGTGTTAAAATATATTTAACGGTATCATTATACAAATAAGCATGTCAAGTGTTCACTAAACGCCAAGACCGATATCTATAATTCTATACAGATGATCTATTTCTAAATATAGCTATTGAACTCATAAATATCGCGTTGGTGTCTACAGGATGATCCGAGCCCATCACAAACTGCTCACTTTCCGAAGCTTCTCCACTTCATACAAGAGTCACCAGCGTTGTCCCAGTCAGGTAGACCCCCCGGGAGCACGTAGCATTTACGTTTTTCCAGGTCAGCGAAGTACCACAGGAGCTGGTTAAGCCCTAATACGTAGAAATCATTTGAATGGCAACTAACCGTAAATAAATTCGTGGAACAATGAATGGTAAAATGTTTTAGTAAAAATTGCATCGTGCAATGAAACTTTTCGAATTGATTTAATCGTGACTACAGGGCGAAATCTAAGTCGTGAATCAAATGATCACCTCTGTGGTCTACCCACGAATATGAACAACTTTCACTATGGGACCAACTCTAAAACCACGGAAAAAAAAACAGTTGTTCATATTCGTGAGTGGAACACAGAGGTGATAATTTGAATCACGACTTAGATTACACCCTGTATAATGTTAATGTTGTTAGCAAGCGATATTACTTCTTTTTTTCTTATTAAAAGTAAAAATAAATATTTGCCCTAAATATTTTAACGATTGTATTTTTTTTTGACTTTGGGGAGAACTTTTAAATTATAAATTCTTTCTCTAAACCTCCGAGGCTGGTAAAGGTTGTAAAAACCATAATTATTGTATTTGATCTGTTATGGTACTTGTTTTTAACTCTGCCGCCATTACAGTCGAGTAAAATAGAACTATCAAAACGTACGACAATACGATAACAGGGCCGAATATTGTAAGCGGTAAAAACCATATCGTGTTTGACCTGTTATCATATTGTCAACGTTTTGATAGCTCTTATTTACTTGACAGTAATGGTGGCCGAATCAAAAACAATACCATATCAGGTCAAAGACGATAGTATTTTGACCGTCTAGAATAGAGCCCCAGGTCAAAAACCATTTTTTTTTTTATGGCATCGAGTAGACAAACGAGCACGCAGGTCACCTGATGGTAAGTGGAAACTGTGACCCATAGACATTCGCAATCACAAGACTGCAATACAATCCTAAGACTGCAAATGCGTTGCCAACCCTGAGGCTAAGATGGAATGCCTCTATGCTAGTAATTTCACCGGCTGTCTTATCCCCAAACCGGAACACAACAATGCGAACACTGCTGTTTGGCGGTAGGTTAATGGATAAGATGGTGGTAGCGATCCGGACGGACCCTGCACAAGGTCCTGCCACCCACAAACCAAACCATACCAAACCATACGGTTTTACCGCCAAGAATCACGGTCCTGGTAAGATTTTAGTCTAATACTTACCTATTATATGCAACACATCTTGACTCATACTTTTGTTTAGCATAAAGCGACTGCGCCGAGCGTACGCCGCGCCGGATGTACAGTGGCGCCCTCATTAGTATTATTGTGTTTTCTAATAAACTAAAGTATTTTCTGAAATTGGTCGGTAGGTTTTTGTACTACAAATGAAAGGGAGAGGGAGAAGGTGGCTACTTTTTTCCGTTAAGTTGATAACTCGAAGGTGAATTGTTATCATAGTTTGTTACGTATCCAATAAATTGTGTTTTTACTTGCGCTACAAAAAAGTAGTCTGATTGCAAGGAAATTCTTTAGTTAATTAGAAAACACAATAATAGTCATGAGGGCGCCACTGGACGCTCGGCGTTTGCTCTGCGCAGTCTTAACTTTATCAGTATCAATATCTGCTAAATACCTAACATGTCAAATATATTTTTCACTATTACACTGGACCTGCCTCTATTGTAGGTAGTAAAAACCATATCGTATTTGACCTACGGAGTCCTTCCTCACTCGGCCGCCATTTCTGTCAAGTAAACAAGAGCTATAAAAGGTTTACGATGCGATTACAGGTCATACACGATATGGTCTTTACCGTGTCGAATAGAGGTCCTGGGCCGAAATTTTAGGCGGTAAGAACCATATCGTCTTTGACCTGTTACGTTGATAGCTTTATGCCCGGTTCCTATATTCAAGAAACGAATCGTTGTCCTTACGTCTCGTTAAAATTTGACACATTTTGTACGTAGCAAATGTCAAATTTTAACGAGACGTAAGGAAAACGATTCGTTTCTTGAATATAGGAACCAGGCATTAGTGCAGTGTTCACCAACAATTTAACGAATGGTTAGCGGTTTGACGGTTGTCAAATGTATTGACTTACAGCTGATTAATGCCCGGTTCCTATATTCAAGAAACGAATCGTTTTCCTTACGTCTCGTTAAAATTTGACACATTTTGTACGTAGCAAATGTCAAATTTTAACGAGACGTAAGGAAAACGATTCGTTTCTTGAATATAGGAACCGGGCATGACATAACCGTCTGATAAATTGGTTGGTGAACACGGCCCTTAAAAACAATAGACATAACAGGTGAAAGACGAGACAATAATATGGTTTTAACGCTTACATTAGAGGTCTTAGGGCCGTATTAATAAACTAATCTCAACTCTAATGCTCGGCTCGAGATGTGTCAAAAATGACAGTGTTCTAGGGTTTGACATTTACTTTGACGTATCTTGAGACGGGCATCTCAGTCAAGATGAGTTTATTAATACGGGCCTTAGTTACATTATTCAAATTAAATCGTTTACATAAATAATGTGAGTCATTAACTTACCACAAGCAAATGCGAAGAGAACCAAACTATAGATGAAGAAGAACTTGACGATATCGATGACCATACGTCCGAGAGATATCTGCAGGGGTCCCAGGTGAGGGTTGATTGAGAACAGATGGACCAGCTTTAGGGCACTGAGGACAACGAGTTAGGTTGTATTAGGGCTGCCAATCCCGCACCCTATCTTCAATCTCGATGAGTAAATAAAAAAGTATAATAGGCGACATCATTAAAGGTTTTTTTATAAAACGTTCCGTTTGCATGGGACATGTGACGTTCTTTGGGTTTTTTATCAAGCCATTATTTTGTGATAAATTAAGACTACGCCGAGCGTACGCCGGAGGTACAGTCAAGGACTTTAATTGTTAAGCCACTATGGAACCCTGTCATAATGACAGCGTCAAACCATATGAAAGAAATTACGCTAAAATTAATGATCAACGTTATGCGACAGGGTTCCATAGTGGCTTAACAATTAAAGTCCTTGACTGTACAGTGGCGCCCTCGATCATTACTATTATTGTGTTTTCTAATAAACTAAAGTATTTTCTTGAAATTGGACGGTAGGTTTTTGTACTACAAATGAAAACACAACTTATAGGGTATAGTTTAATAACAATTCAGCTTCAAGTTATCAACTTAACGGAAAAAAGTGGCCACCTTTTCCCGTTAAGCTGACTACTCAAAGGGTAATTGTTATTAAAGTGTGTCACGTATCCCATAAATTGTGTTTTTACTTGCGCTACAAAAAAGTATCGTCTGTTTGCAAGGAAATTCTTTAGTTAATTAGAAAACACAATAAAAGTAATGAGGGCGCCACTGGACGCTAGACGTTTGCTCGGTGCAGACTTAAAATTTGCACAAAAAAAATGCTAACGCATTATTATTGAATAATCTTTACACGTAAAAGCAAATATTTTGTAATTTTCTATTGCGACGCAAAATGCTCTAACATATGTTTTCAATATTTTTTTAGTTATTCCGTCCTAGTACAAACATTCCCTATAAAAAACCTTACATTTAGCTCTTTAAAGGTCTTTCTAATGCTAAAAAAACAAGCTATAGTAATGTGGTAATTAGTCTCCAAAGCATCCTTTGGGTACGGAACCTATTCAAACTATTTGAACAACATACCTAAAAATATTTGCAGCAGCGAACAAACCCTCAGCAATCAGTTGAGGGTCGAAAGCATCCCACTGTTCTCGTGGAATGAACTTGGTCTGAGGGTCCTTGCTGATCTCGTTGGACTGCTGAAGGTAAGCAGCAAAGCGGAGCAGAGCCACGGCCACGTAGAGGGAGTTCCTGGTGAAGTCGATGAAGTTCCACATGTTGCGGAGGTACGACTGGATGCCTTCTATGAAGATCTCTTGAGTTTCTTCCCAGATAAAACCTGTGAAGAACACGCTAAGTTACTTCAAAGGCGGCTCACTGCAATGTAAATCTATATAATAAAAATGAATCACTAAATGTGTTGCTAAGCGCAAAACTCGAGAACGGCTGAACCGATTTGGCTGATTTCTTTTTTGTTGCGTTCTTTATTGTCAGGATAAGGTTTATATGTAAAAAAAAAAAGAATAATCCAACGGGAAGTTCGGAAATTTGCAGTGGGGCGAAGCCGCTGGCGGGCAGCTAGTAAATAAATAAATAAATAAGTATCAGGGGACAATGCCACATCAATTGACCTAGTCCCAAACTAAGCTCTAGGCTTGAGCTATAAATACTTATAGAGAGAAATATATACTTAAATACATAGAAATCATCCATGACTCGGGAACAAATATTCGCGCTCATCACGCAAATATCAGCCCTTTCCGGGATTTGAACCCAGGACCGCTAGCTTTGTAGGCAGGGTCACTACCTACTAAGACTACGAACTAGGCCAGCGCGTCGTCAAACATATGTACAGATGTAGTGAATAATCCTTTCCCATCGTTTTTGGTCGGATAACTTCGTATTTATCTTACTTTCTCAGTTGGCTTATTGATGGGTACTGAAGCTAATTGAGAAAGCTAGATCAATACGAACTAATCCGACAAAAAACGATGGGAAAGGATTACTTATTCACTACATCTGTACTGTAGTCGCGTAGCGCGTAGCGTAACAAAATACCCTACTCACATTAGAGCAAAAACATTGTCGTTTACTGATTGAATATTACTATTTATTAATCTTACTAATATTATAAAATGAGAGAGTGCGGTTGTTTGGATGTTTGTAACTCAATGACGCTTTAACTACTGAACGGATCAGGATGAAACTTGGCACACGTATAGGTTAGGTCCTGGAATAGGAATAGGACTTAGAATAGTTTTAACTCCAAAAACATCTCATTCCTACGGAAAATTGTGAATTTGCTCACAAGGTGGCGCCACGTTGCATGGACGAGTAACAAAATCAAAAAGGTGAAATCTTAGGTAGCCGGTAGATGTATGGGTAGTGTATTTTTATTTCTGTTTACGTTTTTGTTTCTGCAATCGTTCTGTTTGTATTCATTGATGTGAGCATACACAAAAGTTATTAAAGAAGCACACTTTTAGTTCTCCATATACGAACTAGATGGCGCTAGCTCTGATTTAAAACTCGGTATCGAATGCCTTGGTGTGGTCAAAGCCACTGCGTGGTTAAGCGATTTTTCCTATACAGCGTAATTATAAGCTTTATATTTCGTTCTCGGTTCGGTTAGGACAAACTTACATTATTCATTCTTGTAAGATTAAATTCTGAAGTCCACGCAGACGAAGTCGCGGGCAGAAACTAGTTTACAATATTTAGAATGCTGACAGTATAATAGAAAGACAGTAAAATTTTTACACAAGCTTTTGACTGTTTTTGGACCAATTACCTACCGTTTCGATTGTTAGGCTCATATAGTAGTAAGGTGCAAAGCAGTGAATCAAAATTTTCTACCCGAAAAACATGAAGCTTCAAACATATACTGCTTTTTTTCAGTGTTATTGAGATCCTTAAAAAAATTGCTTACCGAGAACAAACACAACGACCACCAGCTCCAGATATGTCGGCCCGTTCCCTCTCTGCTTCAGCAACTCTTTCTCCAGTTCCTTGACCATCCACTCCGGTCCAAACAGCTGTATCGCTTGTACTTCGGCTCTTTGTGACACCAAGATCAGAATTACTGCGACAGAAAATATTTTAATTAATTTAGCTGGCAACTAACCTATCCTATGTAATAAGTATTTATCTTCATCCATATCATAACTTCCCTACAAAATATTCAGAAAAAAGCAAATGGCCTATATTAATAAGAACGTGTATCTGTGGTTGTATTTTAATGTTAACATTAAAGTATTGCATGTCGTTAAAGTATCGATTATCGATGTGGTTGCATCACATACAGGACTTCCACATATACAGATTTCTCACATATTGTAGAAAACTCATGATATGGATGTAGAATGTAGATAAAGTTATGTATGCGAATGGACACATAATTAGGCTGTAAAAAACTAGTATATGAATGCCTCTCATTATTACACACCAGTCACGTAAACTACAATTAAAGCCGGGTACTCACTAGCGAGCTGTAACTGCTACCGTTACAGCTAGCTATTGAGTACCCGGCTTAATATAATAAAACGTATATGGCGGAGTATCTTATCTTCAGGGTTTTTTATATCCTTACTAGCGACCCGCCCGTAACATACATAAAAACCTTCCGTAAAAAATTATCTAACTGATTGTGAGAACCGCAACAAAATCCGTTGCGTGGTTTAGAAGGACAGCAAATATTATAGACAGACAGACGAGGAAGGCGACTTTGTTTTATACCATGTAAACAAGATCAAGCTAATGGAAAAAAACGCTTTATTTGTGGATTTTTAGTGCATTTTTGACAGCTTGTGAACTGACCAAGGCTCTATTCAAAGGGGATCATTGCGACTTGTACAAAAAGGTAATAATTACTTAGTGTCATAACATTATGATATATGTATGTATGATACATACAGTCACGCCCTCGTTCCCAAAGGGGGGGGGTAGGCAGAGCTACAGAATTACCAACAACTTTAAAAATTTGTTTATAATCCTGTAAGATACTCACACAGAAAAAACAGATAGCTCGACGCGTGAATCAAGAACTTCATAAACGGTTTCCTCATGAGCTTCCCAGTGCCACAGTTCGGGGCGATCATATACAGGGTGCAGTAGAAAGGGTACAGCAACGCAACTCGGCAGATTATCATTATCTTCTCCATGGCCGTCTTGCGGCGGAACCCTGGGACGCCCTCATACCAGATCGAAGCCAGCAGTTGTTGGATGTTGGGATGAGCTACGAACTAAAACAAACGGGAGGGTTATTGCAAATATATTACAAAATAAATGATGACTTACTACCGTATTACTTTACCATCGTGTCTAAAACAACATATCACATTGTTAAATAGGTTTACCTTCTTCTGTTTGAAGTCGATGGCCAGCTCGAGCCTCGCCAGTTTCATGTGCTCTCCATCAGCGAAGGGCGGCGCGTCAGGGTCGTGGTTGAGGATGATGGCCAGCTCCTGGGAACTGCGCGACTGGTCCAGGAGGTCTACGCCGAACTGCTGCGCCTGCCGCCTGAGCTCCAAGTATTCCGATTTGCTTTCCTGCAAGATGGCAGGGATTTAGATAATTTCCTCCTCGGCTTTCTGTGGCTCTGGTAAAAACGGATTATATCTTTTGGACTGGGTCTATTACTAAGTTGGCCGTCCGTCGATCAATTTATCTCTCACCCGGGTTTATCTCATAAACCGTACTAAAGAGACAATTGGAATTTTCACAAAGTGTGTAATTCCATTGAGGCTGTAAAAAATCAATCAAATTAAATAGGATACCATACAAGAATGGTATAGTCCCACTTGCTGGTTTTCTTTATTAAGATCTAAGTCGACTTGCATACGTTATCAGTTATCACTAATTTAAGAATTAATAACTTTCGGCGTAAGATTTAACAACCCCGATGAAAATAGTTTTTCTAGGCTTACCGCCTGTTTTCACAAACAGGCTAACATGTTTACCGGTGTAAATTAGTGACAGGTTGCAAGCCCATCGCCGAATAATAATCCAAGCCTTTATTCCCTTAGTCGCCTCTTATGATTTCCACGGGAAGACAGGGAGTGGCACTATTCTGAGCCGGCAACCACGCGGCATCATTCAACAGAAAATAGTGTTCGACGAAATGAAACAATCGATTTCGGTATAACGACGGGTTACCGTACTATTTAAAACTACTATGTAAATGTTTGCCAAAAACGGGAAACAAACCCGGAACCGGTAGCATTACTAGCATTAATATGTACCTGTTCAGCAAAAGCCAAGTTCCTGAGTTCCCAGGACAGCTGGAAGGCGGTCAGGATGGGGTCGGTAGATGACAGCGCGATGAGCGACGGGGAAGCGAGAGCCCGATACGCGTTGAGGCGAGCTAGAGAGTGACGGAGAGAGTCATCGCTTGACTCTCGTATGCACTCCTCACAGCCACATCTGATGGCAATATTTTTTTAATTATAGATTTACCTCTGAAATTGACGCAGTGGGGGGTGTATTTCCGTATATTATTAATTTTTGAGGTAATTTATTTTACGACTGTACTTTTAGGCGACACAAACACAGGTTAAAGGGAAGAAAAAGAAACCTTTTTTTAGCACAATTTTGCCGTTCATTCCTACCAATTTAACGAGTAAAATATCAGTAGGTCTCCGTTAAGTGCAGAAGCATTGGAATCCTGTTGCCACCTACCAATTCTATCAACTGATCAAAACACATTAAAATATTAACGAATTACACTGTCATTGGGTTGTATTTAATATTTCAGCCCATACCGATGACCAATTGGATGATAGGCCAGGAGTAAACTAGTAAAAGGCTGATGTTGATGAAGTTTTACCTGACGTCGTGAGGGTCGGGTAGCGTGGCCCCTCGGTCCAGCAGGATCTTAATGATCTCGTAGTTGTTTTTGTGAGCAGCCAGCATCAGTGGCGTGATGTCAGGCGTGAACATGGCCGTGTTGCAGTCCACTTTCTGCCAACTCTGTGGGGGAAAATGTCCAAGGTTTTAAACCCCGCGTGTAACTACTTGAAAGATCATCTTTATTATGTGTCTATTGGGAATTGGAACTAGCTATAGGTAGATGAACCAAAATTACATTTCGGCAACACGTTTTGTTTTGTAATACATGTTATGGGCCCGACCATAAATTTCGTCTTTAGAATAGCAACAGCTTATTTATCATTTTAAAACGACCCATTACCATGCAAAGGTTTTTCCAAGACGAGATGTTATCGGTACAGTCCCCACAGAGGATACTCTCTACGACTCTTACGTTAGTTTAAATTTTTGGTTCTTTGCTCAAATTAAAACCCTAATCCCAAATATTTCAAATGACGACAATACCACTCACATAAGGCTCCCCAGGCTTGTAGATCAGCTCCTCATGCTCAAGCAGCAGCTCAACGGCCTCCACGAACTCAGCATTAATAGCCTGCAGCAGGGCGTCCTTGGTTTCCACGCCCATGATGACCAGCAGTTCCACCATCTCCATGTTCTCCCCGTCGATGGCGAGGGTCAGAGCCCCGCGGCCCAGAGAGTCCACGCAGTTCACCTCGATGTTCTTCTTGCGATGAGCTATTTGCAGCATTCTGCGGGTAAAGCCGTAGGTAAAGAGCAGGCCTAGGTAAGATTATTTGAAAGGTAACATTTGTAGTTTGTCAAAAATGGAACTGACATAAGTAGATGCATAATAGCTAACTTGAGTCCCCTTTTTACCCACAATACCTAACGTCATCAAATTTATTTGAAAATACAATGTTTTCAAATTACTTAAACACGTTTTTACGCCTTTAAAAGTAGAGTCGAGCCTCTAGTGAGTTTTCGAACCCTCTATAATAAATAATATTTAGTTACATCTACGCATACATCTTAGCCTAATTTGTGTAAAACGTGGTTACAGAATTATCAAAAAAAAATGTTGTTGGTAATTCTTTCTGTCTTTTATGTATGTATGTAATCAATATCAGGGGACAATCGGCCAAAGCAGCAGTTCCTAATTCACTTACCTCCTGACATTGGACATGTCTCCTCGCTCCACCGCCAGAAGATACTTCTTCTCCTCGAAAGTCAAGGCCTTGGGGAGAGTTGGAAGCTCCATCATCGGTTTCATCACCCCAGCTTCGAGCTGGGCATCGCCCTGAATACAATAACCATAATTAGTGGGACTAGCACTAATGCTTTGTCTTTCGGTGGTATACCTAGTACCCAAAGATACCATTTTTATTTAAAAAAAAGAAATAACACTTACATAACGTCAAATTTTTAGCAAACGAGTTTTCATTTAATCAGAATATGAATCAAGTTTGTAAATCATTAAAAATACCTCATGTGATCTCCAAAAGTATGTGATGGAGTAATAATTTGGGTTTGTTTAGATCGTTTGTCATTTCTATTGACGCCGACTTTACGTCTAAATAAAAAGTAAGGTACTTACGCTCTCCAAATCTTTTTTGTCGGCCATGGTGACGGAGCGGAGTCGCCCCCGCAGCGGTCTCTGGAACAGTCGACCATCGTCGAGGGTTACTTAAAATCAGAGTCATATTTCAAAACTAAAATCTCAAGATTGTAATCCTAAGACTGCAAATGCATTGCCAACCCTGAGGACTAAAAAGAAAGGGCCATGTGTATAGTTGTTTAGTACCCGTTCTATGGTCGGCCTAGTATCTGCAGACTATAGACACCACACTCACTTGACACCACTTCACTTCACTTGTCACTTTACAGTCATGTTTCAACTGCTGTGTTAAAATGTCAATGGTGTTAAAGCGACAAGGTACAAAACCAAAGGTATAATGCCGACATTACAAACATATAGCTAGACTATGTTAATTAATGCATTTGTTCTTTTAATTATTTGCTCACTTTCGACTCGATCTTCAAAATAACTTCAAGTCATATTTCCATTGTGTTGCCAACGTAAAAATAATCCAACTATAAACAATATCAAATATTTAACAAGCCGGCTAGCGACCAGGGCAGCATGAAGCCCTAGGCATGCTAATCCGCTTTGACATGCCGATTACGGCCGTCACCCACATATGACACAACCTTATCGAGTAATTCAATTGCACATGTAGGCTTTTGTTTCTGCTCAGCTGTTTGTGCGATGTGTGTTTGTTTCTGTATTTTCTAACGGTGAGAAAGCGAGTTTACGTTAAATCGTAGCTAGCTAGCTATTCGTAGCTTAGCTACGCTCGTTCGCAGTGTTCGCACGCTACGTGGCTACGGCTGAAAACGTAGCAGACACGTGATAGGGATTAAAAACCATGCTTCTTAGAATTTAATGGTCATTCTTAAACTATTTGGCCACTAGCTAGTTATTTATTTAAAAATTCCAAATGACCAGTAGTTTGTGAATTTACATATATTTTAAAAAATAATACACCCATTAACCGTTAGAGTTGTGTAAAGCAAAACAACTTTAAATTCAAAAATAATCAACATGTTACTCTTAAAATTGTCTTTTTTCAATATTTTTTAAATAAAAGATAATTTAATATTTCTAGTTCGAGCCTAAATATACAGTGTGTAAATGGTATACGGGCGTTCCTTTTAACTGTGGTTAGTATAACCCCTACTGAGAACATTTAGGCAGCTTTTGTTAAAATTAAATTTAAAAAAAAAACCATACAAAATAATTTAACACGGAATGTATAACGAAAAATGCAATTAATTAAACATTACGTACTTACCTGACAGATGGACTTCGATGTACATTGCGGGACGATAGTATGTTCAAAAATTAATAACGGTGTATACGTTAGCGTAATCAAAATAATTATTTCTGTTAATGATTAGTAGAGTCTTAATCTATGTCCAGTTTTAATAAACGCCCGTATACCATTTACACACTGTATTTGTCATTATACCTAAACGATAACCTAAACCTAGATTTCTTTAAGGTTACCTCGGTCGGTACCGCCGGCGCCGCCTTTGCTAGCTAGTAAATAAGAGATACTATATCGTATAATAATAATTTACGATATCGCTTGTCAATGTGTATTTGAAACGGCGGTGATGATTACTTTCCATCAGTTAACCCACATGCTGGTTGCATGTTTTTTTGCGTGTTCGTATCTCTAATTTAAAAAACTTAATAGCAACTTGTATCACAGAGGTCATTAACACTCGGTCTACGTTATCCAAAGGACGTATCTACACCTCAACGGCTGTAGCAGCATCTGACCTGTTGCTGATAACTGTTGACGTTTTAGACGTGGGACGCAACAGTGACCAAGGAAATATCCGCACCCGAGCAATACGAGTACAAAGGAAAGCCGAGGTCTTTTGTTATTGGTATTTGGACAGTGAACGTTGATACAGATCATTAGGCTAACTCGGAATTGTAATAATGGATAGGTATACTTACCCAATAAATATGCTAAGCATACTTAAAAACTTGGAGACTTAAGAAGAGATGGATGGAATGTGTTAAGAGCAGTGGTATGAAAAACAAGGGAGTGAATACTGAGATGACAGTTGATAGGGATGTTTGGAAGACAACACTTGCTGACCGACCCCAAATTATTGAAATAATAGCAAGATGATGATGATGATACTTAGAACCTTGTCACTGTGATTGTCGTTGTCTTTGCCATGCTAGTTTATGTTCAGTTTGAAGTTCATTATGACAAGACTCGCAATTTTAGAATTTTTTGAATGATTTTAAAAAGGGGTACATATTTTTTCCAGCTATTGACAGCAATTTCCTCACATGATCCGGGGGGCCAGTTCGTCAACAAGGTAAGTGCGACAAACCATATATTTTAGCCATATTTTAGCGGAGATATTGTTGGTTTGACGAACTTTCTCCTTAGACGCACTACGTTATAGATTTTTAATCAGAAACACTTAGATTCCTACCTACTTTTTTATTATTATTCTGCGAGCCTAATATGGCTGCGTCTATATCGCGTGTCAACGGTGGATAAAGCATCCGTCACTTTTTGACACGTGTACTTATTTACCTGTCAGATGGTGACGGATGCCTTGTCCAAAATTTATCACGCGATAAACGCAGCCATGTTAGGCCCCCAGGACTGACGTTTATCTCACCATAATGGTAAAAACAAACGCACTGAAAACGGAGTCGGCGCGGTGCTGCAAGTTACCATACTAAAAAGCGTTCTAAAAGCTTGGCGGAGGCGGTTTTAGTATGGGAACACGTCTCCTCACATGATGTTCGGCTTTTGTTCGGTGCAGCCAATGCCACAAAGCAATTCATTTAGGCTGCGGCTCCACTGGGGCGGAGATGAGCGGAGCTGTGCCAATATTAACCAATAGAATCTAAACTAACGTGCGCAAGGCGCGCTCGACGTGACCGCATGCGCCTTCTATTGGTTAATATTGGCACAGCTCCGCTCCACTCCGCTCATCTCCGCCTCAGTGGAGCCGCACCCTTATCGTTTGATTTAAAAACTCCTGTTGTTCAAAGGGCTGCTGTCGGGTGAAATTTAATGTAGGTATGACGTTGCCTACGTCACGCAGTTAGCGGGTCTCAAAGCCCACGTGATTTAAGTGGGTTTGAAAGACGTGAAGCTTTTTGTCACGTGTTCCCACGAATAGTTCCTTTTGTAATCTAATTACGCATATGGTCCAATAGAAACAGTACATAGTGTATTCGATAATATCATTTCGGAATAAGTAGGTAAACTGTCGATTATAACAAATTCATACGTTAACTGTACTGGCTTGGGTTAGTTTAGGTTCAGCTAACTAAAATATTTCAAGCATGAAACCTATATTTTCAATTACCAAGAAAAAAATACCTAGTATCTTTAGGGTTCTTTAGGGCTAAACTTTTTAAAAATTAAATGGATTCAGAAATAAAATAGTTACCTAAGTCGAAATGAAACAGTTGGGAAACAAAACTTCGGTTTTGCGATAAGATCTATCAGCAGGACTTTATTAGGTTCCGTAAAACTACACAACTATGGTCCTGGCCTACAATAATAGTCCAATTTTACTTATCACATTATTGTAAAAATATGATAGCTTTAACTCTAGCTTGAGTTTAGAGCAATCGATTTTAGGCTAAACAGTAGGTACATAATGTATACCCAGCAATAATAGCCGTAAGGTATCATACTTTAGAATAATGTAATGAGGAAAATTGGACTATTGTTACAGGCTAGGACCAAAATGTGTAGTTTTACGGTTTCTAATATTTTTTACAAAGATGAGTACCTAGGTATGTGACTAGTTTTACTAGGATAAGTAAATATTGTTCCACGAGCACCGGGCCTTCTTGTGGACTAATAACTATACGCATCTAGTTATATTTAAACCGACACTAAACTTATTCAGTGAAAATAAGAAAAATGGTCAAGTGCGAGTCTAACCCGCGCACCGAGGGTTCCGTTGCGCAGCACAGTCGGTATTGTTACATTTCTATTTCAATATAATGTCTTTACTAAATTAAAAAATAGCCTAACTCAAGCTTGATCAGTTTTTAACATGTGTTGCTGTTGTAGGATTTACGTACCAAATTTGACGATTGCGTGTTTTACCGTTTTTATCATTATATAGCAAAAATAAATATACGTTGAAAAAAACCTGTCTTGTACTTATCGGGATCCACTCGTAAGTATTCTGAAAAATGCACCTATTAATGTCAGTCGTTTATACACAAGTACTTAATTATATGTACCTACATAGTTATATCAACACGATTCTGGAACGACCTTTCGTAGGTAAACTTCGGGATCATTTCGCCATCTATGTCGCACCAATATAAAATTGAACCTTAATTAGTATGGCGCTAGCCGCACCTGTTCTAATAAAAATACTTTCATCCCATACCGAAAATGAGTACAGCTGGCGCTATCTGTCGTCTAATAGATAAATTAAATTCGTTAATAATCATGTTGTCTTAATTTATATGGAAATTTTGCTATTTATCGCCCCAGAATTGAATTTAACTGTAATTCAGGATGGCGCTACCGCACTCGTTCCCCTAAAGTACTTTAATTTCATGCCGAAAATGAGTACACCTTCCGCCATCTGTCGTCATATTTGAAAACTAGAAAATGATGTTAATATCTCGAAGACGTTTGATGACTTCCCCTTCGTTATAATTTTCCTATGAAATATAGATAAATGTCTATTAGTCTAAATCATTTCAGATTTTCGACCCGTAAACGACAAATATAACGGGAGAGGGGCGGTAATTTTTCGTTCCATTTTGGTTGTTAACTTAAAAGAAAATAGTTACCTATGAGCAAGTCCTTTTATATGATACCCCATTTGCTATCTCATAGCTTTACAAAATAGGTACCTTCGTCCTAAAGGCTGTTTTCTTAGGAAGAGCGTTCTGTACTTGTATTAGGTATTATTATACAGCCCTCGCTTCGCTTCGATTTAAGTAAGGTTTCTGTCACATCTGTAGATAATCCATTACTTGCATGATAACCTTCCCCTTGAACCACTCCCGTCATTGATGAATAATGCATTATATGTATACGCATAAATCCGTTGCGCACTTAGATTAAAAGGTCTGCAGAGGGACAGACGGCGGGAAGCGACTTTGTTTTATACCAAGTAATGATTCTGTGCTCGAGTAGAAACAAGTACCTATTTACTACGCTCCCAACACTCCAGACATAATCCAGTTTCACTGTAAACTTCGGCGTCGTCTGTCACCTATATGCTAAGAATGTGCAACAAGTCCGAAACTGCACGAGAAACATTCCAGGACCACTAAGTTACACGAGAACTTTTCCAAAAACTTCGAGTTATAAGTGTAAATACTTGTTTAGAATGCATGATAATTATACTTTCGATACAAATCTTTTTTTCTGCTGCCTAGCAGGCAGAAACAAAATATGCATATTTTACGTACTAAGTATTCATAGACAATAATGAACTGGCAATGTCCGTTTCATAAGATGACAATGCCCTTTCGACAATGTCGTTATCAAGGGACAAACCTATTCAACAAAATAACATAACCACATATTACCATGGTTACTTTTTTATTTAACCCATTTCCTGGCGTTGCTAAAGTAAGGATAGAAGCAAGAAATAGAATAGAGCTACGAATCCGTAACTTCCTGAAGGATACTGATCCATAAAGTCATATTTCAGGAAAGTTCAATTAAATTTGAGTCATAATCATAAAACTTAGGTAGTTAAGTTCAATGTGGATGAATGTGGTCGATGAAATGTACTATGCCTGGAAAAGGGTTAAGTACGTTCATAAGTACCTACTCCCTACTCATCGTATTGTTATCTGGCTCGCGGGATGGTGGAAAAACATACAGAAACCCGGGCAAGGGCATTTCGGACCATGTAGGGTTCCGACATCAACTACTACCTACCTACAACCTCAAAAAACTATCTCAAAAAACGTTTAATGTAAAATGTTTATGTGCATTTTGTTGATGCCTACATTTATCTTATTTTATGGATAAATGAATCGTAAATATTTGAATTCAGATTTTTAATAGAATACTTGTTTGTTAAATCCTGATGTGACATACCTATAGACAGACAGACAGACTAGTCCTCGTTTGCCTCGAACGAGGACTCCTGATGTCAAGTAGGATCTGAGACTCACTCATTAGACATTTGAATTCTCAAGACTACAGTCCTAAGACCCTGTCATCCAAGATGCAGTGCCTCTATGCTAGTATTTTTACCGGTTGTCTAGTTAACGGTCACTTTGAATACTTTGGTCACTTGACTAGGTCACATTTCGTCAAAACATCGAATGAAGAAAATCTAGGATTACTGATTTAAAAAAAGTTACCTACAATCGAGAATCAACCCGCACTTTTTTAATATGTATACAATGTGTTACAAAAAACATAACATTTGTCAAACACATAAAATGTCTTCCCTAGTAAACTGGCATCTCAGTAAATCTGAATTGGCAATATTGGGTGATATTGGCATAGACTATTTTAACAGGTACGGTCACGAGCGTTAATTTGGGACCCATTTCAAGAAAAAATCGCTTGAAGTCGTCAATGTCATTAGAGATGTCAAGTCATTTGTAACTTTTAGGAAACTTAACCTTATTGTTGTAGAATGTCAGATTGACTTTGGACCTAAGTTACCCACCGTACCAAATTAAACCTCGTGAACAGTCACGTAGGAATTTGTAGGTTAACCCTTAATCAAATATTGGGAAACTATTTTTCCCGTTTTATTAAGGCTTCATAATTATAGTCCCGTTTTTTGATAAAAAGATTTGCACTCTCAAAACTAGAAAGTCGTCATAATCATAAACAAAGCTTTAACCTTTTGAACGCCACAGACGGCTCTGGCCGTCAACTAAGTCGTGCCACTGACGCCAGGAGACGACGGCTACAGCCGTCACAAGTTCAAGATTAAAATAGACTGTTTCGTATCAATTAAGCTATAATATGCATAGCATAGCAAACATGTATGGCGTGTGAGTGACGCATTTTGTATTCAACGTAAGGCATTCAAAAAGCTAATATAAAATTAAACAAAATTAAAATAAACTTACCGTTCGATCGCCGAGGCTGGCGGCTCACCACTCCAGCGCGCGCCTCCCCGCCCGACTCTTTATACCCCCACTTATTCAATTAGGGGGGAACTGGTTCGAAGCAGTCATTGTACAATTTACATGACTGTTTAATTAATTAGGGTTTACGGTTTGTTTTAACCCTTTCAACGCCTTTGACTTGATACATACGTCGTTCTCACAAGCCAGAGACAGCTGAAAACCACAGCTGGTAAGGTTGACTTACGTCACAAATACTCGGGTCTATTTTGCACTGTAGGTATCTGGGACCACTATATGGGTCGATGGCGTCATAGGCACGACAGTACACGACCGCTTTAGTGGTTCTTAGCGTTCAAAGGGTTAAGTAGGCAATAATACGTAATCCATACCTACTTAACTTATCCCTATAAGAGATCTCTCCCAGCTAACCCTTGAGAGTTTGAGAAAAGTGAAAGGTTTTGCACCCTCCTTCACCAACCAATGATTTATACAGGGTGTCTCATTCAAATCGGTCAGTATGGGAAAGTCTGAAACTATAAGACATACGAAGATTTGTTCTTAGGAACCATATCACCGATTTTGATAAAAAGAAAAACTGCATTCATACATTTGAAAAAAAAAACTGTACCCAGCTAGGGAATCGAACCTGGTAGTTTTGAAAAAATAAACTTACACTATTTCTATTCAGATATCGATTGTGTAGGTCTTAAGCAGTAAATGTTTCTAAGAAACATGATGTTTAAAATGAATAAAATGCATTGTTTTCACATACTTACTTTAATTTATCATAGTAGGTGTTCGAAGTGACCACGTTTTTTTTCAATACAATATTCAACACGTTTAGGTAAAAACAATTTTACATGCCTGAACTTGTTGAATATTGTAACGGTGGTCACTTCGAACATCTATTAAAATAAATTAAAATTATGTGAAAACAATGCATTTTCTGGATTTTAGACATCATGATTGTTTCTTAGAAACATTTACTGCTTAATTTACCTACACAATCGATATCTGAATAGAAATAGTGTACGTTTATTTTTTCAAAACAACCAGGTTCGATTCCCTAGATGTGTACAGCTTTTTTTCAAATGTAGGTATGAATGCAGTTTTTCTTTTTATCAAAATCGGTGACATGGTTCCTAAGAACAAATCTTCGTATGTCTTATAGTTTCAGACTTTCCCATACTGACCGATTTGAATGAGACACCCTGTATTTCTAATTAAAATTTAACGGAGTCGACGGAGCTCGGCTGTTGCGGACTTCCTTTTTTGTATGGTTTGGACCTTCAGGACAGGAACTTAACCTGCCTCATATTTATGATACTTACTAGTTTTGGTCAGTAGTGCCGTGGCCCAGTTCCCGTTTTGCATCGAGTTGGCAAGTGTACAACTTAATTTAGGAAAAGAGCATAAAAATGAATATAACCAACAAAACCTATCTGTAAAAAAATTATAAGTACATTCAAATATCTATACAAATACATACAGAAATATAATATCAGCTCTAAAACAAAAGGTCACCATTATATCGTGGGTTTTTATCAATTTTATAGCTTAATAAATGCCAAGCTATACTCGTATGTGGTCGATAAAAACCCCCTATCGGATAAAGGGTCAAAGAGTTTTATCGAGTTTTTGTGTTGGATGAATTTACGATGTTTATTATTATTATGCACATTTTACTGCATTGACAAAAACACTGGCGACCGTATTATTGTGATGGATCGTGGCCGAAGCACTCAGCATCAAACTGTAACCCTGATTTAACACCTTCACAGTCCAGTACCCTAGATATATACGATACGGCGAGTCACGACGAATTAGCTCCAGAAGACCGTGTCCCACATATGGGTCACTAAGAAACGACCAGGTACGCACTTATAAGCTGGACTTACGAGGAAATGGAAGCATTTTGTATGCAGACTGTTAACGTGTTAAGTTTCTGAAAATAAGAAATAAATGTTTATTTTTTTCAAGTAAAGAATCAAGCATGTTTTTAAGTTGTGTTCGAAATTTCGTTATGTTATGATTATGACTTAAGCAACTAATTACTATCAAGTGAGCCTTCAAACAATAAGGGAATCTACGGCGAAGTTAGCGGTCGGGTTCGTTTCCCGGTAAGGACAAATGTGTGTATGTTCCAAAAGTCTTACATGTTTAATATTTATTTAATTATGAATTTATCTATACTTATAAGTACGTTTGTCGTTGCAGCAGAAAGTAGTTTTTTAACCAATTTCATTGGATACTTACTTACTTCAAGATTTGGTGTACTTACGTCACTTTGACATATCCATAGTGGCCTAATCCAATTGGTTAACTGCACTAGCCTAGAGATTAGTTAGCGACTTTGTGGCTGCAAAACCTAATTCCGACGCATCATTTAGATACCTACTCTACAATCCGAATCCACAATCATCGTTTCCGAAAAGTATGTTGTACCTACAATTTGACAAAATGGAGCCCCATAGAATTGTCACGGTGACGTTAAAAAATAAATCGTAGGAGTTTTCAAGCAAATTTATTTGTCAATGTGACGTAGTTCTACAGTACCTCAGGGTTCCATTTTGAAGATAGTACTTTTCTAAATCTGTGTATGTGTAAAAAGGATAAAATAACGAGTAGTAAACTCGAAGGACAGACGAAGTAAATAAAGCACGCAGTCGAAAATGTAAAACTTTTATTTCACACTGTGAAGGAGTTTCAAGTTGCAGTAGTTTCAGTAAAACTAGACCATAGACATGCGCACTGCCGTCCTAAGCAAAAACGCACTAACTAAGATAAACCTCTTGTACTAATATCAACCTTATTTTTAACGAAATAGAATTTAATCTGCTTCGGTGATTGAATTTAAGATACTGCTTATTGGCTTAGGAGGGTAGCGCAGTGAGCCATTGGACAGCGTCATCGCTATCATTTAAGTAATTCAACGTTTTCAATGCCTTTGACGAAAATCTCCGGACGGTTTTAGACTAGCTGTTTTTCAGCGCGTCTTGGCTCGTTAATGCATGCTCTTAATTAGCTATACAAAATCGATATACGCGCATCTCATACGAGCTTAGGCGCACTTGAAAGGTCCTAGACGCGCGAGCCACGAAAAACGAACACGTTGGAATAAACGCGTATACTCGCGTTCGGTTTATTAAAGCGCGAAATGTAGCGCGCGTGTAAGCGCGTCCGTCAAAACGAGCGTAAAGCGCGGCAAAAAACCATTTCAACGGTGAATAAATCCATCACGATTTCCCTCGTAAAACAGACCTGAACAAAGTGCATAACGCTAACGTTTCCAATTTTCGAAAACTGACAAAATGTTAGGATTCATTCACGAAACTATCTATTGCCTCGGCCGCTTATGTCAATTCCATACATTTTGATAGTTATCGAAAATCGCTTACGTTATCGAAATGCATCTAGTTTAGACTCCTAGAGTATTATGTCATAAGGTTGAAATTAGCTCTGGCTTTTAGCTGCGATTGGCTTTTTGTATTTGCGTCGAAAGCTATAGGTACTGGTGGAAAATTACTCTGGCAATAACCAATCGAACACTTAATTTTAAGTTGAAGAGTCCTGTCACTTCCTCTGTATTATACCCACCCATATACGTGTTGTGCGTTCAATGAATTTTTTTTATAAACCAATGTCGCAGAGAGAAAGTGATACGTTTTGATGTAAATTTCTTACCGAATCTTGTTATGCTGTGTTTTTATGTCAGGGTTCTCCGATTGCACAGCTAATAAATCCCGTGATGATGATACAACAAAATAATGTTCTTTTGCAGTTTGTAGCTCACTAACATTTTTCTTTGAAACAAACTCCTTAACGTAAGATAGTGTATACACCAGGCTACTCTTTTTATATTATGTATGACTAGTGAATTTATAGTTAGGTACGTCCATATAGCACATTTAGCAAAATATTTCAAATAGGAAAATATAATAACATCTCACTACATTGACTAGTTTATACTTGTACATTTTATTCTTAGTTATACAGCTTTTATCATTACTGTTTTTTGTCTGTTGGATCCAATTAAATATAAATAAAGTGCGTAGACCTAGTCTGTGAAAAACGATTAAATCTTTACAATTATTAGTTTATTTACGTTTTTTTTTTCATTTACTTATTAGAATAGCGTTTTAATACCTTACAGCTGTTGCCCGCGACTCCGTCCGCGTAGAATTCGTTTATCGCTTTTCCCTCGGGAACTGACCAATATTCCGGATAAAATTAACGTAAGTCGGAGTTAAAGTTATTTTTATACCAAATTTCATAGAAATCGGTTCAGCGGTTTGGCGGTGAAACGTAACAAACAGGAAAAATTACTTTCATATTTAAACTATTAGTATAAACATAATGGAATTCGGACAACGTCATTTTATAAATGTTTGCGAATAACTCTAGTAGACGTTTTAATCCTTATACTAGCTCTGAAACGCCAGGTAACGTGTTCAGATTATCATTTAACAATACGAACAAAACTAGCCTATATTTGTGAAATAAATGAAAGGAATCAACATTTTCTTCGAGAAATAAAGAAGATTTTAACAAGCCACTTTAATAACATACCTTCAGGGAAAATGTAAATGCAGGTCCCCTGCTAAAAATATATTTAAATAAAGCATAACAACCAAAACAATTTACAATTTTTTAAATGCTGAACGGTTTTTAATAAAAGCAATGTTCCCTAAAAAAGCTGCCTTCGATATTTTTCACAATATCATTACCAAATAAAAAAACGTACATCACATTAATTAATCTAACAAGGCCTCTATTCCACTGTTACCCGTTGTCTTGTATTATACTGTAACTATTTTGTTTTTTTACTATACGGTCGCCCTTACAACCAAGTGAATAAGAGATACCACGACGTAAACAATATTATAACGATTTGGTTAGAAACACAGTGGAATTGTTACCTTGAACATTATTTACTAGCGAGCCTTTGTCATTAAGTTTTAAAAACTACTCCATAGAGGGCGTACAATTAAAAATAATGCAAAGGTTAGTTTTATAAAGATCTTACACGTTTTAAACCCTTGGTTATGACTTGTACCATTAAGCCGTTTTTTTTACATTTGTTCACGTGAATACAGAAATACACAATTTAGACGTCATATCATAAGCCTTATTGAACATGTTTTAAATGTATTTAAATATAAGAAAATTGGCAATCAGCGGTAATTAATCACTAGGGTTCGGAAAATCGGGAGCTAATATACCTAAACTTCCGGCTCAGTACCTACATCGCGTAGATGTTGACTAATATGGAAGCGGACTCAGTTTAATTTTACTAAGTAATACATTTTCCGGGATTTCCCGGAACATCGGAAATTAGAATAATAGCCATACCAATGTATGAAAGTATTTAAATAGACTCATTTTATATATGCTGTGATCAAAATTTTATGTAATTCATGTGATTTTCATTTAACTGACAGTACAGTATTAGCAGACATCAAACGAAAGTTGTATTGTTACTTTTCGTAAAAGTAATGGTATAATATAAAGGGACGTATCTTCGTTAAACCAGTAAGTAAATCAAAACAAAATGTACATTGTACATTACATGCTATGCAAAAGTAAACAGGTAATCAACAAACCGCGGCACACGTGGTATATTTTTGTATTTCCGTCATTGTTTGATATTTAGCAGGTAAATAAAAAAGGACAGCAAGACTGTAATTGCCTGACATCGGAATCTATTGTTTTAAGATAAGAACTTTTTGAAGGGGTGGGATACAGATAAGAATGTCGCTTAGTGATCTAGGGAAGTTTTTTTTTTTTTTTTTTTGCCCCGCGGCGACTTCAACAGCTACTACCGCCGGGCTATGGCGTTTCCACGAATTAGTGATTTCGCCAGTGTCAAGTGTATATAAGTATAAATCAATATAGCAATAAAATACAATCCAATCTTCTCTGGGAAAATTGGGAGCAACGTTGTTCGGTAGTTTGTAGGACAGAGGTCAAGATAGTTTTAACCTATGTACCACTTCGAGTCCACTTGTAACGAGAAGAAAGATGCCAGATACGCGAAATAAGTCCAAGTTTTCAATCACTGTGCAACACAATGGCATAAAAAGTACAAATCACTATCAGAAAAGAACTTTGAACACCTAAATACACAAAAAAATAAAACTAAAACAAATTACACATCCGCCATCTTTTAACGTTGCAAATGGCCTCCTAGGGAAGTTTATGATTAATTCGTTGCTGTGTTTGACATGCTTCGGGTGTCAAATGTGTGCTCTGTTTTTACGTATTCTCAACGGTTACGAAACTAGTATTGTATCGGTTAGTAATTTTCTGCATGATGATTTCCATAATATACTGAAAACCACTCAAAAATACCCTGTTTAAAAAAACACGTTAAAAATATTGTTTGTTTGATATTATATTATCAATGTTATCATCTTACCACAATACCTATAATTATTTAAGCCCTTATAATATAACGGATTAACACGTGCCTTTTTGATACATTTTGTATGTCGTTAAAACATCTTGTATGTTGAGGAAATTCACTAAAAAGGCATAACCCAATGACAATTGATACGTATAAACTATTTTCTGATGTTGCATACAATCCCGGAATCCCGGAATTTCAATAATAAAAAATATTCTTTTTGAGAAGCCGACTCCATACTTGCTTAGCTTTTTCCGGAATTTTGTTAGTTGTAGGTATAATAGCTCCCGATTTTCCGAACCCTATTAATCACATACTAATAAAATGCTGGTACAGTTGCTGTTTTCGCTGTTACAGCACACATGAACATACCAAATGTACATAAATTATTTCAGTTGATTTAATTAATTCGTCAATATTCATAATAACTTCGTGCTACAGTGAAGACATTAAATATTTGGCTAGTAATTAACTGTTTAAACTACGTAATATTTTGTAAAATTATTTGTACGACTTTTAACAACTAGTTGTGATATTTGTGATTTATTTAAAATTGAATATTATTTGTCTTGTTTTAATGTACTTTGCATATACAAAATGGGGCATTGGATAATCTTATATTATTTATAATTTCTAAAAGACTACAGTCAGGCATTAGCTGAGTTTACAGAGAGGGACGCTATTATATGTTAGAGAACGACCCATGTTGGGCACCATTTTACACGTTTACAATTCTTATGTTGGTAGCCACCATATTTTTTTTATTAAAATTCTTTAAAAATCCGTTTGTGCTTTGTACAACGTGCAATATATTTTTATATGACTAAAATGTTAACTATTGGTCAGAGATCGCTTTATTTTCGTTGGTAAAATTTGGTACTTGACATATTTTGGCAAATATTGGACCTTGATAAAATTGTCTGTTACCATCGCAGAACATTAAAGTTTACAGTTAAACAATAAATTAAAACATTTTTCAACAACAAAATTTCAATAACGTAATTGTTTAGGTATTCATGATTAAAATGCAACCCGCAAACAATTTTGAAAACGACATACTTAATTTTAAAAAACATCTCCATCAATAAATTTTACAGAATACAACAAAAAAATTATCACCATGCCGGCGACAAACACACCTCGAAACTTTGTGTATGTTTTCTTCAAATACTTATGTAAAAAATACTCGAAAAGTATCGAGATAAAGTTACGAATACAACAATAATAGTAAACTAAACACTAGCCCCTTTATTCATAAAAGCACAAAAGATAAAATATGCTTAAAATACGCTTTGTCCTTACCTGTCAATATGACATTTGCATTGCCAGAATGTGACAAAGCATAATATTAACTCAAATAGGTTTATAATGTGTTTATTAAAGCAGCGACCACACCAATGCTTAAAAAACGGTGTCGGTACGAAATCGCAGTGACGCGTCGTATTAGCACCGTTTTTGACGCATGCTCTCCACACCGGTGCTCAAAATTCACAGACGGTGCGTAAACAAAAGAATGTGTCATAGTAATAACATGGCGTCAATTTTGACGTGCCGTGATATTCGCAACGTTAAGCAGCGGTGTGGGGAGCGTGCGTCAAAAACGGTGCTAATACGACGCGTCACTGCGATTCCGTACCGACACCGTTTTTTAAGCATTGGTTTGGTCGCTGCTGAATACAGCAGTATGAGTTAAAAGCAGCATGTTTCGCTTAAAAACGTGTTGGTGTAGCAACCATTATTCGTTGTGTGAATGTCACGTAAGACATATCTAACATCGGTCTGTCATCCAGAAATTCACCTAGTCTAAATATTTTTAGCTTTGAAAATATATTCCGAGTAGAAAGTAATACATTTTTATTTTATATAAATGCGAAAGAAAATCTTTTATTACTTTGTTAATTTTTCTCAATTAAAGTAGTGAAAACAATTCCAGGTAGCCATTCGGTAGGTAACATGCAGAAATTGAAAGTTTAGTATTTATTTGTTTTAAAAATTAGCACAGTTCCCGCTGTGAATGTGTCTTTTAATAGTAGTACTTAAAAAATGTATTTACGTATGTATAGACTAGATATAAGCTAAAATCGCCAATATATTTATTTTAGGTAAAAGTCGGACTTAAGATAAATTACTAACATTGACTCAAAGTGACCATACTATTTTAATACATAGATTAATTGACTTGTTCTATATCTAAATCCGCGTACGCGTAATTTTAAGGCAAAATCAATAACTACTCTTTTAACATACCTATTGGGCCTAACATGTAACACTGACAATATTTTGTACATTAGAACATTTAGAACACGTCGATTATTATATTATTTAATATTATAGCTTTACACGAATACACGCTGTACTATACAATATTTATAATATTATTGCACAAAGTCTGAATATATTTAATAATATTAGTTCAGTACACTACAGGACATTATGAGCTAATAATCTGAGTACCCAAAACTTATTCTTTAAATACGCGATGTTATTATATAAACGGAAACAGACGGTTTTGATCATTTCAAGTATTTTAAACACTATAGTGTCAGGAAATGAGAGTTTATTCTACAAAATTAAACTTTTCTTCGTAAATAACACTTTCATTTTGTAGCATAATATCTCGTATAGTTACAGTATATTTAAACTACTTCAAATAATCTAACGTGCCGGTTTCTGCAAGGGGTGGTACACTATTAGTCTTGTTAACCGATCTTAAATTTTTGCAGTCTGTTATTCAGGAGCATTTTGGAAAAAAAACTACCAATGCAAAGCCAAGTACAATGTTTCTCGACTATACAATTTAAATTACAAACTATTTGTGTTCATTGAAAATATCTACATCAACCGTCAACCCTAGACTAACTATGTACACATTAACACTACAATACTGCCCTCGTCAGAAAAAATTGCGCATGTCTCATAGGACCGCGTATGTATAAGTGACCTTATTTCTTAATACAGAAGGTTTAATTTGCTTTGACTATCAACTGGCACATGCGTCCTTTTTACTTAGAAGGGCCTACCTTTCCTTATTTTAAATCCTCTTCCTCGTCCTCTACGTATAGAAGATCTTCCATTTTTGTCATAAACTTCCTATTGAGTTCTTCAGTCCCTTGTGATTCCTGGAAAAAACTTCGCTTTAATATAGGTTATTGTATATATTTATATAATAAAATGCACAAAGTACTCACCATTTTGACATGCAGTTTATTTATAATGACGCAAATAAATTGTAATGGTTCCTTTTATATTTTGAGTCCCCGAAATGTTATTGAATAATACGAAGTCTGCAGATAACTACCAATAAAATATACGTACTGAACTACATTAAGTACGCTGTACCAGATTCTCAATATTCCAGTATCCCAAATATATATATAATATATCCATTCAACGTGGCAATGCTGCCAGCATTTTAGGAACAATGCCCACTGGTAGCGGTTTGTTAGATTAGTGTAGTTTTAAGTGTTTTTGTAAGTTCTTTCGTTTGTTTGTTTTCTGATTAATTATCCTTACTTGAATTTTACAATAAATAGTTTAGTCTTTAAAGCCCCAAATTACCCGATTTTCAAAATATCTGTGAATTTATTTAAAAAAAACCTATTTAAGGACTTTATTGAGACAAAGTGAACTTTTTCCACTGTGTAACGAAAATAAATCATACAATGATATGGTTAATTTTACTTGCAGAGAGGGATATAACGTTTTTTTTTTATCCCTTAAGTACGTAATATATGTTTTCAAAAAACTTTATTTTATTATTTTATAACACCGACCACCTTACCAAGTGCCAAACGAATTACAATGAAATGAAAAAATACAAATCCCAGATTATATGGCGGGGACGCAAAAAATGGTCCTAAAAACAAATAACATAAACGTAATTTTCTTCAGTTTTTATTCAAAAACAACACATGGTAAGTACAAAAACAAAAGCGAAATATGTTAATATTTGATGCGATCATTGACATTTATAATGTTGCCGGTTTAGCAATATATGTATCTGCTGTAACAAACATTCAGAAAAAGCGTATACGGACAATATCATGCATTGAAATAAATTCCATTAAAACATTTATTTGTAACAAAACATGCAAAGCCTCACGAAATGACTATTTGGTAACATCATTATTTCAAAAAAACATCATAAAAACCAAATTTTATCAAAAGAGTGACACACAACGGGAATTATGTCACACGCATAGAAACAAAACCGTCATGTGGTAAAATTAATTTGACTTATTTCAAATCATCACTCATTAGTAACAAACAAAAACAAGTCATGGTTAGTTGATACACATTATTAAAAATTTAAATCAAGAAAAGTTAACGTATAAAATATATTGACGTAGACAAGATAGCATTGGGAGCAGTACCTTCATTGGATTAGCACATTGCTGAAGTATCGATAGATCTACAGTTAGGTGCAAAACTGAGTCAATATTAGCACCTTAGTAGAATGTGAATAAGTTGAGGATAATTCAAGGTATTTTTAAATGCTTAATACAGACAAGTACTTCTTGAAATTAGCTACAAATCCGCCTACCAAATGATTTTCCTGTCATTTATAGTTTTTAAGTAATTTTAACTTTAAAACTTGTCTACTATTTTATTTTTCTCTGTGGCAACCCCAAATAAGTACCCTGATAAAATTAAAGAAATTTAGCCTCTTTAAAATAAGTAGGAAGTTATCGAAATCAGACATATTTTTTTATGGTAGTTATTGGCGACATTAGTTCGGTGCACGGCTCACTTTTGCACCGAGACAAATTAGCCATGCATGGTAGTTAGTTCACTTTTGGAACGGATTAAGGTGCTAATATTGACTCAGTTTTGCACCTAACTGTTATAAGCTCGCATTTTACCTCGTTATAATAATATCAATCTCTACATTTGTTACTAAGGTCTCAATTTAAAAAAAAACTGAGTAACTCTCAGCGTTTCAAAATGAATACAAATAACATCTCTTTAATCGTTTCCTAAACAACATCGGGCACGCCTTCTAAGTGTCTTTTAATTCGATAGAATATAAAACAAGTTAATTTTTTCTTCCTCAACAATATTTATTTTTATGTATATTATTGCGATTTAAACGAAATACTGAAAGTCATGGCACACGTCAGTCTTAGTTTCTTAAACCAATCAAAAAAACTCAACAGATACTAACAAATAACTTTGGTATTAAAATCGAGACAATATGGCGTTTTAAATTATTAACACCTTACAGCTTGACATAAGATATATTTCAATATAAGGGATACCGACCGTCTATAAAACTCCACGCTTTTCCAGGAGCAAGATAGATGTCCATTAAATAAATCATAACAATTTACTTGTAATACAGTGAATTTAGTCTTATTTGCTGTCTCAAAGAGTTATTGGTAATATAAAAACGAGGGATATAAAAGAAAGAAGTTCTGAGAAACATTCGGGCATGTCAAGTAGTAGCAGTCACTTCGCGTCGGGCACCCGTGATGTACGACATACTGCAAAAGACGGAGCGACGAAAACGTCAACCGACGGTAACACACATTATTCAACGTGGCGTCACACAATGGACAAATTAAGCAAAAATCTTTATTTTTGTGCAATGTCAGGACAGAGATTTATTGGCGAATTAGGTAAACTGTATTTATTTAATCATCCAATCACAGTTCGTAACACAATGGAAGATTTATACGACTGTGGCGCCGCGTTTTACAAACAGTTTGATTACAGATGGTATTAAAAAGCATCAAAACCCAATTCGTAACATTGTTACATTATCTTGTTGCTTCTGATGCTACGACTAACAAAGCTTGTTTTTTTATAGGTTTAATCTTTTGAAATTTCGGCGGTTATATCGCCACGGTTATCGTATAAAAGAGCGGTCAAACACACCCGAATCCAACAAAAAAAAAGGGGTCAGACTTGTCAATTTTATCAACGTCGAGTAATGAATTACGGGGGTGTAGCCTTAGGACGTTCAGATTCGCGGGTGTTAGACCAGTGCGGAAGCTGGTGGGTCTAGGAGAACCGCCGCGACGGCGTGAGACCCCATTGCTTGCTGGCGCGGGACGCGTCCAGCCGTTTGAACGACTGCGGGAAAACATGCGTTAGTAGTCATCCTCGTAAGGCCCATTTGCAATGGGATGTACATAATCAAGGCAATTTTATTTGAATTGTAAAGCCATGGGAATAAAGTTTATTTTCTTATCTTAAAAGGGGAAAATGGCATTATCGAACAAACTTAATTAAGCTTTGCTGATAGATTGAAAATCCCCTTTACGAAAAACTCCCTGTTTGTAGTATGGTGGGCCTTACGAGGTTATTGTGCTTTCAATCCACTTAAATAGACTTTACACTGTCGCGTCAATGTACAGTCAACAGGACTATACATACTGTCTTTTTGCCAGTGGCATAGTGTACACATTTTTCAAGTCTTGGGAACGTTTATTTATTTATGACTTCGACTGTACGTAGTATTAAGTAGTGGGACGGGATTTCGTGGATGGAAAACACTATAGGCGAATGCAATAATGGTGACGAATATAATGAGCTGATGTGCTTATTATTTAAATGAGAGAAAACAATATTTTCTTAGACCATAGAAAGAAATGGAAACCAACGCTATTTTAAGTTTTAGGATACAGGGTAAAAATGGCCTTTAAGAGGCATTGTTTTGAGACGCATTATGTTCCACCTTTTATATGTAATAAATAGAGTATCAAATAAAAAATCTGTTTTTTCTATTGTGTAACTAAAATTTACGATATGAGCTTTTGAAACATGGTTTAAAAATAAACATTTGTTTTTAATTTATGTACAGTATTTTAGAACCGAATAAAATAAGATAATTGTTTGATTTTTTAACAAGTAAATAAAAGGATCAATTTCAGTACGTTTAACCGCTCACCTACGTGTTATTAATTCTAGTCACTGTTGGTTATGATAATTTAATTACAACTTGAAACATCATTAGGCATCATTAACAATCAAATAAATGGAATTGACATTAGTACATCATTCGCAAAAAGAGCCACATCGTTTACATTATTGCATTCACCAACATGCATTATTATCCAATTTATAAAACATGCAGACAGACAACAAACATGCACATCAAGGCACATACCTACGATAGTTATGATGCCGCAGACACATAAACACAATAAAAAAAATACACCTTGTTTCGCGGTCCCTCAAAACAAAAATGAACTACCATTAACTTCTGTTCAACCTTACTTGTCTTATATAGTAAACCACTTTCTAACCTCAAAACTATTTTTTTTAGCTAAAACAGCTATTTTAAGTAAAACAAAGCAATCATAGACAATGCATTGACCAAGTGATGTCCAAAATGTTTACTCAGTTTACTTTATTTACCAAAAAAAAGCTGTTTTAGCCAAAAAAAGGTTAATTTTGAGGTTAGAAAGTTGTTTACTATACAGGGTGTCCCAAAAGTACCACGCCACAGTGACACCGGAGGTAGGTCAGCTCAAGAGGAACCTAACCAGCCTAACATGACCTCAGTAAAAGTTGCACGGTTTTCGAGTTATTAGCGAAATGAAGATTTTTAAGAATTTTCCCCTTTGCTTTTACATTTTTAGTACCAGTATCGACTTGGACAGCTTTTAATAACAGTTTTTTATGTGTATCAAATCACGAATAGCTAATTTGGAAGTCTAAAGTGTTATTTTGTCAATAACTACTACAAGAATCTAAAAAAAGTTCGATTTATCTCGATTTAAATTGTCACAAAAACATTAATTTCAACTTTGATCATCTGCCACAAAAAAAAACAATTAGAAACGAAACAAACAAGTAACGCCAATAAATTAGATACATTATGCAGATTCAGAAATAGTATAACACATGTATCTTACTACGAAAACGATAAGCATTTTTGTCATTTTAGTGATGCCTCATGGAACTAACCTAAAACTTGAGCTTCGAAAGCAGTCACTAAGTGCTACAAAAATGTTGTGGACAGCGGTTTTGCAAAATATCATGAGGGCTAATTTGTCACTCTTTAGAACGTTAACTTATTTTAATTTCAATGGGCCGGATAAAATGGCAATGAAAATAAAAACAGATTTTTTTTTCATTCATTTATTGTAAACTTAATTAGGTTACATTACAATAAGTGTTCAAATTGTCTCCCATGGACTCGAATGCACAAAAAACATCGTTTTATAAAATTTCGGCTCAATTTCCGTAAACTGACTTCCGATATGGTACGGGCAGCATCAAATACTCGTTGCCGCAATTCTTCCTCAGAACGTATTGGTTTTGCGTAAACTTTGACCTTCAAGCAGCCCCAATAAAAAAAATCCAGTGGGTTCAGATCTGGGGAACGCGGTGGCCATAAAATTGGTCCCAATCGACCAATCCATCTCTCAGGGAATGTCAGGGAATTCCCGGAAATTGAGCCGAAATTTTATAAAACGATGTTTTTTGTGCATTCGAGTCCATGGGAGACAATTTGAACACTTATTGTAATGTAACCTAATTAAGTTTACAATAAATGAATGAAAAAAAAATCTGTTTTTATTTTCATTGCCATTTTATCCGGCCCATTGAAATTAAAATAAGTTAACGTTCAAAAGAGTGACAAATTAGCCCTCATGATATTTTGCAAAACCGCTGTCCACAACATTTTTGTAGCACTTAGTGACTGCTTTCGAAGCTCAAGTTTTAGGTTAGTTCCATGAGGCATCACTAAAATGACAAAAATGCTTATCGTTTTCGTAGTAAGATACATGTATTATACCATTTCTGAATCTGCATAATGTATCTAATTTATTGGCGTTACTTGTTTGTTTCGTTTCTAATTGTTTTTTTTTGTGGCAGATGATCAAAGTTGAAATTAATGTTTTTGTGACAATTTAAATCGAGATAAATCGAACTTTTTTTAGATTCTTGTAGTAGTTATTGACAAAATAACACTTTAGACTTCTAAATTAGCTATTCGTGATTTGATACACATAAAAAACTGTTATTAAAAGCTGTCCAAGTCGATACTGGTACTAAAAATGTAAAAGCAAAGGGGAAAATTCTTAAAAATCTTCATTTCGCTAATAACTCGAAAACCGTGCAACTTTTACTGAGGTCATGTTAGGCTGGTTAGGTTCCTCTTGAGCTGACCTACCTCCGGTGTCACTGTGGCGTGGTACTTTTGGGACACCCTGTATAAGACAAGAATGAACAGACCGTATCTTCATTCATTTTAATGATGCGTAACTCAGTTGTAAACGTTTGATGCCTATCCACCACACCATCGACAAATGTGTTACGTATCTTCCCATCAAATTATATTAGAGATAGCTTGGCAAATTCGTTTGTGACCCTCCCATGGTCCGCGCGGGGGGCGGGGAACATGTCGATGACATGTTGCTCACCTCTACACACGATATGAATTATTTATCGGATATGTCTGCCGATATCCCTATCAATATTCTGCATTAACCTAATTTGATATATTATGTATATACGAATATTGTGTAGACGTGCATTAATAACATTATTAATGGTAGGTAATGGACCAAAATTGACTAAATGAATATTTTTATATTTATGAACTTACTAAAAAAGACGTTGTCACATTCCAGGAAATAATCGTTTTATGAACTTCCTCCAAGGTATCAATATTAACTTCATTTTGATATTCCGTCGAAGTTTGATGATCCTTGCGTTATTTAAAAAGCTTTAAACATTATATACAATTTGTTTGGCTTGTCTAGATACCTGGCCTATCGGCGGACTAATCTTTTCGTAGCAATCTCGTGTGCGTTTCGTTATGAGCGGCTGCGCTTATGTACACAAGTTACCGCTTACAGCAACGATGGCCAACTGGCGCACCGGTCAGACGGCCCCGCCGCGCACACCTCATACCGCCCCCGCTGTCGCCCGTCCCCCACCGCCCGCGGACCATGGGAGTGTCACCAACGAATTTGCCAAGTTATAATTAGGGTTAGGACTTTTGGTGGCATATCGTGGTTCTAGAATCCCTGGACTCGCTTTTTCCTAATTATTATAAACATACCACTGATTTTGGCCTTGAGTATTGTCATATTTCAAAATAAACTACTTAAATACTTTTAGTTCGGTGTATCCATACTTACTAATATTTGCTTGTTTTTAAACCTTTCACAAGTAGCTTATCGATTTAACGAACTAAAACATTTTGAAATATTATGACAATACTAGAGTACAAAATCAAGGTGGTATATTTGTAATAATTAAGAGGCGGCTGACAGCAGCTGATGCAAATTAAGTCAAAATAATTTTGAACGAGATCAGTAATATGGATATGACTATAATTGATTTAAAAAAAGAACACTGCAAAAAAGTTATAGAATGTTTTGTTGAAGTAAATAATCATATTTCTTTCTTACCCTTATAGTTTGAATGATTAACTTTCGTTACACAAAGGACGCGATCGTGATTTTAATTATGTAAAATTTTTTGAAGTACGACCCAAATAGTACTCGAAATTTAATAAAAATCGTATCCATCTTATGCTTTCCTCATCATATTGCATCGGTCAGCCGCCCTTTAATAATAATTAAGAAAATAGCGACCCCATGGATTCTAGAACCGCGTAGTATGGTCTACCATTAAAAAGTGGCAACACCCCTTCAAATCAATCTAAGAAAAAACGGATTACAGTGTTGCCACTTTTTAATTTCACCACTTTTTTGCCCGTCTATATGTGTGGCGTGGCGTGTACTCACCGGCTGCGAGTTGGTGCCGGGGTTGTTAGGGAAGGGCTTGAGGCAGACGAGCAGCACGGTCATGTTGTCGCAGCCCAGCCCGCCCGTCGCGCAGTTGGGCGCCAGGCAGCGCTGCATGAGCCCCTCGCACACGGCCGACGGCTCCCAGCCGCTGAGCAGCCGGACGCGGCAGAACGATATCACTTCCTAAACCAAATCACTAACCGTTTTTTAGACTGCATCGAGCAAATACCGGATGTACAGTGGCGCTCTCATTACTATTATTGTTTTTTCTATTGAATTAAAGTATTTTCTTGTATAACAAATGAAATAACAACTTTTAGGACATATCACATCATGGTGTTTAAAAGTTAAAAGGCTGTCTCAAACACAGCTCTCTACAAAAACAATATAAATAATTGCCGGCATTTTACAGCTCAATTTGTGTCAGTCGCCAAGTAGTAGGCATTTTGACGAAAATATTAGTTCGACAAAAGATTAAAAAAAAACTTACTTCATTAGATAACACCTCCCAAATTCCATCACAGGCTATCACGATGAACTCCCAGTCTTCGTTTAATTGCCTCACTTGTACATCGGGATATGCTGTGAAATGAATACGATATTTTATCATACTTCTGTCACAGGTGATTCATAAGATAAATAATTCATAAGTAATTCATAAGCTCAGATTGGACTATTCCGACGAAGGGGTAAACGCGTCTTTTAAAGATAAAAAAATACATGTTATTACTCTTGGCTGCCTTTTACAGAAACTAAGGAACATTACCACTGTAAAAGGGCGCAAAAATTGTTTTAAAACTTTGTACTAGATAAATAAAAATGATACATTTACCCCTTAGTCGGAATAGCCCCGCCCGACCTTATCTGTTAATTAATTAGGCTTAAAATTACCCACCTGAAATTGCAAAACAGAGCAATAACGACAATAAGGTTCATTTTTACAAATATTGTTTCTAGTTAAATAATTTTTAACCTAATAATTTTCCATCGTGTAACGAAAATTAATCATATAACGAGTTAATAGTTTACGTTACACAACAGAAAAATATCTTAATGTTTTTAAATTTAATATACTCAATTTAAATATACAAGAACCTTTTATTATTTTTTAACGCGTGGTAAATGCATTTACGCATACTGCATACCACCTGGGTTTGTGGGACCCAAGGTAGTTATGTTATGTGGGACTAGGTCAACCGAGAGCGGAAGGAATACCCACAAAAACCCAGCGATTCTCCCTCAACGCTGTTGATGTGCATTCGACTATGACCTAATTATACAGTAACATTGCAGTGCTGGTAGTAAAACGCTACCACATCCTTTGTAAAATTGATTGTATCAAGTTCAAGATAAAATTTACCCTAGACAAGATTTTAATAAAGCATCACTCGACCGAGATACTTTTAGAAAATATCTCATAAATTGTAAATGCTGTCTGTCTATTTTCTTGGTGTGTGGCAATAAAAAAAATCCTAATCTTACACTTATTCTGAAACTGTTGCAGGTGCCAGTTAGTTTGCCATCTCTAGCCTGAAAAAAACACTGACCAGTGACGATTTGGTCTCTCGGCGAGAGCCTGTAGTTCCTCTTGAACACGTAGTCGCCGAGCGCGCGCGAGAGCGCCAGGTTCCCGTTGACTCGGTTGAGCTGCACCCAGCCCCCGCCCGCGGTGATACGCCTTAGTTCCTCTTCGTTGTTCGGCTTGTGGTCGTACGAGAGCATTTCCACCTAAAATTATTAATAAACGGTCATAAACCACCTGGGGCCCGTTTCACAAAAAGTATTAGTCTAATAATATTAGTGTTTTATCTCATAAATACAACAAAAAAATTAGACAAAACACTAATATTATTAGACTAATACTTTTTGTGAAACGGGCCCCTGTACATCCTGTAAATTAACAATTTCCATTATGTAACGAAAACATAACAAGAAAAAAAGTACTATAAAGATGAATTGCCAAAATAAAGTACGTACCTATTTAAAGGACTCAATAACGAAAATTATTAGCCATGATTGTATGACTAATTTTCGTTACACAATGGAAGAAAGTTAACGCTGTCTCAATTAAGGCCTAAAATACGTACAATATTTTTTTAATTAACCCTTAAATAAGAAATCTCTGACTCTTACCGCCCCACAAACGCTCGCAATAGCTCTAGAGTCGCCGACATTAGCGCAATACAGGGTGTTGTCTTTAACTAAAACCACCACTGCTGTACTGCCAGCCACTTTCTCTTGCAGCATATCTTCTTCCAGCATAGCTTGATCCATGTCTAGAAATCCCTGAGAAGAAAACTCATGTTTATTTATTAATTTAAAGTCTTGACAATTCGTAGAAGGAACTTGTGGAAGGTTTATCTGAATCGCTACCTTACCCGTTGACTAGTAAGTATTATGCGCTGTTGTATTTAGATGTGGAGAGTAATACAACCTTGGAGAAATGCTAATCTGTTGCTGCAATCCTCAGGTTAGTTACTTGTTTCAACTCATAGTCTACTTAATACTTGGTAGTATGTAGAGTTAAGATTCACTCTTTATTACCGGCACTAAGCGACTCCGCCCGCGCAGAAAAATAAAACATAGTCAATGTTACTCTAGGATAATGTAGCATTGTAACGGTAAAATAATTTCTGTAATCGGTCCAGTAGTTTACGAGTTTATTCGTTACAAACATACAAAAACACAAATCTTTCCTCTTTATAATATTTGCATTAACATAAAAAAAAACGATTTGGTTTTCGTGTGCTTGTTTCGTAATACTAATCAGAATACATTTTTGTGATTAAACAAACACCTAACTTTTTTACTGGTAACATTAAATGAATGTTTTAGTATACATTTAGGCATTCTTTAGTTAGCGAACACCGTATTTGATAAACAATAAAAATGTTCGAAAATATACAATTTACACATGCCATTCCAACGTAAACGTAATATTCCCAAAATCGTTAAATCTAATTAGTGTACAACAACGTTCATAATAAATTACAATAAACTTATTATTAATGTAACCCTAACCCTCGCGTTGGAACAAGGATATTAATAAGGTGATTCACGACATGCAATGTTTTACATAGCCCAAGGTCGAGTTCACACGCAAATTATTTGCAGCTCCATGTTTTATTCAGGGCCTTGCTTCTTGATTTTTTAACCCGACAACAGAGGGGCGTAAGTTTAACGAGTGTATGTGAATCAGTCTGTTGTGCCGGAGCTCCCAAACGGATGGAACAACTTGGGCACGTTTTTTAAGGTTCCGGAGTCAAACTAGGAAGCTTTCAAAGTTTCGCTATGTCCGTCTGTTTGTCTTTCTGCGGTTTAAATGAGATTCTTGGTAATACAAAGCTGCAATCTGGCATAGTAACATTTATACGCCGACAAAGTTGTAAAATTGGTTCTGAGACACCTTATTGCATCGTTATCGGGTCATAATAACTATTCCTCAATCCATTCTAATCTCACTTGTAAGATTTTAACGAAATGTACTGACAAAAATAAGGTTTAATTACAGTAAAAGTTGTCATCGCAGTACAATTTATAACCTACTAGCTGTTGGCCGCGACTCCATTCGCCTAGAAGTCGTTTATCGCTCTTCCTTCGGGAACTGTAAAATTTTCCAGGATAAAAAGTAACCTATGTCCTTTGTCGGGGTTTAAGATGTCTTCAGGGAAATCGATGAAGCGTAACAAACAGACAAAGTTACTTTTACATTTATAATATTAGTACACATTCCCGGCGGTCACAATTTGCACTGGATGTCAAGATTTACTCCATATCTTCCTTTTACTGCTAACCAAATTAGACCACCACCATACTTCAAGTTGTGAAATTGTGTGGCACAAATCATAGTTTAAGGTATGAGCCCACTCGTCTGGGGTAAGATAAAGTGCTGTCAATTGTGAAAGTCAAACGGTTAAAGTATTCCTCATCCTCACCTGTTTCAAGGCTTCTTCAATATTCCCGAGGTGGTACTCCGGCCTCGCTATGATGTACTTGTGAAGGTGTTTACCCGCGTACTCTGCTATATTTGCCCCTGTAAAAATATCGATTTGCCTTCAAATGATTTTTTCTTTACTTTTAACTTAAAACTGGATATGACCGGTTTATCATTTATTGTCCCTAGACACTATCAAATCAACTGGGGTAATAATCATATTTTATTAATCATAAATTGTATGGTAAATAGGCACATGTTACATGGTAAGTATTGCCTATGTCATATCGGTAAAATCGGTAGATCGGTTCCGTCGCGAACTTTCGCACGCTTTTAATAATAATTGAACATAAGCAGCAATTGAACATAAGCAATAATATACTAAAGACGATTGAAATGCACTGTTTTTTCCGATAGTGACTAGTAATTCATTCAGTTGTTTGCCTATAGGAAAGATACAAGCTAATAATCGAACTCGAAGTAAAGCCGCTCACGCACTGAAACCGGAGGCGGGGCAGGGCGTTGCGGCGCCTTACCGTCTCTACCGCGCTTTTCGAACGCTTTTTAGTATGCGAACGCGCCGCACCGCGCCGTTTCCGCTCTCAGTGTGTTTGCTGCTAAATCTGTAATTTTCTGAATAAAGACCGCAGCCTGCATAAGATTTTACTCATGCTTGACAAGTCCACCAGTTGCAGGATGTCAGAACCTAAATTAAAGCATTACCATCATCACATGAAAGGTGTCAGCTTCTGAAATAAATCTCTCCCATAGTGTCACAAGAAAATACCTATGACTAGAAATGTGCGGCCCGGAAAAACTCGAAAAACGGAGTCTTTTGAAGAGAGATTAGAGTTCCCGAGATTTACTCATCGGCGAAAGGGGTGAATTGGAAAAGAAAACTGCCTTTAGAACTATTAGACAACATTTTCCATTGTGTAACGAAAATTATTTGTACAATCACTTGGTAAATTTCCGTTGTACGCGAAGGAAAAAAAAACATTTCTTCTTATGTATCCCTAATTTCGTACATTTTATTAAATTGACCTTAAACATATTGGGAATTTATCATACTTTCTCAGAAATCTTACTGAGGAAGCAGGTCTACAAGCGAATAAACTAAACCAAACGCTACATAATGAATAGTCTTCTTTACACTTACCGCCATGTCCGTCATACACCGCAAAGAACGCGGTGCCTGGGTCGTCAGGAAGCGAGAGTATGTGTGTATGCGAGTCGTCCATGGAGACGCGCCAGCCCTGCATGCAGGAGGAACCCACCAGGTAGCGCCCATCCTGGCACGTCGCGGACTGCTTATCCGTCACCGGCTCTGACAGCGTCTGACCCATCACTCTGGAGACACAACACGATCAGGGGGGTTACCGCGATGTAATAAAGATGTAGTTCAGTTTAGGTTCGAGAAAGGGACAGAGCTGAATAACTACGATATAGAAGCTTTAGATCCACATCTCGTTATGATGTCGTCGTTCTATCGAGGTGTGCGAGTGGCAGGACCTTGTGCAGGGTCCGTCCGGATCGCTACCTTATCCATTAACCTACCGCCAAACAGCAGTGTTCGCATTGTTGTGATCCGGTTTGGGGATAAGACAGCCGGTGAAATGATTAGCATAGAGGCATTCCATCTTAGTCCTCAGGGTTGGCAACGCATTTGCAGTCTTAGGATTGCATTGCAGTCTTGTGAATGCGAATGTCTATGGGTCACAGTTTCCACTTACCATCAGGTGGCCTGTGTGATTGTTTATCTACTCTATGCCATAAACAAAAAATGTGGACCTGGGTTCTATCCCATAACAGCTATAGCTATAGCTACCCTTTCTGAAACTAAACTAAACTTAACCACGTTAGTATGTCATGGTATGGTCTCATCAAACGCTATATTCTGCTGAAACCATGATATTCTCAGGATACCCTAAACATTATGAGATTACGTTAGGTTAGACTTTTGACTACAGAAAAAAAATGGTCACGCAGCAAGAAATGCCTATTGATGATTTTTCTTGAAAGGTGTTTCGGATATAATAATAGGGATATATACTGGCCCATCCGGTTGTAACTATGATATTGTTGATACCCCCACTCTATATATACCGTCACTCAGGGTTTTTTTTACTGATTTATTGAGGTATAAAGAAAGTCACCAGTCAGGTATAACTTTTTAACTTTTTTAAGATTAATACTGACCACAGATTCACTAACTTAACACATAGACAGTAAGATATAATAAGGGGCAGATTGCATAATAAAGTACAAGCTAATAGTATTAGTCGTTTTGTATGGATTTTTACTAATAGTATGGGTTTGTAATTTATTATGCAATAAGCCCCAGTTTGTGATTCAGTCACAAATAATTCACTTGGTGCTTTAATTAGTTATTTAATCACTACTTTTAAAAGTGCCCTTTTACCATTAAATCATAGAGAAGCAATAACAGTGACTTAAAAGCATACATGTTTAAAGGAATGAATGGTATTCAGGGGATGGATTTAAGTGAGCATATTGAATTGAAACCACTTATAGTTTGTTCATTCAAATAATGTGCATTACAAGCCTTTGAAATTGCCGATACCTTTTTGTGCGCGCCGCGGAGGCTTTTTTGTACCAATTGTGGCAAAAAATATGCATTCAATATTGATAATGGAGCCTATTGTCTAGTACCCAAAATACACTTATTCATATATTTCACATTCATTTACCAACACTATATTTGGTCTAGTGCATTGAAAACAGCATGGGATGTATTGTTATATGTCTCAAAACAACAAGGCCATCCGATTGGATAGGCAATAAACCATTAATAGAAGCAAAAATTTGTTGAAGTATTGTTAATCTATCACACTGAAGCAGATTTCATTTGTGCATGATACTTTATCTGCTTGACAAAAACAAAACAATAAAGAGGTTATCAATTGTGTAGCTGCTTACCTTGTTTATTATGAGTAAAATGTATACACTGATTCAAATGTCAAATATTATATGCTGTTATAATTTTCGCAAACACTTAAACACAGAAAACATGATACCGACGAAAAGGCTTCTATTCATCTACGAGCGTTTCAGTTGGCAACAACTAGTCTTTAGTTTCGATGAAATTTAACACCAACCAAACTCAGGTACTTGGCAGTACGATATGACTAACTTGTGATGTCATTCACACATTTACACGTATCCTGAACGAAAACTTACCTGAACAATAGCAAGATATAATGTTTGTTTAGCGAACTACAAGTGCCATTTAACGTAGATTAGCCGTGTTATCGAAATTAAAACAAAAAACATGATAACAGCTACTGTTAAAGGTTTATACTACATGAACACGACTGGAATATGAATTTTTTTACTCACAGTCTTAAAAGACACTAATATTATTCTTTCGCTGGTTTAAATGATTTTTACTAAGTGCAAAATAAATGCGTTATTTATACAACAGTTCTCAAAAGATCGAAACGAAATGCGTAAATATTTGAAACGTCAAGTTGACAGTGACATAGACAATGTGTTTACTTTTCTGATTGTGAGAAGTAGGTACCTACTTATTTGCCTTTAGGTGCCAAGAACATTGTGCTAGATACGGACACTATTTAAGTTTATTGTTGTCAATAATTAAAACTCGCTAAATAAAACATGGTGAGTATATTTTAATACTTGTAAAATGCGAAATCATGTATTCATGTGACAAAAACAGACCTCAACATTTTCGATGCTGTAACGAACATGTCGTTAATTATAAATCTTATCCTATAAAAAATAATACTTTTAACACAGCTGTATACTGGTTTTCTTACAAAAATTGTCACTGATCCTACGTAGTTTTAAGAAAAGGTAAACAAAAATGAATACAAGACTGCAACAAAATATGAAACTTACACTGAAATTTCAAAAGACGTGGAGATTTGAAGGATTCATATTTTTTAATGGCCAGTATTGTTTTTATTTTGACGTATTTTAAATTAAGTTATTTATAGATACATCTACAAGAATACTACATAAATAAAATAAATACATACATACATTAAATCACGCCTGGTTCCCAGAGGGGTAGGCAGAGACCACTTCTAAAATAATGAAATACTTAATATATGTTTTACAGTTGACATATTATGGGTCCAGCCATCCACTAAAGAAATACGTTTAGACCTACATGGAACTAATAAGTACTAACGTAGGCTAGGCTTAGTTACTTCAGGCAAATAAGTCGAATAAGACAGAAGACCAATATCGTGTCAGGAGGTGAAATAGCTGGCAGAGAACAGAAAGTGGCAATTACTATACACCGCAAAGAGTATCCTCCGTAACAACAAAAGCCTAGCTCAAGTTAAGTTGACACTTGTCACTGTCATTACATTGGAAAATCGAACTTGTTGTATCCAGACGTGCAATGAGCTTTAACCGTAGACCACATTCCTGGCCGACTGTACATAGCCAGTCGCTATGCATTTCGAAATTGCCGCTTTTTTTGTGTCTCCACTCGCTGGTCGGACTCTAGGCACAGGTTTTATACAAATGCTCTTGGTTAGGGTTGCATTATAGATAGACGGGCGAGTCCGGCGAGTAAGTACGCGTACTTAAGCTAGACGACCTTTTTCACCCGTGTTTACCTTTAGAGGTTCGCGTAAATAAATAGGGTTACACACGGACGAGTAAGGTCGCCGAGCCATAAGTACCTACGCGTTTACTGGCAAGTCTATCTGGGACTTAAAAAGTTTTAAAATACATGCGGAAATGGCTTTGTACGGCCGCGCGTACAAAAAAATAAAAAAATGAAATAACATGTATTTTTATTTTTAAATTCAAATTAATTTATTTGTCAGAATACAGTAAAATACATTTATGACTAACAACTGCATTAGAAAATTGACTCTTATGTTATTCAAAATGGGCTCATATTTCATTGACAAATTTGGTTGTATGGTGAGCCTGAAGAGTTAGGATAATCGAAAATTCGGACATGAGAAGTATTTATTGTCACCCAAAACCAGTAAGATACAAACAAAATATATAATGGTGAAAAAAAAGGTGTGACAAAAGGTGTCCTTATTTGCTTCTTTGCTTTGACTATGAAATTGCACATACATCCTTTTTTACAATTATATTATTATATTTTGTTGACAATTACTCGTACCTAAGTACAAAATAATATTGGAAGAGACGTAAAATCACATGAGTATGTGATAAACTATATAATCATTAGGATTCTTTTTCAAATAATATTCTAAGTTTCATTTTAAATAGTGGTACCTACTTTGTGTACCGATACATAATATATTATGGCACTGATACTGTCGTTTGGGACGTGGTGTAACCCGTGTAACGTACTTCTTTGGGCTTATTACGTGGATGGGCACTCCGGATCTCGTGCGGGACATTCTTGTGGAATGTTCTCTAAAATAATAAAATAACACAACGTTTATAAAAATATTACAATTTTTTTTATTAAGTCAATGAGAAGGTCATCCAATGGTAAGTGGGATCTCATCTGAGACGCATAGACATTTGCATTCTCAAATTTCAACCATAAGACAAAATCCATTTCCATCCCTGAGAACTAAGCTGGAATGCTAGGCCTATGCTTGTAATTTAACAGTTTTAACACAATTAATCTAGGCCCTATGCGGTGTATTATGAAACCGCGATTAGTTTGGGATTGGAATAGCTGTCAATTCATATGCACTTTGATGTAAGTATATGGTAAAACTGTCACCTCTAATCCCTTTCTATTCACGGCTAGATAATATAATAATACAAGTTATATAGATTGATTTGACACTTCTAGGTACATGTTGTCATAATTAAGATTATTTAAGTGACAGTCCTGAGTTAGACTGACCCCTGTTATACCTACATGGACCTCAGACCCAGGGAGCCAACTAACCATTTTGTGATTGGTTTTTCAATAGCAAGCTGTAAAGTAAATATAATTTTAATAATTTACCGGATCACAAGCATCATCCTTGACTACAGATGAAGTTGCATCTGGACTATTTTCAGTCAATATAACTGGAACCTCCTTGACTTTCATTTGGCTGAAAAAAAAACGCAATTTATCAAGTCACGCAATTACAGATTCTGGTTAATGACATATTGAAATGAAATATTTCCTTTTCGGATTATATTTTTTTTCTAAAATAAAATTCTATATACCTATAGAACAGTCATTAATTTTTAAACAAATATACCTGTAAATGTAGTATTGGCACTGCATCATCTCATCTCGCAGTCTTAGTTGAAGGAATTATGATCAAAATGTAGTGAGCAAATGAAAACATGTTTGGAATTCAGCCATATATTTTCAGTTCCAATTGCTTCCAACCACTTTTTTTTCTTTAATTCCCCTCTTGGTAACCTTTAAAAAAAACATTCATAATAGGGTAGAGTGTATCATTATACAGTTGAGTTCATAAATATGTATACACTTTAGTAGCTTGTCTATTTAATATCATGTTTAAACAGTCATATATGAATTGTCACAGCGATTAAAGCGACAAGGTACTGAAGTGTATACATATTTATGAACTCAACTCAACTTCATTGCCAGCACCCCTTAGGAAGGGCCTCTAATCAACACGGTAAAAACCATATTGTGTTTGATCTGTTAATAATAAGTATTGTCCACGTTTTAATAGCAAAGTATGTAGGTATAGTAATTCTCGGAAAGATGGACCAACAAGAGAGCCAGACCTGTTACAATTTCTACCACAATAGTTTTTTTTTAACTACTTAGCAGGCATCACTATTTTGCATCCTAATCTAAAAACAATGAAGTGGTGTGCTTAATATTCGGTTGAACACTGAAGATTTTGAGTCTTACCACTTTTTGCATAAATATGACCATTTCTCCGACTATTTCAGAAAAACGAAGCAACTTTTCCGCAAAAAAAAACGATTTTAATCTATCAACCATACAGTGCCACATTTGTAGAAAATACTTGGGTTTGTAAAAAGCAACATGTGTTTAACAACAATAAATTAAAACGGCTTCATTACGAGTATGGTCTACTCAAACACAAAGTATCCACCGTAACTTTTCGATAAGTATTGAAAATTGAACAACCCCAGCTCCAATTCACAGATTTATGTACTTCATTTTTTTTTAAATTGAAATTCAAATAGTATTACAAAGTTTAACTAATCTTGGTCTATGGGTTGATAACAATGTACTACATATTCAAGTCACCAATTTTAAATAGAAACTTTAAACCAACATTAAATAAAACCTTTTTACTTACCGGTGTAAGTGTTGTATGTTAAACTTGTATGATCTTTTGTTTTTTATTGAGCCACATTCTATGATACTACACTTAGGCATGACGATTAATGTCCCTTCACTATAGTGTGAAGTTTTATGCAATTTTATCCGGGAAACAAAACAAGATACTAAATATATTCAATATAACCTCGGCCGGCACGACACGATTGACAAATAAAGTACCTACCTACTGTCAGCTGTCAGTACTGTTTTGAACTTTTGATTTGAAGCATAACACAATATGGCTGCCTGGCCGTATTAGACATTTGTAGTAATGTTGCCATTATTGCACTGACTAATGTACTGTACGGTCCTCTTTTCATTAACGAAGATACGGTTAAGTTAGAAAGAGGTAATAGTACATTACCTACTATAGAGGCCGGGAAATGGGGGGGTGCAGGCCGAGTGATATACGGCCGAGGGAAGCGAGGCTGGGTAGTTACGAGGCTGGCAGCCCCTTTTCACGGCGAGGTACTAGAAATTAAGTGTTCTATTTATTTTGCATAACCCATCAAAAATATGTCAAGTCCATAAATTCCCAAAATTAATATGTCTTAAAGGTCTTAACATATTTTTGCAACTGTTATATGTAAATATTAAGGCGGTTACGGTTATTATGATCAGTTCAAAATTAAACCGGCGGCTATTTAATTTATCGGCGGTTGGGTATTAGTGTGGCTACTGCCACAACATGTTTGTAACAAAACCCCTCCGAAACGGGTAGACCGATTCTTACGAAACTGTGTGTGATCTGAGAATAGGGCGTAAAGTATATTTTATGTTCGTATGAAAAAAAATTACACGCGGGCGGCATCGGGTGCAGACAGCTAGTAATTTATAATAATCGTGTTTAAATTTATTTTTAGTTTTATTGTTCACTAGAATTTCAGAAATCTTATTTGCAACTTTTCTAATTTAACCATATTAGTTTTAATGGTGAGACCATAGCAATCAAGAGAGTAACAAATAAATTGATTCAACCAATGATACGTCATTATTGTCGTCCGTATTGCCGCCGGGGTTGCGTTATCATATCGTCATCATCATATCCTATCAGTCGAAGGACGCCCAATGCTGGACTTACGCCATCCTCAAGGTTCTGTAAGTAAAACTAGTATTCAGCCCTTCTAAATAAAAAGGTCGTACGCGCAATTTGATAGTCAAAGCAAATTGAACCCCCTTGTTAAAGAAATAAGGTCACTAATACATTCGCGAATGTATGAAACATACGCCCTTTTTTCTAATGAGTACGAATTTGACAGATTTGTGCAGCAGTTCAAACATGACCTTAAAGTGACTGCACTATAGTGTGCAGTAACCGATCGATATGGAATTTAGTAGAGAGGCAGTTTATGGAATTCCAGATAATAAGGCAATTCTATAGAAAATAGCATCAAATATTCCGGGAACCAAGTCAAGGGTAAAAGCTAGCCCAATTATATTATAACTTTAGTAATGTCGGACTATTGCAAAGTTTTTTCAACGTTTCAAAGCAATTGAAACGTACCATGAAAATTAATTTGCGTGGCCTATCAATCAATAATATTTACGACCAGCTGGTCTACTGTCTAACACAGTCGCAATCAGCGTCACTATTGCCTAACGCACTCGCAATCTCAATTGGTATCAAAGCGGAACAATTGTTTTCATTTTGTATGCAGACATGCCTTCGATTTTCAAAAAAAAAAACAATTGTATTGAGAGTGCGTTAAGCAATAGCCTCTCAGGGTAGTGATTCTGTAAACAACGCCGGTCGTGCAGACTGTCGAGTGATATCCAAGCGGCGAGATTAAGTAGTCCCGTCAGTGCGAACAAAACACATTGTAGCGCATTAAGCAGCCTTATACGTTCGACCCATCGTGCTGCTAAATTGAAAATGCACGCGCTACAATGTGTTTTGTTCGCACTGACGTCTACTTAATCTCGCCGCTTGGATATCACTCGACAGTCCGCACGACCGGCGTTGTTTACAGAATCACTACCCAGGATCGACGTCAAAGTGGAACAATTGTTTTGATTTTGTTTGCAGAAAAGTCTTCGATTTTCAAAATTAAAATGATTGCGATTGCGAGTGCGTTAGGTAATAGCCTCTCTGTTGTCCTCTCAATACAAATGTAATTTAATTGGCTGTGCTTACTTTGATTTACATACAACATTATTATTATTTATTTAGTAGCATTATAAATGTGGATGTTTTGTTAGGACGTTCGGATGTTTGTCATTCAATCGCTCATGAACGGCTGAATTAATTTGGATGAAATTCGGCACACAAATAGTCTGTGTCCTGGATTCGCATTATAGCATCATTATAGGAAACGTATTTTGCTTAAACAATTGACAGATTCCAAGGGAATAACAATAAACGAGTTTTTAGCGTACAAAATCGCGGGCAAAGGCCAGAAGTTAACAGCCGCATTCAGAATCAGTCCGTTTTTTTTCATACACAAGTTTATCTTATCTTATCTTATCTTACAGATGGGCCCTTTCGTATACACTTCGAGCCTTTAGGATCTTTTGTCCAATTACCCTCTTACACATTCAGTTGTTCGAATGTGCTGGTTTCCTCACGATGATTTTCCTTCACTGTAAGAGCATCGGGTAATGCACTTAAGTTAGAAAAACTCATTGGTACATGTTGGCCGCGGGGGTTCGATTCGAACTCGGTACCTTACGATCACAAGTCGACCTCCTAAGCCTCAAAGCCACTGGCGCTCTCATACGCAAGTTTGAAAAAGGAATGAATTAATTGTCTCTGGTGCGGTGGTAAGACTAGTTTCTTTACATACTTAGGCCTGTATTAAACTAATCTCAACTCTAATGCTCGTCTCGAGATGTGTCAAAAATGACAGTGTTCTATGGTTTGACGTTTACTTTCACGTATCTTGTGACGTGCATCTCAGCCAAGATGAGTTTATTAATACGGGCCTTATTAAAGTACGCTTCCCGCATCCGTCTGTCTGTGTCTGTACATCCGCTAACTCCTCTTAAACCACGCAAAGGATGTTGATGCGGGTTTCACCATCAGTTAGATAATTTATCATGAAAGCTTTAATTTACTTAATAATAATAATAATACATTCTGGTTTTACGTTTGGTACAGAGACTCACATACACCGAAGTGAAGCGAGGGCGGGTCGCTAGTACCTACGATATAATTTGACGTCAAGGTCGTTCAAACGAGTAATAAGGGGAATTGACGGCTACTTGATATTATTACGTCTAAGACAACAGAATGCGGCTGAGGCAATACTGATACCATTTTACACTGAAATATTTTCTCACGCAAAATAAACATGATACTTAGTTGTGCTGAGTTGGGACCGTTTCGCAACATTTTCTCTCTATCTTGCTCTTATTTGTTATATGTAATGTAATTTTGTATTGTTGTAAATAAATGTATCTTTTATCTTTATGTTTGATAAAGCGATTTTGATACTATGCTTGTAAATTGTTTTTACGGCACGTGCATGGAAAATATTATACAAAAGAGACGTGGCGGCATGTGCTACCAATTTTTTTTTTTTTTTTTTATGGCATTGAGAAGACAAACGAGCACACAGGCCACCTGATGGTAAGTGGAAACTGTGACCCATAGACATTCGCATTCACAAGACTGCAATGCAATCCTAAGACTGCAAATGCGTTGCCAACCCTGAGGACTAAGATGGAATCTACTACCTACTGCAAGTTCTCAAGTAGTAACCACCACAGCTTTTTTTTTATGACAATGTGAAGGCCCTCTGCACTCAGGCCACCTGTGGTAAATGGAATGTAAGACCCTAAACATTTGAATTCGCAAGACTAAATTCTCAAGACTGCAACCCTAAGACTTCAAATGGACCCCCCCCCCATAATAATAGATCGAACGTATAAGGCTGCTTAATTGAAAATGCACGCGCTAAAATGTGTTTTGTTCGCTCTGACGGAACTATTTAAACTCACCGCTGCGACCGCCCGTTGTTTTTGAGACTGAAGGCCTTTGGGAATGAAGGCGTGAAGGTATGATGATGATGATGATGATGATGATGTTCTGAACTTATGCTATTATGAAAGTACCTTACCTAGTACAGTCGGCCAAAAATGTGGTCTATCACCCTACGGTTCAAGCTCATTTGCACGTCGTGATACAAGTTCGATTTTCCCTATATATATATATATACGACCAGCAATATAATCAGCCTAATAATATTATCCTTCGCGATAATTAGATCTCACAGAAACCGAGTACTTGGCTAACTAATTACATCATAATTATGTTGTAATATTGTTGTATGTTAGTAGTAATTTGTGTTATTAAGATAATAACGTGGCGTGGGGCTTGCGTGTTCAAAATAAGGAAATATTTATGAACGAAAAACCCAAGAAGGAAAATATTGTATCCTTCTAAAGATTGAAGGCAGATACTGATTGCAAATGGAACATTGCGGGTGAAAAGAAGCTAAGCTGATAAAGACCTTCGCCTTCGCTTTCGCCTTTGTACATTCTAACTCTGTATTGTATTAGATTTTCTGTTTTTTTTTGTGTACAATAAAGTGTTTACATACATACATACATACATACCTTCAGACATTTCAATACCATATATACCTACTCGATGAATGTGCAGTTTATGATAATTATTTCAGCTTTTAATTAAATTATTAAATACCTTAACGAAAGATGTAGGTACCTATAGTCGACTGCAAAGAGATGTATCAAGGCAATAAGGTGAAAGTGGATAATCTGTTTGCAGACGACTGTACAAGCAGAGCTTTAAACAATGATTTTTATTTAATGCGTAAAATATAGTCGTCGTGCGTCGTTGGTCCGATGACATCAGGGAGACGGCAGGCCCAGTCTGGACAAGGGAAACGGGAAACCGTTCTGGTAGGAGGAAAATTGGAGAGGCGATGCCCAACGGTGGGCGAATACACGCTGATGATGATGATGATGATGCGTAAAATATAATCATAGGAAAACATACATGTGAAGAACGCGAACAAAACAAAACGATATCGAGAGGAAAGTCAAATCACGGCTAGCTTTTCGAATCGCGCTTTCTCTCGGAATGATCGGATCAGCTAATTCAGATTTTCAGTCATGTTCTTTTCTTAAATTAATGACTTTTCTGCCCTTCTTAGAAATAAGGCCGGGTGTCTCATAGAGCCGCGTAAGTAAAAGTTACCTTATTTTTTAAGATAGTGGGATAAATTGGCCGTATGCATCTCTCTGTGGCATCGTATATCCCAAACGGATGAACCTACTAAGGGCTGTATTAATAAACTAATCTCAACTCTAATGCTCGTCTCGAGATGCGTCAAAAATGACAGTGTTCTATGGTTTGACGTTTACTTTGACGTATCTTGTGACGGGCCTCTCAGCCAAGATGAGTTTATTAGGTAATACCTACAGTTCTAAGACGCATTTATTTTCCTTTAGTCCCAGTAGTTCGGTTGATTAGTCCGGGGCCGAACTACTGCCACACTTTTCTTCCCATTAGTTCGGTTATGACGTCAAACCGTACTATTGGGAAGTGGTGTGTAGTTCGGTTAATGATGTGCAAACAACTTTTATTATTAAAAAAACCGGCCAAGTGCGAATCGGATACACCAAAAAATCTGTATTTTGGATTGAGGGACAAACAACTTCGCCATTGAAAAAATATTGTCCCTATACCTACAATATACATCGACATAGGTTTTGGTTACTTTATAAACTGCAATTTAGTTTATAATTACAAACTAAACTATTTTTATTGTGATGTAACTACAAAATTAACATTTTCGGTTTTTTTCCTTTACTTGTGCTATAAGACATTGCTTCTTGTCAAATTTCATGATTCTAGGTCAACGGGAAGTACCTACTCTACATATAGGTTGTGATTCCCTAGCAGTAAATAAATAAAATTGCCTAGCCATTAAGAAAAGACTGAATATTTATAAAACAAAGAAGTTAAACATAATATATTTTTACGGTTCACTCGCGTTTTAAAAGTCGATAGCTCCACATGGTTCATGTTTTAACTTTTAAAGCGTGAGCGATCTAATTCGAAGAAATTACTTTACCTTTTGTTTTTTTTTTATAAAAAATTGTAATGAAATAAATGCCTCTGATTTATTATTTAGCTGCATCCTTAACCGTACTTTTGAGTCGTTTTAATTCTCAGTAGTACGGTTTGACGTCATAACCGAACTAATGGGAAGAAAAGTGAGGCAGTAGTTCGGCCCCGGACTAATCAACCGAACTACTGGGACTAAAGGTTTATTTTTTTAAAGAAAACTAGTTTAATCTGGATGTTTCCTTGCTAAGTTTTATTAAAATCGACAGGTCTGTTTAAGATATATCAGGCTCTGAAAGAAATATGTCACCATTATATTTTTAACTAGCGACCCGCCCTCGCTTCGCTTCAGTTTACGTGAGTTTTCTGTAAAACCAGTTCATAAAATATAATAATTTATTATACATAAAAACCTTCCTCTTGAATCACTCTATCCATTAAAAAAATCTAAGCATACATAGGGACAGACAGACAGCAGGAAGCGACTTTGTCTCATACTATGTAGGTACCTAGTGATAGTTATTAATTAGCTATTTATTTATATAGGCAACCGCAAAGCAACTAATTAACGCAACGTTCATGCCAAACGCGTGATTTTACTGTTTTATAATTAGCAGGTTATTTAAGGTAATTATTAGGTAATTATCTATAGTAAATAATTATAATTCTCAACGCATTTTACTATTTTTGCACTGTTGAATAGAGGGTCTATGTTCGTCAACAGTCTGTGCTGGTGCAGTCAACGTCATCATAAATATATGTATATGTTCCCAAGGGGTTACCATTATTATATTCGAAATTAGGCATTGACAGAGCTTCGAATCCGGTTCCGATAAGTCGGAATTTCCGATTGATATTTTACAGCTCCGGTTCCGATACTTTTTAATCGGAGGGCCGACTCCGTCTCTAACTACCCCCACCAATCTACTACTACTCCGCATCCATCTCCGACTTTCGGTTTCGGTTCCGGTTCCAACTCCGATAAACCGAATTTAAAAACTCCGATTCCGACTTCCTTTCAATGAACGTATACTATGTTGGCTGTCAAAAGTTTAAAAAAAAACTACGATATCCTGAAAATATAATGGTTTCAGCAGAAAATAGAGTACCTACCTACGATTAAATAATAAAATCGAACAAGTGAAATTTGATAAAATGATGGTTTACCGTTCCCAAATATTCCCAAGACGTCTTAAATATCTTCTCATTCTTATACTTTAAAAGTAGTCCATGATATCTTAGAAGTGGGTTTCCCTGGGGTTTGCATGCATCAGCAAGAAAAGTAATTAAAAAAAAATAACTATGTCAATGGACCTGTGCCGTAGCAGAAACCTATAACAGTCTTTTTGTGGTAAAATTATTAAAAAACCGATTACTAGTAGTATGAACTTTACTTCAAGTTAATGAAGGCGATAATTCTACAACAACTTTGTATCAGTAATTGATATGTAGAATACCGAAAACTGAGTATTTACTTGGTATTTACCCTAAATAAGCACATTTTAAATATTTAAGCATATAAGTACGTAAGTTTTGACCATCAATATCTTTAATTAACACATTGTCTGCCTGCTACGTGCTCTATTCAGAAAACCGAAAATTTTAGGTAGGTACTTACTTACTTTACTTTTAGCAAATGTTTGCGGGTAGATGCTACCCAGAAAACACCATGTTTAATTCGCCTACGCACTCTTTGAAAGCCTCACTGTCCAGTGATAATCAATAACCGTAAGAGTTTAAAGTTACTCCGTATGAAACCGATACCACGTTTTCATTCGGTTGATTCAGTATCGAGTGACCGCGCGAAGCGAAAGCGCGCGTCCGGCTTAATAAAAACTTTTTAATTCTAAGTTTAAATTTCGGTTGTTTGTGGTTTCTTGTTTTTTTAAACATGGCGTGCCCAATGAGGTTAGTGTTTTGGTTTTTATTTTTTATAACTATTGTTAATTAGTTCTTTATATTAGTCGTTAAGGCTTGTTTTAAACATTTTTTTGGATTAACATTACAAATTACTTTATATCTTTGTATTCTTTAAATCTTAGTTTAAATCCTTGATATTAGAAACAGTAAAGAATTTGTAATGCAATAAATTTCTACCTACTTCTGATATCTGCGTCATAAATCAAAATTCACCACGGTCTCAAATAACAAGCAGTGCAATTATCAACAAACTGAAAAAAATGCCAAAATTAACTAATTAGTTGCGTCATATCATAACATGAAGTTCAATTATAAACCGAACACCATCGCAGAACCGAACCTTTTTAATTAAAACCTCTATTCAAATTTTAAAAAGAATACAACTGATTTGGTTTTCCTCTCACTTTGCTCAGAAAGGAAACAAAAAAGCAGTAAGTAAAGCTGAAGCAGCAGCAGTTCGTAAATAGGAAAATGGCCATTAGATTTTTGAAATTGTCGCCTTGCCCAAAGCATATAGTCTTCACAAACACTTCAGTGTTTTATCTAAATGATTGAAACATTGTAGAAATCCAATTAATTACTTTAATTTCAAGCTTGACTCCCACGACGAAACTCACTAATTACTAGCTCTAATTCGTTCGTCACCAAAAGTATTTAAAGCTAACCGAAATAGTCTATTTGGCTCAACCGATCAACAGACATCCACAAAGTTCATTAGCTCGTTCGTTCGGTTGAATTTTGATTTTAAATTGTTATATTTAATGGCGGGCTAGATCTAGGCTAAGGTACCGGTCTTAAAATGACTTAAAAAGTATTTGTCTTGACACACGCATCTCAGTCAAGATCATTTATTACTTTATTAATACGGTTCTAACGGCCACACTCAGAATCAGTTAATGACCATTAAGTCGTTTCTTAGTAATGATTTTTCATACATACGTTTGAAGCGGTGGTGTACCTTATGTCTGAAATTCATTTTAATAATAGGTAATGTACAGTCGAGTTCATAAATATGAATACGCTTTAGTACAGTCAGCAAGTGGCTACGCAACCGAAGAGGTCAAAATGATCTGCATTCGACTCTATTGTCAAGAGAATACGTTGTGTCTAGATCATTTTGACCATGTTATTATGCTTAGCTACTTTTGATACCTCAGATTCACTAATATGTAGCGTAAAATTTATTGTTTCGTATGCCTACGCTGTCCATTCGTCCTAACTATAAGCTGTATCTTTTGAACTGTAATAGATAACGGGTTGTTTTTTTGCTTCAGAATATGTGTTATTACGGCAGACTTAAAAACAAACTTAAAAAAAAGTGAAATAAAAAGGGGTCTCCATACAAGAAACTTTTTTTAGCAATTTTTTTTTAAACGATATTTATATACAAGCGTCAAATTTGGTATGATACAACAAATACAAAAAAAAAAATCAAGTGTGAGTTGGGCTCTGGCTGATTCGATTCAAAATCGAATTCAAATTTGAATATAATAAATTAATAATTACCTACTGTGCCGGTTTTTTATATTTATAGATACAGCTATACATTAAGGTTTGTTGACAAGCCGACGAATGATGAAATAACGGTGGATGTTTCAAACTACTTGCGTGCGCATATTTTTTGCTGACAGACCGGTCCGGATCGTTCCTCATGTTAATTTGATCTACCGTTATAAGTGGATCGATATTTCAAGATACTGGGTAGATATTTGTATAAACACTATTACTCGCTACTTTGTCTGGCTGCAACAAGTGGGTGCTAAAAAGTTTACCATATTGCTTTGAAATATATTCAATAAACAAACAAACACACTTACGTGCTTATAATGTAAAGTAGTTTAATTTCTGCCCTGTCTATCCACGTTGACCATAGTGGAAATGTGATTTCTTTTTTCGATGTAAAATGTATCGTATGTTTATAAATAGTCTATCTCCTTTCCATGTTTTATTCATATTTATTAAGCCGTTCCAGCGTGACGGAGGTACAAACATACGAAATCACGCACTTAAAAAAAAATCATTTAAAATATTGGTGTGATTCATTAATATCTTAAATTGCGAAGTCATCGTGTTATCATTTTATAAACTATACTATAACGCAAACTACATTTTAATATTACAATTTGTTGCTTGATTAGTTGGCGCCGCGAAAATATAAGTACATTGCAAGCCTTCTCTGATACCTTCACTGTATTCTTTGAAAAAAGTAAGTAGGTATATGTGTCTAAGGGTGCGGCTCCACTGAGGCGGAGATCAGCAGAGTGGAGCGGAGCTGTGCCAATATTAACCAATAGAAGGCGCATGCGATCACGTCGAGCGCGGCTTGCGCACGTTAGTTTAGATTATATTGGTTAATATTGGCACAGCTCCGCTACACTCCGCTCATCTCCGCCTCAGTGGAGCCGCAGCCTTATGGTTGGTGAATAAATGTATTTCTTCTTCTTCTTCTATTTACTGTCGGCGAATGTTGCGACTGTCGTCCACCGTGGTCTGAGGCAGTGTTGCCAGTACGCAACTCCAATTTAGGACGGTGTGTTATCTGAAAAAGGACCGTTTTGGGCACAAAGGGACAAAAATAAAAATTCAAAACTTCATTTATTTATATACATTTTTTAATTAATTATTAGGTAAAAATAAATCTTTGTTGGCTTATATCTTGGTTATTTTAAAGAAAATATGTTTTTTAAGACTGCGCCGAGCGTCCAGTGGCGCCCTCATTACTTTTATTGTGTTTTCTAATAAACTAAAGTATTTTCTTGAAATTGGACGAAATGTGTTTGTACTACAAATGAAAACACAACTTATAGGGTATATCATATAGTTTAATAACAATTCACCTTCGAGTTATTAACTTAACGAAAAAAAGTGGCCACCTTTTCCCGTTAAGCTGACTACTCAAAGGGTAATTGTTATTAAAGTTTGTTACGTATCCCAAAAATTGTGTTTATACTTGCGCTACAAACACATTTTGTTTGGTTCCAAGGAAATTCGTTAGTTAATTCGAAAACCCAATAACAGTAATGAGGGCGCCACTGGACGCTCGGCGCAGTCTTAACTGTTTGTGACATGAATCAGCTTTTATTGAAGCTGTGAAAAAATCATGAATATTCCCTATTACCCGTAACAAAGCAGCTTCATAGTTTGGAATATATATTTTTTTACACATATTTTATTTTTGCCTTAAGCATGCTGGGTTTGGGCTCGAATTTTTTGAGGCCCCCTGCGTTTGCCACCCCGACGCTCGTAGCCATTAGGGATACAACGGTCACTATTTTTTACGTAGTACTAGGTACGGTACCAAACAAACCAGTCCAAAGATAGATGGTAACACGACACGACTACAGATTAGATTTAAATAAATACATCAGTTTATAACAGCAATGATAAGGTTGGTTGGTACTCCTGTCAATCGTTACTAATTCGTATAGATCCGTTTCGACAGACAGCTTTAATTTAATACAGATACACTTTTATGCTATCAATATATTAAACTGAGCAGGTACTTAGATAGGTATGGTTTTGTTTTGGTGGTCACGAACTTTTTTGGGCGAAACCGTAAAGGGACGGTTACTGAAAAGGGCCGATTAAAGGACGGTGTGGTGATAAAAGGGACGGAAAACCGTCCCTTTTAGGCCGGTCTGGCAACACTGGTCTGAGGGCCTAATGCGGCTGCGTTTACCGCGTGACAAAGTTTGGATAAGACATCCGTCACCTTCTGACACGTAAATAAGTACGAGAGTGACGGATGCTTTATCCACGTTTGACACGCGATATGTACGCAGCCATACTAGGCTCGCTGAAGTTCCAATTAATTAATTTGTCAAACTCTAATTTTCTTATCAGCCAACCATCGAACTTGCATTTGCAGTTAATTATTTTTACCTGCAATAATGTCACTATTGAAATAGTGTTTTTTAATTTTAGCAAACCATGGCATAAATGCTCATTAAAACACATTTTTTGAAGAGAACGACGCCAAAGCGTTCTTAGTGTTAACTTTATTGTTAAGCCACTTACGTAGGCTTTCCCAACCTTTTTGCGTTATTTAATAATATTTTCATGCCCCCTTTTCTTTTCATTTGTTTCTTTCTAAAAAATATTTCCTTGTAAAGGAAAAAGTACAGACCTATTTTTTCATCATATCTACCGATAACATATTCAAAACTCGTAAACATCACATTCGGTTTAAGGAGAGAGAAACGTTATTGTGTTTTGTATGGAAATGTATAGTTTCACAATCCGCTTAGTTAATGTTCGGATATTTCTGATCCTTTCACATGTTTGATGTGAGTATTTAGCGGTAGCCGGCCCTTAACAGCGTTAGAATTTGGAATATAACTTTATGATACTTCTTGGATAAACTAAATACCAATCAAAAGAAACCTTGGATTTCAAAATCTGTCAGGCCATTTAGTCTACCAGAGGTCACAAAGAAACAGAAATACATACATAACTCATTTGAGCCGAAAGATAACTTTCCTTCTAAGGAAATCGGTAGAAAACTAAATCCAGCCTTCTGTCTCACCAGATCAGGAATAGACGAGTCATCCGGGCAAGATGGCTCGTGTCTCGGCAACGAAGCCGGCATGCTGTACGGCGAGTACCTGATGCTGGACAAACTCCTGGACGCCCAGAGGATGCTCAGCGCCGAGAGTTCGAAGCCGGTGCATGACGAACACTTGTTCATCGTTACCCATCAAGGTGAGTTTGGTCCTTCGACCCGAATTTTACATCCTAAAAACATTTAGTATTTTTTTCAAGCTAAGTATAGATATTTACAAACTCTATAATAACGCAAGCTCTTATGAAGAGCGAGTGAGAGAAAAGCATAAACCCGAAGCACCTAAATTCTCACAGACGGTAATTACTCTAAAAGTTATATTTCCTTCTATTAAAGCGTACGAGCTATGGTTCAAGCAGATAATCTTCGAAGTGGACTCCGTACGATCTCTCCTGGACGTGGAGGGTCTCGACGAAGGACACACCATGGAGATCCTGAAGCGTCTCAACAGAGTCGTGCTTATTCTGAAGGTAAATTACTCCCAAGAACAATCTAACTGCCTTAGATACAAATGACAACATCTCATAGGTAGTCCTCAAAGTCATCAAGTTCTGGTCGAAGGTCTAAACAGGCATCTGTAAATTTACAGCCAAACCGTGCCAATTATCGGCCGCATGAACTTTAACATGAGGTACCTAATAGAAACGATAATTCAACAATCACTAGGAGCCAGTAACTGGTATTTTATAGGTCAGAATAATTAGGCGTTTCATCCTACATTCTTTCTAAATAGGCCAAGTAGGTATTCTACCGCCATACTCAAAGACATTTTAGAGACAATTAACTTGTTCCTTTTTAAATCTTGTCTGTAAAAATCGTCACTAAGGGACGACTTAATCGTCATCAACTGACTGAGTGCGTTCGCAAAAGAGTTCCGACGCAAATTCGCTTTTGTGGCATGATCCAGAGAAAAATAAGTCCTCCGGAAATTGTTTCAACAACCGACCTTGGGTGCTTTAACCGTTTAAGTGTTTATTTGAAACCTCAATATCTTACATGATACGACACGACCCCGTGACACGACGCCCGCGACGTCACGTCACTATCAAACTGGTGCGCACCGGTGACGCGTTCGATTTTTAAAAACTCTATTTCTGATGTGTCGTTTGTAACATTACGTCGGATGTTAAAGCTGCGTGCATGCATACCGTCACCGATTCAGAGTTATGGAACAGTTTAAAGGTGTGTTCCTATATTCAAAACCGTGGATAGAGATGTGACGTCTTGTTAAAATTTTACACATTTTGTACGTAGCAAATGTCAAATCTCTATCCACTCTATCCACTGTTTTGAATATAGGAACACACCATTAAATTACTATTATTTTTGTAATAAAATACAACGAGTATGTGCCATTGTTTTTTTTATGGTGCAATAAAGAGTTTACATACATACATACATACATACATTCTACTTCAGTCCCAAAATTTAGATTGTATCTAGGAGATCGTGCAAGGACAAGTGAATTACCTACCTTTAAGTATTAATATTACAATATTCTATCACTATACTAACGAAAGCGAAGCTCTCAAGATTAAATTTTTTATCACAGTAGAAAAACATTTAAAACGAAAGCTCCTGTCATGTTTTCTGAATGGTCATTTCAAGATAAACGCCACGATAAATATTAAAATGATAATACGTATACTATCTTGTTATTCTTGTTATAAAATAAACTAATATTCTTACAAACTAGGTACAAATACTCATTCATATTTCCGTGATAAACTCTTCAAGTAAATAAGTTAACTATTTACTAACTGGAAATTACCGGATATTGACCTTGTGGGCCGGTACTATGCAGAATGCTATGTTGATAAAATTCATACATATTACGGATTAAATTACTCTTACGTCGACGCGCTGGTCTAGTTGTAGTGGTGTAGTGACCCAGCTTACAAATCTAGTGGGTGACCTGGGTTCAAATCCCCATAAGGGCAGATATTTGTGTGATGAGCGCGAATATTTGTTCTGGATGTTTTCAATGTATTTAAGTATATATATTTATCTTTATAAGTATTTATATCGTTGTCTAATACCCATAGCACAAGCCTAGAGCTTAGTCTGGGACTAGGTCAATTGGTGTGACACTGTCCCCTTATATTTATTTATTTATTTAGATTTTAATTGATGAACCGTCATTAAGCCTTCTTGCATGAAAGTGATGGGAAGATGTTAAAATACACCTAAAAATCACATCGTTCGTTCTTGGTAAGAGAATGCTTCCGCAATTTGCTTTGAGACTCGGCAACATTTTTTTAAGAATCTACTTAGTGCTCGAAATAGTCAGAGCGCAGCGGTAGGAATATCGATTTAGTTACCGATTCATTTTTATTTTCGAATGAAACTTTCGATTTTATTCAAAATAACATGAAGATAAAGATTTGTACAAGTAGTTGATGAATTTCAGGCGGCTACTTTTGGGTCATATAAATTCAATATTGCACAGTCTAGCTCATCCGAAAGTATATTTTTTAAGATAATTGTCCAAAAAGGGAGATATCTTTATAGGCACGTGCCAAGATGTAAGCACCGCAGCCCGTATTTAACATGATAATGGTATCTTAATGTTTTCATAATGATCCTTATTCAGTGCCCGCTATCTTTGCAATAACAGTGTGGGTACAGTCAAGGGTAACCATAAATATCTTCGGAATGTTACAATAATATGTATTTATCGATATTTACCTCAATATTAAAAACATAAAACAGCTTGACTGGAAGATTACCTCAATCATGGCACCGCTATACTTTAGTCATTTTTACTTGAATTACAATGGGAAAGATGTCTTCATTGTCTTTATCCGCAACCTGGTGAGGTTTTTCATATATTCCTGATATCTCTACCCATGTACGTATAAAGAATTAAGGATTCTGTATACATCATTACACTGTACACTTCTTTGACTGTACTTGGGTGTTTCAAGATAAAGTTTGTTTTGTTGGCCTAATACTGCGATAATCTAATGCCACCTACGATCTTTGAGTCGCGATGTACATTAGGTATAGGTATATGTTGCAGTGGTATGATCAACAGGGATTTAATCAAAACCCAAAGTAAAAATTACTACTTGTATTTAGTGCTAGACTTAAAAAAATAAAACGCGGTTACCCACAAAATGACGTCATTCCGACCACTACTCCAAAGCAGGCTTAGCAAACGCTCGTAATGGTAAAAAAATTATGGATAGAATGCTTTTGAGACAATCGTCTATGTATGTATAAGCATGATTTTTACCAGAACACTGAAAAACCTGTTGTCGATTCCCTTAATGACGTTAATAACACCTGTTTTCTGTGTTTACAGCTGCTGGTGGACCAGGTGATGATCCTCGAGACCATGACTCCGCTGGACTTCATGGACTTCAGGAACTACCTCCGCCCCGCCTCTGGGTTCCAGAGCCTGCAGTTCCGCTTATTGGAGAACAAGGTGAAATAAGAAGTCAGAATCTAATAGTGCTGATATCTATTTCTGCGCAACTTCTCGTAATGAAGCTCACGAGGATAGGAACTAGTAGCAGACTAAAGTAGAAGAGAAGCTGATGGACCTTGTATGGATAGCACAAGTTGTACTTTCTCGTTTTTCGCTAAGTGTGTCCCTGTATTTAAAGACTAAATAGAAAAGGAGATCCGGGTATCAAATAAGTCGCGGAAAACTTGTGCTGGTCCATAGACTCTCTAGTAAGGGCGAGACGGAACAGCTGCGGTACCCACCAATCATCTGCAACACACGTCTGCATAAGATGTGCAGGTGTGGCTGCAGATTGGCCCCTTTCTATTCATCTATATATGGCGTTTAACGTCTATACCAAAAGATTATTTAAATTTCAGTGGGATGTTACGAGTAGGGATGTTACGGACGTGGTTTTATCGGAACAGGAGCCCGAGTTTTTAAATTTGGTTTATCGGAATCGGAATCGGACCATAGTCGGGGTCGGAGGCGGAGGTAAAAATGAGCTGTGTGGGAACCTATACCTAGTTAAAAAGTATCGGAACCGGAGTTGGATCCGGAAAGTTCCGACTTACCGGAACAGGATTCGAAGTTTCGTAATATCCCTTGTTACTTACGAGTAAAACACTTCCGTCGTTAGATGTATTTAGACAAATATGAGACAGGCAAAGTCAACATGGTTATGGTTTATAGTTTATGATATTTATAAGTTTTACATAAATCGCTTACTGAGAAACAATATTATTTAACTTAAATCTAGGTAAGAGGGTAGCATAATGCAATCATTATTTAGCTACTTGTTTTACAGGCCATTTAAATGATGATGTTATTTTGTTACATCAGTTGACTATCGGTTACATGTATACGAGCGGTTTAACTTTCAATACCGAGATAATAATGATTTACTTAAATATAAATAGTTCATTTTATATTAATTTTTAGTTTAAACAGATGTGTGCTGCGAAATTTTTGACAGATGGGTTGGTGTTGCAGCTTCCATCGAATTAGGCTCCGTTAAGGAGCTTCTGGTCTTCCTAGATGCGTGTCCGTCACCAGTTCCTACCTTCTGCAAACTTCTATTTTATCATTTATCCACTTAGTCTTAAATGTCTAAATCTTGACGAACCTCTGCTTATTGTAACTTGGTATTTATTATTAATACGAGGTCTCTTTTAAATTTCTCCTCATCTCCCGATAGCTACAACAAAAATAAGAGAGCTGTCTTTGGTTTTATTATCGAAGAAGAGTAAAAAATACAACCAGTTATTATTATTAGTTATAGTTTCTAACTATTATGACTGCATAAAAAACAAAAGTGTCGTAGGGTCTTACGAGGTCAGGGATACGAAATGTAATAGATAAAAAGGGAAGTATGTTATCAAAACATCGAATGAAAACTTACGTCAGTGTAAAGATGTGTTTTTGTATCGTGTTTCTGTTTCACAGTAAATACTGTAGGTACGTCATGATCTCATGATTAATAGCAAGTTTGAATTTGTTTACACAACAATAATTTGTTTTTGCGGGTGGTAGGACCTTGTGCAGGGTACGTGCGGATCGCTACCACCATCTTATCCATTAACCTACCGCCAAACAGCAGTGTTCGCATTGTTGTGTTCCGGTTCGGGGATAAGACACCCGGTAAAATGACTAGCATAGAGGCATTCCATCTTAGTCCTCAGGGCTGGCAACACATTTGCAGTCTTAAGATTGCATTGCAGTCTTAATTGTGAATGCGAATGTCTATGGGTCACAGTTTCCACTTACCATCAGGTGGCCTGTGTGCTCGTTTGTCTTCTCTCTGCCATAAAAAAAAAACTAAGTCGAGTTTGTAGCATTTTTAACTTAGCCCTTACATGTAAAAAGCGCCTTTACATTGACCAAATCATCAGGTCGCTGTAGGTTACGCCGACGTGTTGTACCCTAAACCCTAACCTACTTTATTTTAATTTCAGCTCGGCCTGAAGCAAGCATTACGTGTGAAATACAACCAGAACTATCAAGCAGTATTCGGAGACAACCCTGAAGCTATGGAGGCTTTACATAAGTAACAAATATTTTTCTACTTACTTTCACTACCGTGTTGGACAACCATTAAGCTAAGTTTGTTTTCTGACCCGCGAATAACACAGATCGTCAATCTTTTTAAGGAAATAATTTCATGCGGTTACTCTTCTTGTCACAAGGATTCTCCTAGCTTAAATTTGCAAGTGGTTGCAAAAGTTACAGGAAGAAAAGGGGTACGTATGTATGATATCAGAAACATTCAAGCAATTTCAAGAAACTTGTTATTCTGCAATCAAATTTACAATGGAGCAAGTGAAGAAAAAAAAACGCACCACCCCAAAATTCACACCTACTGATGAACAGATGGCCTTGACGAATTTACATGACTCTGTCATTCTAGCTTCTAGATTCTAGCTACGGTCAAAACATTGTTAAAGTTCCTAGTAAGGTTGAAAAGCTTCATCACATCATGACCCTCCCGTGTCCAGGTCGGAGGAGGAGCCGGCGCTGCTGGCGCTGATCGAGCGCTGGCTGGAGCGCACGCCCGGGCTGGACGCGCACGGGTTCAACTTCTGGGGCAAATTCGAGACGGTGGTCGAACGCATGATCAAAGAGGACATCGATGTCGCCGCGGTAAGGCACAGGGGCCCAAAATCGAAGTTCAAATTTCATGAGCTCCATCCCTTTCCCCTCTTCTAATCACGATATGAAGTTTCTTCGTCATAACGATACTTATACTGAACTGTCCTGACGTAAAATTGCGATCGCGACTCCCACTTTCAGAGCTGATAAGTCTTGAACAGCTGGACTCAATATCTTCAAACCTAGGGTAAAAGTTACCCCGATTAAATTAGCTTCCAATTTAACAAAACCGCATCGGAATGAAAAACACAGCCTTATAGGGGTCCATATTGGCTTCGCTAAAGTTCATCACCCGAAATTGATTTTCCTAACGATTTGTACTCCTAATGATCACTGTTCCTAAAATTTTGTTTCCTAAAGTTTCCGTTCCTACATTTTATTATACTATTAACGTAGTCCATAACACTCAGTTTTCCGAAAATTGATTTTCCTAAAAATTTTACTCCTAATGATCACTGTTCCTAAAATTTAGAGTAGGGTGCAGTTTGTGAAGGTGTGTGAAATGAAACGTTTGAAAAAAAGCATACGATTTTAATTTGCAGTCAAATGGTATCGCATAGCTTATTCAAGGGATATAAAAAAAATAACCTCGAAGGCTAAGGCGGGAGCTTGCTTCGCTTCGCTCCCGCCATAGCCTTCTAACCTAACCTATTCAAGTCGGTTCTGCCCAGAGAGGTCTTGCTCGCTCGCTTCGCTCGCTCGCTCACTCATATTTATATCATAATATAGTATTTATCTTATAACCCAACCTTCTAAAAAATGCACTGACCAAACAATATTCGTTGAAAAATAATTATATTGTTTGATAAGTATGTGTAATGAAAAAATAAAATTACAAAATTCATTGAATTGATTTTCTGTCGAATTTGTTTCTTTCAAGTAAATAGTTAAAAAAAATAAATATACGAAGCAAAAATACAAGGACCAAATAGTATATGAAACATTTTCTGTGAAACAAAATTCTGTAATTTTTCAGTCTGTAAAACAAGGGGACACCGTTATGAACACTAATTTTTCAATGTCGATTATCAGGAACAGTGAAAATTAGGAGTACGAATTAGGAGTAGGAAAATCAATTTTCGGAAAACTGAGTGTTATGGACTACGTTTATAGTAAAATAAACGGTAGGAATGGAAACTTTAGGAAACAAAATTTTAGGAACAGTGATCATTAGGAATTCAGAACTTTAGGATCAGAGTAGTTATGAGAAGTGATTATTAGGATGTAAATTTTTAGGAACAACATTTTCGGAGTTCCGATAATCGACATAGAAAAATTAGTTCAACTTTGGCGCACCCCCTTATAGACTCTGCAGTCTCAGTGAGACCTATAGACATGCGCAATATCAAGCTGTCAAAGGCGTTGCCAATCCTGACAATAGTAAGATGGAGTGCTTCTATGTCGTATTTTGTTTTAAAAAACCCGAGTTATGTTCGTTCGGCTCTAGGTACAGCTCTTAAAGTTAGGACGAAAGGAGGACGGACAGCGTCTATTAATAGGGTCCCCCGGTACGGAACCGCCGAGAGTACGGAACCGTAAAAAGGTTGTAGCGGCCAAACGTTTCCTCCACAAGTCTGGCCTACTAGAACACTAAAATAATAAATAAATAATTGTTTGCGTTGTGTGTTGATTTAGGAAGAAACAATTGAAGCCGTCAGGAAGCACCGTCTACTAGATGCGGAAAATAGACGCGAGATCTACCGCTCCATTTTCGACCCCGCCGTGCACGATGCGCTGCGTTCACGCGGCGAGAGGCGGTCAGTACATCGTAATCACCATTACCATCTTCATCATCAACTGCATCATTATTACTATCACCAATTTCAAAGCCTGAATTGGCTTTGAAATCACAATGCCACGGCGTGCCCAGTAGGCAGCCATTCCGGCACAACATTTCTTGCGTTACAAGTGTAAAATATTTCTGTATTAAAGTATGTTTATTGTTGTCTATTTAACCATACATAATACAAGCCTAGAGCTTGGTTTGAGACTGGTTTATTTTTGTCTGTAGGTGCATCATCATCATTATCGTCATTACGTCCTAACTATCCTTGCGAACCTCATCACAATCATAATTTCGCATCACGTAACAAATGTAAATTTTTCCTTATCTTCGATTTTATTTTCAGATTGTCCCACAAGGCACTGCAAGGGGCTATAATGATTACGTTCTACCGCGACGAGCCGCGTTTCTCGCAGCCCCACCAGCTTCTAACGCTGCTTATGGACATGGACAGCCTGATTACGAAGTGGCGATGTAAGTGGTGCAGGGTGTAGTGGCTTTTTATTGGTCCTTGGGCAGAGTCATCCACCATCCTATCCTTTAACCTACCGCTAAATAGTGTTTGTTGTGTTTTGATGTGGGATAAGACAACCTGTGAAATTACTAGCATAGAGGCGTCTTAGTCCTCAGGGTTGGCAACGCATTGGCGGTTTTAGGATTGCAGTCTTGGGATTGTAGACTTGACAATGCAATGTTTGTAGGTCTCAGACCCCACTTACCTTCAATCAGGTCACCGTTTGCCTCCTCTCCTTTGCAAACCTAGATTTCCCACTTACTTTTGTATAATTTCAGACAACCACGTGATAATGGTGCAGCGCATGATAGGATCCCAGCACCTGGGAACCGGGGGGTCCTCAGGGTACCAGTACCTACGGTCCACGCTCAGGTAAGCTTTACATTATCTTAAAACTCGGATCTATTACGTAACAGATACCTCACTTCCATAAAAATGAAAATCCCAAAGGTTAAACAATACCTACACCGATTTCGGTTGGGTGGTAGGTTCAGTCATCAGAAATAATAATAACAAACTCTTATGCCCTTGTAATAGAGACAATAATAATTGTATTAATGACATTATATCTAATAGATAAACAATTGCCGACATGGCCACCTTCCGTTTCCATCATCATAACAGATTGATGGTACCATAATTAAGCATTGTCATGGGAATTGCACAAGTATACCGAGTTTAAAGTAGGAGTACCTAGGGTAAAATTTACCTCCAAGATTTGATTAGGGTACCTATATACCTAATACATACCTACATTCTTAGTTTGTTAGTTACATCAAGTGAAGTCAATATACCTAAAGCGTGTAACTCGGGTTCTTATCACGGTTCAAGTTTTTTAAACAGGTTACCGATATTATAGTCATGAATAATAACCGTGATCTTTTAAAAAGTGTAATTGCTGGTGACTGTACTTCAAGCTTTGTTTTAAGTCGATCAATGTTTATCTTGTCTCATTGTTTTTTTAATTGGTTTACTTTAGTTAACCGCAGTATCGAAAACAATCTTTTCGTTTTTGTTACAGCGATCGTTACAAAGTATTTCTCGACCTTTTCAACCTTTCGACATTCTTGCTGCCTCGCTCTCTGATCCCACCTCTGGACGAATGTATGAAGAAGAGCCTAAACGTCGCCTGGGGAGAGGATACCGCGAAAAATGGACAGAACGCGAACGGCCGAAAGTGCCAAAACGGACTCGAGGCTTCTTTATGAGATATATTTTAGTTTCAAAGCCGTATTCATTTTCGGTTGATGGTAAAGTGAATATGTTCTAAAGTTAATCTGTGAAAGGTCGTATATTTGGATGATATAGTGATGGCCTTTTAAACTTGCCGCAGATAAGTTTACAAAAGATGCATTTTATTGATAAAATTGTATTCCATCGTTTTAGTACTTTTAAGTTTTTAAATGTCTTGGTCCAATAAGTTTTATTTGTCGTATTTTTTATTTTTAAACTCTATTACCAAATTTATTTAAGTGTTGTTATTTAAATGCGTCCCTTATTAAACAAATAGTCATGTTTTAAGGATATTATCTTATCTTTTGCTTCCTAAATAACTAAATCGTCTCTCTTAGAGGCATAAGGCCGTGTCAAATGTTCTTAAACTCAATGTTAGATAAGGATCATAGCGTTTAATACGTATATATAAACGTATTTTTTAATCAATGTTAATGCGCCAGACATTTTAGATTTACCTACTTTAACGCAACTGTCCATTGTCAATTTGAGTTGTCGGGGTGCACTATCTTGGGAAACACTATATGAATGGTGTCTAAACTCAACCATAGTATAGACAGTAGATCATTTTCAAACAAAAGTATACCGCATGGTTGGCCTCGGCCGTACGCGCCGCGAGCCACCACAAGCAACTCAACAGGACGGACCTGAGGGCCCAGACAAGATGCATTACGCTCACAATCGTTTCTATTCGTTTAGTTTTTAAGCCAATCGCGTCACTGGCACATCACGTGACTTTTCGTATCACGTCATCTACCAAGGACGCGATTGGTTTAAAAACTAAACGAAGAGAAACGCTAGCTAGGGTAGTGCATCTTGTCTGGGCCCTCTGAGGGGCTATGCTTAACGCACTCGCAATGCCAATTGTTTTCATTTTGAAAATCGAAGACTTGTCTGCATACAAAATTAAAACAATTGTTCCGCTTTGAAGCCGATTGAGATTGCGAGTGCGTAAGGCAATAGCGACGCAGACCGGTTTCGGTTGGGGGCCACGCCGTCACCACGTTTGGTTGTGTGTGTAAGTATTACAAGTATCGAGCGACGCGCATAGACGCAACCCTAGCTGCCAAGCGGCAATAGATAACAGTAACTCCTAACGAGCCGGAGACGAACTAATTTTCTATTTATACTACGACTCAAGTGCCACGTTTAACTGAAAGTCACCTCATGATAGGTTTAAATCTAACCTAACCTGGGGGGTTATTATGACATAGCTATGCAGTTCTGTTTACGCTGAGGGAAAAGGACAGAGCTATACAACTGCTATAGCTCTGTCCTTTGCGCTCGCCGTAAAATGAATTGCATAGCCATGTCATAATAACCCCCCAGATCTTATCACCCGTCGTAATATTATTATCTCAGGATTAGGATCCACAGAGTTAGATTAGGTTCGATTAAATTTGGGTATAAAAATGACCATAAAATGTAAACTCTTTATTGCACATAAACAATTGTACAAGACAAGATATGACGTGTTTGCATCAATATAGATAATATACACAGGCGAACTTATTCCATATGGGATCTCTTCCAGTTAACCTTGGAGTGAAAGAAGCAAGGACAATGAAGGAGGATAGACACAAAAATAAAATAAAATAATCTATAGTAGGAACAAAACCAACAACAGAAAAAAGGAGTAAAATTTCACTTCTTAAAATTGGCTCATCACTATTTTTATTCTTGAACTAAGAAACTACAACCGTAGGCTCTTCAGAACGTTCAACACCAAAGCCATAAACAACCTTATGGCGGTAGATATCTCCAGGGTTAAGGATCGGACTTGGAAAATTCTTATGATGCACTGCATCGGGGAAGTTTTGGGTCTCAAGACAGAAGGCTCCGTGGCGTCGGTAGCCGACGCCCCCTTTGCCTTTTAGGGCTGGTTCGCTTGGGGCAGGGAGGTAATAGCTAGTATATAGCTGCACTCCAGGCTGGTCGCTATACACTTCGAGATAGCGGCCTGTTGTAGGGTGGACCACGCGAGACACGAAGTGTACGTCCTGGAAACAAGAACATAGTACAAACGAACGATTACAATATGGCTTCGACAAAATTGAGTACGCTGTAAATTTTAAATGGGTAAGTTTTCACTACTGTAGGTAGACCCTGCAGAAACTAAATAATAAATTATATTTTCGAAACTTATTGCAATTTAGGCTTATGTCTTTCTTAGAAGATGGGTGTGCATTTGAGAAACCTCAAGAACCTAAACACCTGCCTTTAGCAGATTGGATAAATGCCTAGCTAAATAAAACACAATTTACCTGTTTTCCATAAGTAGTGACGCAGAAGTTATCGTCAAACAGGTGTTCGTTCTTAGATATGATATCCCCTAGCCGCTTTGGGACACGAAGATCAAAGGGGGTGCCTCCTACGAAGGTAAAACGTCCAGTAGGGATAGAGTCTGCATCAGTTTCTGTGATCCTGTCAAACATTTATTAAGATATTAGTAGAGTTCAAGATTAGTAAACTAAACTAACGCCTATATCTCGACAATTTACAAAAAAAATGCTAGGGTTTTTTTAGTATAGTATAATGACTAGCATTGACGCAGTCCATCTTAGTCCCCAAAGCTGGGAACGCATTTGCTGAGGGTTCCACTCGCAATTAGGTGGCCTATGGGCTATGTGCTCGTTTGCCATATCAATGACATAAAAAAGGCACAGATCAGTTCTTTTTACATCTACAAAAAATGCCAATAGGTAACCCGCAATTAGGCTGCGGCTCCACTGAGGCGGAGATGAGCGGAGCTGTGCCAATATGTGCTCGACGTGACCGCATGCGCCTTCTATTGGTTAATATTGGCACAGCTCCGCTCCGCTCCGCTCATCTCCGCCTCAGTGGAGCCGCACCCTTACAAGAGTCACGGCGCCAATTTCGTTGGTGCCTACTTACTTATCAGCAGAAACAGTTGCCACATGATTGTACAGCTCCTCAGCCCCTGCGTCATGGCCGGCCAGATTGAAGTAAGAATGGTTGGTCAGGTTCACGACGGTCTTCTTAGATGTGGTGGCGATGAACTCTACGTGGAACTGACCGTCGTCAGTCAGCTCATATATTATGTTGGTTAGCAGGTCGCCGGGGTAGCCCTCCTCACAGTCCTTTGAGAGGTAGCTGAAGACTACCTTGTTGCCAATTACCGTGGTGTTCCAGTTAACCTGAGAGGGAGATAAGGATATTTAGGGACAGGTCAATTGTAAATACGGCGATAGGAAACTTGTGTATATTTAACGGTAGCTATCTCGATTCTCGAACCTTTTTAGCTGGTGAATCTTTAAGTTTTGTAAATCAACAAGCCTCCAGAATTTTATTCTCAAATTTGTGGGCACATAAATAGAATATTGTTTTTTTTTTGGTAAAAGATCGCTGAGTTTTGAAGAACTTTTAAGAAATTCTGTAAGTTGCTTTCGATTCTGCATCGTCGAAAATAGAAATAAAAATACTATTTTATGTTATGAATTACAAATTGCATACTTGTTTTACGATTTCTATTTTCGACGACGCCGAGTCGAAAGTTACTTGTCCAGCTATACTGGTCCAGTCTTTAAATCATCTTCTCTCTATCTTACTTTGAACCAACCTTATCAAACCCAACGATTCCTCCATGCAAATGGTTGCTACCCACGTTCTTCGCGAGCTGATAGCTGACTCCGTCTATCTCGAAGGTAGCCCCTCCTATCCGGTTAGCATTACGTCCAACAGCAGCTCCTAAGTAGGGAGTGTTGCGTGTAACGTAGCCATCTAAGTCGTCGAAACCGAGGACCACATCAGCTACCACGCCCGTCTTGTCAGGGACCTGCGAGGAGACACATTATACAAGGGGAATAAGATAACAATAAAATTGTACCCTCTTATTCATGAACGCACAACAACTGAAGTACAGATGTAGTGCAAAATGATTTTCCTTCGGGAAAACTCGGTTCTCAATCGGAATACGATGGCACCCGAACTGTCAATCAATGATTGTATTAAATGAGTGACGTTTTCATGTCCATTAAAATGGAACTTTATTGTTTAGTGTCAAATGACAAAGTGACAAATGACAGCATTTGTCATTTGACACTAAACAATAAAGTTCCATTTTAATGGACATGAAAACGTCACTCATTTAATACAATCATTGATTGACAGTTCGGGTGCCATCGTATTCCGATTGAGATCCGAGTTTTCCCGAAGGAAAATCATTTTGCACTACATCTGTATGCTTCAAATATGGTTTGTCCTTATCAAGGATCGGAAAAACGCCCGTCATTTTGAAAACATAACCCTGTTCCGTACAGCAGCGACTTCCTTATGATGTTAATAAAAATATGATTAGGTATTTTATAGATAAATTAAAACATAATTTATAATTAGTCAGCGACAATTTTATTAATGAAGGAAGTATACTGTAGCATATTGTAGGTAGGTAGGTATAACATGTAGGTACTAACTAACAGTTCCTCAATAGTTTTCAGCAGTTTTCATTTTTCTATGAACTTTTCTGTGTGTCGAAAGTGCGAGTGTGACAACTATAGCCAGCGGAACGTTATAAAGAAGTTGGTAGTACTTACTGCAATTACCTACCTCGTCTATGCTTCTTTTAGGAAACATGAATTGATTTAATACGTAATATTTTAGAATTATTGTGGAATTCAATACATTAGCATTATTTGCCAGTAATGCCAGTATTATTAAAATCTTAATAACTCCTAAACTCATAATAGAAAAGTTAAAACTAAGTATATTCTGGACCGGAATAGAAGGTGCTTTCTTATGCCGTTACTTCAAGTAATGGGACACTCCGTATACCGGTCGAATAATCTTACCTTGATGGCCTGTATGATCGCACCATACGATATAACCGTCGCGGAGACACCGCATTCAGTTTGCCAAGTGAACTGACGCACGGTTCCACCTTTGTACTGCTGCAGCGCATCTTCTACCAATCGCACCATCGTGGATTCTGTAATTCAAACAGTTACTAAGTAAGTACTTATAATGAAAAACTAATAATGGATGATGGATGCTTCACGGTCATAGCAAGAAGAAGTAGGGCTATTTCGCAATAAGGAACCAATCCACAGTTATTATCAAGTATAGTAATACTTGATTATAACAAAAGTTAGTGCTTTAAAGATTAATATTTCATAGACGGATATCTTTTTTTTTTCTTTGTTTATACGTTATAATATGTGGTCCCATGTTAACAAATCCGTATATGATGAGCCCCACCCGTGACGAATTGAGGGAACTCCTCAAATATTATAAGCATGCATAAAGCTATTTTAGTATTTTCAGTAAGAAGTCCAGCATTTGCATTTAAACGTATCATTTATTTTATTTTATGTATTAGGGTTTACCACAGAGCTTACATAGATAAAAAATACATACTTAGGTTATAAAAGGAATAACAACTTAAAGCTAAATGTAGCCCTACTTACGGTTAACCACAGCATGCAATAGATAAGTACGTAATTTTTGGAGGCGTTTCATTGCTTTAAGTAGAAAACTTTTTCAACACTTTTTCAATTTATTACCGCTGTCTTACTGGTACCAATTAAGACTGCGCCGAGCGTCCAGTGGCGCCCTCATTACTGTTATTGGGTTTTCTAATTAACTAACGAATTTCCTTGGAACCAAACAAAATGTGTTTGTAGCGCAAGTATAAACACAATTTATGGGATACGTAACAAACTTTAATAATAATTACCTTTTGAGTAGTCAGCTTAACGGGAAAAGGTGGCCACTTTTTTTCGTTAAGTTAATAACTCGAAGGTGAATTGTTATTAAACTATATGATGTACCCTATAAGTTGTGTTTTCATTTGTAGTACAAACACATTTCGTCTAATTTCAAGAAAATACTTTAGTTTATTAGAAAACACAATAAAAGTAATGAGGGCGCCACTGGACGCTCGGCGCAGGCTTAATGCTAAAAAAGAGAATACTCGCACCTACATGTAGGTATGCAAATGTCATTATTTTAACGTCATCAGTTCAACCAAATTCTTGAATTCATGTGAGCCGTGTGAGTGATATTATAAAAAACTACCAGCAGTTAGTTATCTTACCATTATGTGCTTCCTCGGGGTTTAAGATATCTCCATAGTACCTAAATTTCATCGAAATCAGTTCAGTGGTTTTGCCATAACAGACAGACAGAGTTACTTTCGCATTTATAATTAGCTACTGCTAAATATGATACGAACGGCGAGTGTGTTGAACCATAAAATACTCATCTCAAGAACAATAAAGAGTGATCGTCAATTGTTTCACTTAACAACGCGCTGTTGAACAATCCTTCTCGAATATCTCAACATGAAACTTGTAAAGACACTATTCCTCATGAGACCTAGTATTTTATTGATAAACTAGCGACCACTTCGAATCTACAAATAGGTATTAACTAAATAAGTTGAACGTTTCTAAAGAAATTCTCTAACTAAATGATGATGGTCGCGAAAACATGCCTACATGCATGACTTTGTTTATTATTTAGAAAAGATAGAACCCACTCGAAGATAACGGATACATATAAATTAATATACATGACACGTGACTCACCAGAACCGTAGCGGGACGCTTACTGAACCGGTGTGTGTGTTGTCGCCGGCATTTATTACCCACTGCGAAGTTAGCGGCGCTTGATAACAGTGATAACAGCTGCGTATGGCGATATACGTATAATAATAGCTATAGGTAGGTATAGTTTAAACTTTTTGAACGAGCTCTTCCACAAACTTACCTGTGGGGTTATTATGACCTATCTGTGCCATTCATTTTAATCTGAAAAAAAAGGACAGAGTTATGTAACTGCTATAGCTCCGTCCTTTACACTCACCGTAAAATGAACTGCATAGCTATGTCATAATAACCCCCCTGTAAACACAATGGTCATTGTATCTATACAATCTTAGTCGGGCGGTTGCAAGATGCAAAAAAAAATGTTTGCCGTCATTTTATTACCTACTGTATTTTGTAATCTATTGTTAAAAGAAATAGAGTCGATAATCTATGTTAACCTTCGAAGGCGGTTACTACCTGCTTTAACTGCGAGCTCGTTGTCCTAATTTGTGGTTAACTACATAACGGCTTTGTTTTCTTAAGTGGATAAGCTCAGTTGAAAAAGTTTAAAATACAGGGTGTTAGGTAGAGCGTTGTCAAAAAATTTATTATTTTATTATTTTTTAAAGTAGCTTTACGCTTCCAGTAACAGTTTTATTTGAACACCACAACATTTAACAATCTATCAAAATTAAAATTTTGTCAATACACCAAGTAGTTCCTTTTTTTTCGGGGTTTAAAGGACGAATTTCGGTGTCTTGTAATAAAATTATAAAAAAAACGGTATTAAATAGCCCTTAGACAAATTAAGGGTTAAAGTACCTGAAATGGATAGCTTATGGTCTCTTCTACTCGTCTGTTTCTTTTTGACAACTCTCTACCTAACACCCTGTATATTTATTATGAAAGAAAACTGTTAAGTCACTAAAAACATCTCGAAGAGTTCGCGATGAAACTCAGTTATATATACAAAGTGCCCTTTTATTACCGGTCCAGATAAAATTTTAACTTTTCAATCTGATAATTAAGGTTTTAATGGTACTGGCAAGTAACGCTACCGCGATGTGCCTACGCCTTTGCCTCTCTTAATTAAAAAAATGCTACAGGTACTTCCAAAACATGATGTCTAATCCTCAATAACGTGCTAATGTTTACAACATAAGTCCAAAATATCAACGCATTCAAAATAAATCCATACATCTAAGCCACTAAAGTATTTTTCGTTTTCCATTCCACAACTTTTGCTCTTGGTACTTGGTACTGAAAAAATTTTGCTCTAGACCAAGGTGCAGGCGTGTAAATAACTAGGTACTTGTATCATTTGTTTACTTTTTAAATAATTTAGTTAGTAACCTACGCAGTCACCTCTACACTACGTAGCTACATAAACATAAATAAATGTGGTTAAGTCACCTAATAAATTTATCAACTGAATATCATATTACACCGCAAACTTCCTATATAGGTATAACATGATTAGCAATATTTAGTTTATAACTTGCTTACATCATTTGTAAAGAATGTCCAAAACATGTGATAACATGCACTTAAGAAACACGTAGTTAGACTGGTCGGCAATTATCTTCTTTCTATCGAGTCTATTGGATGATTTTTTCAATTTAGCATGAAGGAAGAATAAAATGAAACTAAATCAAGTTATATTCAATGTTTTATTAAAATACTATAAAACCACCAAGGCACTTTGGAATATAATATGACATGTGTTAACTTAAAATGACGCAGCCATTCGTTAACCCATTATACATATGTAGGCTGAATTGTTTAATTATTAAAAAATACCTATTTTGATTTTGAATTTTAATGGGTATAGCTTTATAGACTACTAGCTTCTGCTCGCGCTGTCGTCTGCTTGAACTTCAGAATTTGATCTTACAAGGATGAATAATATAAGTTCATCCTAACTGAAATATAATATTAGATTATACACTGAGGGGAGGGGATAAGGCACTGTTTTATGTAACGGGCGCGATATTGAATCCTAAGCAAATTGAGGACTCCAGATTTAACTCCCGACTCCCTATAAAAATGACCATAAAAAGTATGTAATCTGAAAACTCTTTATTGCACAAAAACAATTACAAGACATAATATGATTACATCAATATTAGATAATGTACATAGGCGAACTTATTTCATATGGGATCTCATCCAGTTAACCGTAGTAGTAGAAGCAAGGACAATGCAGGAGGATAGACATATTAATATAATAAAATTAATAGAAAATAATCAACTGTACTTAAGTCAAAGAAATAGAAAAAAAACTGCTTTAATAAAATACATACTCGTACATACTACATACTACCTCATACATTAAAAACAGTTAAAAGCTACAACAGAAAAAAAAAACAGCTTAAACTTGGCTCATACAATTATTCCTGAACTAAGAAACCACAACCGTAGGCTCTTCAGAACGCTCAACACCAAAGCCATAAACAACCTTATGGCGGTAGATATCTCCAGGGTTAAGGATCGGACTTGGAAAATTCTTATGATGCACTGCATCGGGGAAGTTTTGGGTCTCAAGACAGAAGGCTCCGTGGCGTCGGTAGCTGAAGCCTCCTTTCCCCTTTAGGGCTGGTTCGCTTGGAGCAGGGAGGTTATAGCTGGTGTATACCTGCACTCCAGGCTGGTCGCTATACACTTCCATATAACGGCCTGACGACGGGTGGACCACGCGAGACACGAATTGTACGTCCTGGAAACATGAACATAGTTCAATGGGAGCTAACGAGATTACATATGACTTAGACATAATTTAATACCCTGTAAATTGTAAATGGTTAAGCATTCAACGATGCATTATAGGCCCTGCAGAAATTAAATAGATAAAGTCAACTCCATTCTCCATTTGGGAAACCTCACAAAACCTAAGACTTGCAAATTGAATACCTAAATATGTAATTAAAACACAATTTACCTGCTTTCCGTAAGTAGTGACGCAGAAGTTATTGTCGAACAGGGTTTTGTCCTTAGGTATGATATCCCCTAGCCGCTTTGGGACACGAAGATCATAGGGGGTGCCTCCTACAGGGATAAAACGTCCAGTAGGGATAAGGTCGGCATAAGTTTCTGTGATCCTGAAAAATATTAAATATGATTATGTGTGTGTGTGTGTGTGTGTGTGTGTGTATTTCTTGTTTCTTTATTATAGCAATGTGGTCTTGCCCAGAGAGCTAGTAAACTAACACCGTATGCATGCACAATTATCAAAAAGTTCATAATTTAAATTATGAATCATTTGTTAAACCTGTAGTTGCATAACGTAAATATGCCATAATTTTCATTCATTTGCCGATCGTTGGTTGTGAATGACAATTTGCCATTTGATTGTCGATAAAATGATAGGATAGCCTCGCCATCAGGTGGCCTGTGTGCTGAGAGCTCGTTACTTGTCTTATCAATGACATGAAAAAGCCTGCAAATTGTTTTGGTAACCTATATTTATTTTTTCGGATCCCTTTGACTGCCATACATATCATTGGTCATAATGTATTGTTAGTCATACATTTTTTTGTCATAACTTCTTTCAGGGTGAAGTTACAGTTTTTAATAAACGTTTATCGTGTAGATTCGTTAGGTTAGGTTAGGTTAGTTTTATAAAAATCCTGAAAAAATAACCATGTCCTGAGAAAAATGCATTATGACTTGCGAAAATTGTGACTTAAAACACATTATGACTAAAAATAATTATGGCAGTCAATAGAGACCCATATTTTTTACACCTACAACAATTGCCAATAGGTAACTTTAATCAAAAGTCACGGCACCAATTTCGTTGGTGCCTACTTACTTATCAGCAGAAACAGTTGCCACATGATTGTACAGCTCCTCAGCCCCTGCGTCATGGCCGGCCAGATTGAAGTAACAATGGTGGGTCATGTTCACGACGGTCTTCTTAGAGGTGGTGGCAAGGAACTCTACGTGGAGCTGACCATCGTCAGTCAGCTCATATATTATATTGGTTAGCACGTCGCCTGGGTAGCCCTCCTCACCGTCCTTTGAGAGGTAGCTGAAGACCACCTTGTTGCCAATTACCGTGGTGTTCCAGTTGACCTGAGAGGGAAATAAGGATTATTAGGAACATAGGCAAGTTGTAAAATACGGATATAGAATACTTGAGTATTCAATGGTAGCCGTCTCAAACCTTTTTAGCTAACAACAACCAGCGGGACTAGTATGGCTGCGTCTATATCGCGTGTCAACTGTGGATAAAGCATCCGTCACATTTTGACATGTGTACTTATTTACCTGTCAGAAGGTGACGGATGCCTTATCCAAAATTTATCACGCGATAAACACTGCCATATTAGGACCGCAGAATTAAATTCTCGAATTTGTAGGTAAGTTTAGTTGTAGATCACTGAGTTAAAAGCACTTCTAAGTCATTCTGTAGGGCTATTCGATTTACTTTAAATTCTGCATTATCGAAAATAGAAATAAAAATACTATTTCATGAATTACAAATTACGATTTTGTAGCGCGGCACCCCAAATAAATCCATTCAGGAATGATCCCGATGTCACTGACCAATGGGAGCGCAGCGACTCCCTTCCGATCCGGTCGTGTCGCTCTCGGTCGACTCGTTTTCCGGCACGATACCGTAACTAGTTAAGATCTGCCCTACCTAAGTTCTTGTTGTAAATTATCATTAATCTCGGTAATCGCTATACTCTGGTAATTAAAAGTGTGTGACAACTGTATTAAAGTTTATTTAGTTGTACGGGAGTGTTTAATTTAGTACTTCACAAGCCCTGCGCACGAACTCCATAAAAAGCGCAAGCTAGCCGGTGCTACAATTTCTATTTTCGACAACGCCGAGTCAAAAACGACTTCATCCCTCAATGGTACATTGAACTAACCTTATCAAACCCAATGATTCCTCCATGCAGATTGTTGTTACCCTGGTTTTTCGCGAGCTTATAGCTGACTCCGTCTATTTCGAAGATACCGCCTGCAATCCTGTTAGCATTGCGGCCAACAGGAGCCCCTAAGTAGAGAGCGTTGCGTGTAACGTAGCCGTCTAAGTCGTCGAAACCGAGGACCACATCAGCTACCACGCCAGTCTTGTCAGGGACCTACAAGGAGACACATTATACAAGCGGAATAAGATAAGAGTACACTTTACCCCTCTTATTCATAAACTCACATCAACTAAAGTATACTTATTCCACTACTTCGAAAACGAGTTCAAAAAATATCTTAAGGGGCGTCTCTACAAGTGAATATTCGAGTGGGTGGAAGTTGAGGCGGGCGGCGTTACAAAGCTTACACACCACTTGGTAATCGCGCCGAATGCTCATTCATTACACGCTAATGCTATCAGTGGGAACGCTCCTTAAGGATCAAAAATGTAATATTCCTCCCTACATTATTTTGATATTTTGCAATCTGTTTGTTATAGCCGTACTTAGCATTCGGAAGACAATATTTGCAACTTACAATATAGATGAAATGAAATGAGATGGTTAAGATGGAATGACAAAATGTTTTTTTTTGTGGGAGTTATGTTTTACATTCCGGTGACAATGTTGGATTTGTCTGTGTAAAAGAAGAAACTGACTGGCCTAAACATATGGACCTAACTAGGGACTTCCAATTTGGAGGGAATGTTCCTAGGATATAGTACGGTCACGAGCGTTAATTTGGGACCCATTTCAAGAAAAATATGCTTGAAGCAATGTCATTAGAGATGTCAAGTCATTTGTAACTTTTAGGAAACTCAACGTTATTGTTGTAGAATGTCAGATTGACTTTGGACCTAAAGTGGGTACCAAATTAAATCTCGTGACTGTACGAGCACTCCGAAGGGATTTTTGGAAATTCATTCTCTAAGGGATTAAATTAAGGGCCGGAGCGGGAAACTCATTGAACGCTTACAAAATCACGGGCATCCCTAAGTTGTAATTTTCAGGTAACTTCTTGAGACTACTGACGTAGTTATTAAGTTAGCGTATGCATTGGCTCATACAATACCAAACGCCCACGTCACCAAAGAGACCCTAAATTCGCATCTGCGCAGCCAAGGTTGTTTCCCTCCTTTCTCAAGAAGTTTCCCGAGAAAAACATTGTTGTTAGGCGATGGGCTTGCATCGCCCTACTTGTCTAACTTGTCACTAATACACTGGTAAACATCTTCGCCTAAGTGTGCAAAATGTGGTTACAGAATTATCCAAAAGTTTTTATAGTTGTTGGAAATTCTGTAGCTCTGCCTACCCCACTCTGGGAATAAAGGCGTGAGTTTATGTGTCTGTGTGTTTCCCGAGAACTGTATAGGTATATAGGTATAACGGTAATTCTTACCTTGATGGCCTGTATGATCGCACCATACGATATAACCGTCGCGGAGACACCGCTATCAGTATGCCAAGTGAACTGACGCACGGTACCACCTTTGTACTTCTGTACCGCATCTTCTACCAGTCGCACCATTGTAGATTCTGTAATTCAAACAGTTACTTAGTGAGTACTTATAATGAAGAAACAGAAGAAGACATACATTTATTCACTACACAGAAGACACACAAATTTTCAAATAAAAGATAACAAACAATGTGACAGAAACAGCACGGAGTGTGTGTCCTCGCCGTAGCGAATCGGACATCACTGGCTCAGCATTTTGCTGAGGCTAGGGCATCCTCCCGGCAAATCCCGCTTCTGTAATTGCCGGGAAATCCCGGGAATTTCATAGTGGCTAAAGAACCGGTACTTAAGATTACATCCCGGATCTCCCAGTTCTTTCCATGAACATCAAAAAAATATCGTGGCGCGTATCACAAATATCAAAATTCACACCTGAGCGACGACGCCGGCCCGGCACAAGCATGCATTCATCATATTTTGTGGTACTTATATTTGCAATAAATCAATTATTGCTCTAGATTTGTAAAAAAAAACAAAGGAAGAACAAACAACTGTCTAGTAAGTGTTTTACTTAATTAAGAAAAGAAAACATGCATGATTTTATTGCATATTTATAAAAAATCAAGTATCATAAAGTTTTTTAATCGTTTTATTTCTCAAATGTTAATGATTGGTAGTGATTTGAGGTAAAGAAAAAGAACCGGGAGAACCGGGAGTCCCGGTACCGTCCCTGCCTAGAACCGGGAAATGGAATGCTCGGAACCGGGTCCGGTACTGCATGCCCTAGTGCGGCGTCAGACACAGCGCTGATTATCACAGTTCCGTTTTTTAATCACTTTCTATGAAAAATGACCATGCAAGAGGCATGCAATGGAAAAAGAAGAAAGGACGCTATTTCGCAATAAAGAACCAATCCACGGTCATTAAACAAAATGTCAAGCCTCATACTAAATAGGGTCGGCATTTTATTGCGAAATAAATTGTGGGTTGGTTCCTTACTGCGTAACAGCGTCTATAAATAGTATAAGTACATACTTAGTAAGTAAATAGAAAGTATTCAAATTTTGTAGCCCAAAGTCAAAGACATACGGTACAATATGATTAGTGTAAGTATCAGAATCAGAAAAAAGATTTATTACCGTTTATGAAGGAATAATATGTAAAACTACCTACCTATAGTTTTACATATTATTCCTTACTACTGACCCGCCCTCGTGATTTATGTAAGTTTTCTGTGTCACCATAATACATAAACCAGACTTTGTTATACCTACATAAAACCTTCCATGAAAAATTATCTAACTGATGGTGAAAACCGCATCAAAATCCGTTGCGTGGTTTGGAGGAGTTAGCGGATATACAGACAGACAGACAGACAGACAGACAGATGCGGAAACGTGTGAATAAGAAAAACAAAACAAAATAATAATACAATAATAGGGTGACATTTATTACACGTAAAATTTTACTTTCCTGTTGTATAATTTTCAGACTCAAGCGTTAACAAGTTCTTCACATACTCAGGTATCAGTAAATCAAGCAAATTACACAACAGGTACTTAGCGAGAGTCCTTAGTCCTTACAAAAACACTTATTAATCGTCTTTTCATATCTTTCTTATGATACTTCACTCAACAGCAGATAAAACTGTTCATTTTGTATGTATTTTGTACATACAGTGACCCGTTATTACTGTTCCTTTGAGATTCGACAATTAAGGCTATACCATCTAACACTAGGTACTCATGCATGATAAATGATAATCCATAAAATACTTGATAACTAGATTCTAATAGGCGTCCGTCGTCATGTCAGCAAAGATATTCTGGGGCTCTATTGTACTTGGTAAAACCAAATTGCTTACTCATACTCATACTCATTTATTTATTGCATTAGGGTCATGTGGTATACGGTGGCACACTTTTTTTCCAAGGACCACAGCTCCGAAATAAATAATCATAGGATGATGGTATTAAGAACCGTTATAGTAAATTTAATCTTTTTCACATATGTGTCATTAGTTTTTTGGAGTAAGCAATAGGTAAGAAGATAAAAGTGATTTTTTAAAAAGTTAGAAATGTGCCACTGTGTACGATGGGGTCGAAACAGTGGCCCGGCCTCATTTACACAGTAGTATGGGGTGGTACACACTGGATAATTTCGCGATAATTAACAGAAATGAAACCATTTAATTCGTAAATCAGTTTTTATTTATCATTATAATTATATTTCTCATTAGTTAAAAACTTAACCAATTATTTTAGCCAGTAACTTATAACAAAAACTCAACGTAAATAGGTAAACCATTCCATTTTGGTTTTAGAAATAAAAATATCACATATCTTGTGAAAACAAAATAATATTTATTATTAATTAAGAGATCAAAATGGTTCAGCACCATTCATTATTATTAATTAAGAGATCAAAATGGTTCAGCACCATGTTCAACTAAAATAGGTCGATATAGTCACATTCACAACAAAAAAAATCAACTTTGTAAAAACAAATATCTACCTACTACGAGTATTATCATTAATAAAGAGATCAAGATGGTTCAGCACATGTTCAACTGAGATAGGTCGATAGGAAAGCAATAATATGATTGCTGCCGTGTTGTACTGCCACCAACTTCTGGCTTAGGCAAAATCAATTTAATATCATCCTCATTTACATTACGACGACACGATAGCCTAGTTGGTAGTGACCCTGCCTACGAAGCTAGAGGTCCTGGGTTCAAATCCCGGTAAGGGCAGATATTTGTGTGATGAGCGCAAATATTTGTTCCTGAGTCATGGATGTTTTCTATGTATTTAAGTATATATTTCTCTATATAAGTATTTATATCGTTGTCTAGTACCCATAGTACAAGCCTAGAGCTTAGTTTGGGACTAGGTCAATTGGTGTGACATAGTCCCCTGATATTATTATTATTATTATTATTATTATTTGAGAGATCTGGGACGGCAGGCATATGATATTTATTACCACTTTTCTTCCTCAGGAAACTGATGTAATATTCTAAGTTTTTGTTTCTTCTTTCCAGGATCTTACCGATGTAATAAATGAGCTTCTTCTTTGTCGATTCATATTCCACTGTGTACCTTTGCGAGTTGTTCCACTGTAAATGAACACCGCCATTTTGAATACATTTAAATGCTTCGAGAAATGTAATGCCTATTGTCCATTAGATTTCACGCTTCTACCTCCTCAGCTAAGCATATATTGCGAAAAAAATTACACTGAGCATTATTGGTGAACACTGTAGTAACTGGAACACATATAAAACTCACCTTAAAGTACTAATTTGCACCACTAAAATTAAAAACTCCTCCTCAAGCAACAACCTTGCGGCGCAGACGCCACCCGACTAGTTCGTTCGTGCCCGCTCACCGAGGGCTTGCGTAATATGACGAAACTGATAAAATATAGCTATCCTTTGCTCGCAATTTGCTTCTGTGCCACTGTTCCTGCCTGTACCACCGTATAACACATGACCCTACGTGTATACATGATGTTAAAAATATATTTTGTCCAAACATAAACCCTGTAAGGGCGCTGCAATCAACTCAATAAAACTCAAATTCAAACATGTCATCATAATTACAATTAACTAAGTACTATAAATTAAATACTAAATATGCTGATTATTGTATAACATTCGTAAAAATATTAGAATTTACATATTAATTAAAAGTCACTTATAATTATGATGTGTGATGTTCTTTTAAATAACAAGTGAAGTGCTAATGTCTATGGACCTTTAGGGCACTTAAGTACTAATAGGTGGCTTGAGACTTCGTTTGCTTCTCCACGGCACAACAAATCATAAAAAATTGTATCGTATACTCCTAAAAATATGCCTAATTATAAGATTAAGTAGGTACATAGTTGTTTTATATCACGAAAGCGGGTTGTATGTAAGTATTTATGTATTTATGTGTTTACTTGATTGTACAAAATAAAAACCAAAACAATACAATAGTATAAAAAAATATGTACAAAGGCGAACTTATCACTTTAAGGGATCTTCTCCAGCTAACCCTTGGGAGATTGAAAAAAGTGAAGTGGTGGTGATTGTCTCTATGCGAAGCAGTCTTCGCAAAGCATCGTCGTAGTGTGTGTGTATGTACTATGTACTTACGCGTTACAACTAGAGGTACAGTCAACCAATTTGATTCCTAGGCCACTATGGACTTTGTCAACGTGACGTTGTAAACCAAATCATAGGGAGTCTCTTATGTTTTGGTTGACAACGTCACTTTTAACATAGTCCAAAGTGGCCTAGAAATCAAATTGGTTGACTGTACAAGTACAAGAATGGCCCACCCGTTTTTGTGAGATAAAATAACGTTATAGAAGAGTAGGCATCGAAACATTGAGTACGTAATACGTAATCCAATGAAAACAAAATAACATCCCGAATAATTTTATGGGCCAGGGGTGATAAGGGTAAGACAAATATATTTATTATCTTTCATAGCTTTATGCATTAAACGTACGTATCTATGTAATAATGTTTTCATCACACTTGCTCGTAAATAGTGTCCTAACATGCTAGAAAAATCGACCGTAAATCCAAAATAATACCCGCGGGCCTTTTTTTACCATTACGTTACTTAAGTGCGTAATAGATTTTTTTTTAAATATTATACGTGGACTCAAACTATCACAATACGTCAGGACCCCAATTCTTGTGCCATTCGATATGAAGTTTCATTCGAGATGAAATGTCAGTTGAATACTATTTCCTAACAATCTCGCATAATAAACTATTGATCTCATATGTCACTAGAATCGGACTCCGAACACGTTTGACATTATCTGTGGTAAGCCACAGACAATGATGTAGTCTGCCGCTAATAAGTTAAAAATATGATCTTTTGTCTGATTTTATTTCATTTCCTCGCAATTGTGATGAAAAACATTGTATGTTACACGGGTGGTAAAGGAAATACAAAGCTCGAGTCATTAAAGCCCTCAGCCTACGGCTTCGGGCTTCTAACAGACTCTCGTTTGTAATTCTTTCTTTACCACCCTTAATACACAATGTACTATTTAAACTTCTAAGGATCCTTTTCTTTCTATCTGATTTGAAGCCTTTCACGATTAAAAGTGTTATTGCTATTTAAAATAATTAAAAGTAAACACGCCTACTATGACAAAATGGCGGGGTTATTTAAAAACACGATGTTTTATTATCTGTGATCAGTTTTCAAAGTTGTTTCAAAGTCATAACATAATAGACGAACGTCATTCAAACAAAGTAAACAAACAATCGCAGTACGATATAGGTATTTATTATTTCAGAGTACTATATGCATTCAACCAATTGCTTATTACTTAGACTTCAATTAATACAACCCTTTCTGCATAACCCAAGCTTGAATCTTGTTTCTAGACTACGGTTGCCTAACAAAATCACATCAGATTTGTTGAAAAGGCAGATTCCATACTTCCAATCCACGTCCAATCATGAGTTTCTACAATAAGTGTGGATGCCGTCTCGGTTGGAACCTCTCGGTAAACCTCACCCCGTAAGACCACCTCACAGCCGTCACAGGGGTTTCGAACCGCAATTAGGGGTCAAATGAAGGTTATTTCTTGATTTTATTATAACTACCGGGATCGATTTGAGAAGCCTATTCCTCGAAAATATTTTTAAATTATCAAACATTGTCAAAAATTGGTGTATCCCAATATGGGTCCAATAGCCCAATAAATGCCTATTTCGCCAATTGTGGGCGTTGAACCATAAGGCTGCGTTTCCACCAGAGATGTGCGAGGATGCGTTGCGAGGGATGTGTTTGTCATGATGAACCAATAGAAACAATTCATTTACCTATCCTCGCTTAGCTTAGCTTTGGTGGAAGCAGCTCAGCGGAGCGAGGTTTTTGTACATACAAAAGAAGGGGAAGATGTGTGCGAGGAATGTGTTGCGAGTAAGGTGTTGCGAGGGATGTGTTGCGAAGCGGAGTCTGGCTCCGCTCCCACCTCACCGCACCCCGCCCGCTTATTTAAAAACAGCCTGCTACATATCCTCGCACCGCTCAGCTACCTCGCACATCTTTGGTGGAAGGGTGAATATTTGGCGTTTCAACCGCCGTCATTATTGTTTTCGCATATTATTCAATATAAACTTAATAACTTTCTTGTTCTTTTAAATGCAATGGGTACCCCCGGATCCGCTGATTTTGACATCAAAAGTTACAGGTAGCTATCATTATTTTCGTCAATGTATTAAAGAGAATAATGACGGCGGTTGGAACGCCCGAATATTCACCCGGAAACATTCACACCGTTACTCCTCCTCGTTACACAGCTTCGCACCGCTCAGCTATCTCGCACATCTTTAGTGGAAACGCAGCCTTAAATAATCATTATCTCAAGAACAATAAAGAGTGAACTAGATGGTAACCGCATCCAATTATTAATAGGGACTTTGTTTATTATTTAGAATAGATAATACCCACTCGAAGATAACGTACAGATCAATTAATATGCGTGAAACACGACTCACCAGAATCGTAGCGGGACGTTTACTGAAGCCGTGTTGTCGCCGGCATTTATTACCCTCTGAGAAGTTAGTGGCGCTTGATAACAGTGATAACAGCTGCGTATCATGAACACACCACTAATAGCTAGGTAGGTATTTAGTATGAAAGAAAACTTTCAAATCACTAAAAAACATCTCAAAATATAGAGTTCGCAATGAACCTAAAAACGTTATTGTACCAAAAACGCTGAAAAAAAACAACAAATATAAAAAAATGGTCAAAAGATTGATAAGGGCTTGCGCTGATTCGATTCTAAATCGAATTCGAATCGGAATATTATACTGTGCACTTAAGGAACACTGTCCTCCTTGAAAAAAGGGCGTATGTCTCATAGAGCCGCGTGTATTAGTGACCTTATTTCATGACAGAGGGTAAAATTTACTTTGACTATCAAATTGTGCATGCGTCCTTTTTTTAGGAGAGCAGAACAAGTGGTTAGTGATATCTTTCCAGCGAGTCCATTGCATGATTTTTTCAACTTTGCATGACGGAAGTATGAAATGAAACAAAATCCACTTCTATTTAAAATTGTATTCAAAATATAAAAGCACTTTGGAATGTGATATGACACGTGTTAAGCTCGTCTAACTTAAAATCACGCAGCCATTATATATAGCCTGAATAGTTTGATTATTTAAACTTATTCTGAACCCGCCGTTTTTGCCGTGTGTTTGCCGGCTTAGAAAAGTGCCACTCCATGACTTCCCGTGGCACACTGGTAGAATTGTCCCACTGAACAGTTAAATAGCCATAAATCAAAGGGACTTGAACTTGGTAAGTCAGGGTTCCATTTTGCCGATTATGCAGTATACAAAGAATAGTAATAATAATAAATTTAACCCTGCATAATAGTCACTACTTCAGTATACTACAGAATTAGAGAGGTGCCATACAGCCATTGCCGATGCGCTGCGCTGTGTCGTTTCCGCTACGTTGTTCTACATTTAAATAAGAACGACATGCCACACAATGCATGCGTTAAAATATTGAATGCGTTTTATAATGCGTTGAAATACGTGCGTCGCTCTATGTCACAGCGGTGCGACGATGCACGTTACCGGCAACAACACACCGATAACAACACAACACAACAACAACGATAAATACAGTCACGAGATTTAATTTAGCACCCACCATAGGTCCAAAGTCATTGACATTCTACAACAATAAGGTTGAGTTTCCTAAAAGTTACAAATGACTTGACATCTCTAATGACATTGACGACTTCAAGCATATTTTTCTTGAAATGGGTCCCAAATTAACGCTCGTGACCGTACAACATACTTAAATGAATTACACTATTTTAGTTTTGACAATTAATATACAGCATACAGTGCAAGTTTTTTTTCTAATTCGGTTTATTTCGGTTAGGCTCTAATCTTGAACGCTTAAGAACTGTAATTCAGCCTTAGTTCAGTATAAACCTTAATCCTTAACCCTAGTTGACAACAGTACATTATTAATTTATCTATTTAAACTTTTTTGCACAAAATACAATAAAGTACAAATGGCAGACTTAATGCCCAATATGCATTTGGCTTACTTCTAAAACATATTGTTTTTACATGGCATTAAAAAGTAGATATTTTAATTTTACCACCTGCTTGCCGAGGCCATCCGAATTAATTGAGTAAAAAGTAGGAAAAAGGGGGCAGACGAGCAAGCGAACCACCTGATGGTAAGTCATCGATAAACAACCGCATCACGAGAGGAATCGCAGGTGCGCTGCTGGCCTTTGAGAAAAGAGTAAGCTCGTTTTTTGAAGGCCCCAAAGTCGTATTGGTTCGGAGATATACAGTTGTTACCCACCTTAGGTCGAAAGCCAATCTGATATTCTACAACAATAAGGTTGAGTTTCCTAAAAGTTACAAATGACTTGACATCTCTAATGACATTAACGACTTCAAGCATATTTTTCTTGAAATGGGTCCCAAATTAACGCTCGTGACCGTACATACAGACGCCGAGAGCTGATTCCATATTGGCAAGGTTCCCAACTATCAAGATGATGTTGATGAAATGATAGTTTGGTACGAGTTGTACGATGATGGCATCCAGCGGTAGGTATCCATCCGAATAATTCCTTCGAGCACTCCTTTTTAATATTTTATTATAGAAAAAGAAACAAAAAACTTTTTTTTATAAACCCATGGGTTGTAATTATGATCATTTCTGTACCTTGTCGCTTTCAATCGTTTGACAATTTTGAATAACATTTCAAACACGACGTTAAAGTGACAAGGTACACAAATTATCACTTATTTATGCTGTTGACTGTACTAATATTATAAATCTGAAGAGTTGGTTTGTTTGTTTGCTTGCTTAAACGCGCTAATCTTAGGAACTACTGGTCCGATTTGAAAAAATATTACAGTGTTAGATAGCCCATTTATCGAGGAAGCCAATAGGCTATATATCATACTCACATAAACTGAAGCGACGCGAGGGCGGGTCCCTAGTTTTACATAAACGTTAAAAAGTTCACTAAGATAGACACGCTAATTTCTAAATAGGGAAAACCCTGCTTGGAACAACGCACTTGCAATACTGCTATTGCAAGTGCGTCCTTATTAATAATAACGGACGGATCAATTTTAGTTCAAATGACAATTCCCAATACTTCTTTGCCTTTTGAAGGGCCGGACAATATCATGACAATATCCGATAATTGTAAACAAAAAATATGGAAATCGCTATTCGAACTATTCTTAGTCTTAAATTATGAGTAGATAGCACACATAATTATACTCCAACCAATTGACTTTTCTTATAAAGTAAACAATTTAATAACCTCTTTAATAACCTCAACCGAATAAAGCAACTAGAGACCACATTTTGCTGATTTTACATAAAAAATGAATATTTTCATTTTATGACAAAATCAACTAACTAGGGTATATTTTAATTCAATAAAATGAGTACTAAAAGAAAAGAGATAATTTTGAGGTTATAATTAAGTGTTTACTAAATCAAGTCTATTGGTATAGACCGTAGGTACCTACGTACTTTTGGAATGTAATGTTGTTTCTTGCAATAAGCACATATAAAACATAACAGTTATTTGACAAAGGCACTATCACAATACATCTATAAAAATATTATAATAAATTTTACTACCTCCTGAACTCCCGACTTTTGTCCTTCCATACAATGAGATAATCTTTATAATAAAGTGATTCAATCTTTACAAAAATAGAATTAATACAAATGTATAAAATACTCAATATTTGACCCACTTCTACTCCTTCTGTCCCAATTTTTTTCTTCCCATTCAATCAAATGAAATTTACGCTCATTCCCAAAATACCAGCATTCAAAATACCAAACTACTCTTTTTACCAGGTTCTCAAAAAACCAGATTCGAAATGTTGGGTAAAGATAATAAATAGTACCCTAATTTGTATGTTAAGTTTTGTGATTCCGATATATTGAGAATCAGGTATTTTAAAATACTGGTATTTCGGGAATGAGCAGAAATTTACATGAAACTCGTGACCTTAAAAACCTTAGAAAATATTTTTTAAGAACAACTAATATCTTATGGTTCCTGAGACAGTTTCCTTGTATCTCCCAATTATCCTGTGGTTACAGAATTTAACATACTCGTACTGTCCCAGTTAAAAAAAACACTGTATCCTTCAATTCGACACACTCGTTCCCACGATTAAATACATCAACATAGCTGCCCACATCAATACATTTGCATTTCATACATTAAAAACATTATGTATATCAAATTTGAATTATCATATAATAACACGGCAAGATAAACACAGTATTGGCACAAAATGTACTCGTTTAAACTTAAATAATTATTGTTTATTCTTAGCCTTGTAGTTCTAACTTAAAGGCACTTTAAGAATAAAATATAAACATTAATAATAATTGAGGTACAGTCATATCACCCTTAAAAGAAATTGAAGTCCATTTCTCGAATGCCAAAAAGCAAAGTTAATCTAATCACCAAGTCGGCAAAAAACTTGTAGAAATTGTCACAATCAGAGAAAACAACCCCTATAAAAAGATGAAACGGTTTGAATCATTGTTTTGTTTGTTTCCTATGTAAATCTTTATCTTGTGTATTTTGCTAGAATAAATGATTTTCTTTCTGGGTAATGTTTTTCGAGCGTATTTTACCTAGTGACATTACTTATACTACTCCAAAACTGTAGCTGCCTTCAGTTTCTTGCATTTAAGACAAGTTTTCACACCAAAAAAATACCACTATTTAAAATTTTATGAAATGCAACATTTTGTACAAAATAATACAAAAATGAGTACTTATAGAACAATACAAAAATATGTATAAAAGTTAGCAAATATTCTTGTCTTATGTCTAACTATACAAATTCGCATTATTTCACACATCCAAAAAAAACAAATAGCAATAGCGACATTTTACATCTATATAACGTCGACACTGGCAACCTCGTTAGCCAACCCGCACATATTGCTGCCTATTGCCAGCTTGAGGTAGCCGCCGTTGCCATAATCGGAACCCCACGAGTTCTTGACCAGGTAGTAGGGAACCTCTGCTGTGAGGTCATAGCCGACTAGTTCCACTGCGTGATTCAGATCTGTAGGGGCACCGCTAGAAAAAAAATGTTACGGTAAAACTTTTTATAAAACGTATTACTATTACCGTAAACCATTAATTTATATATTTTGATGTCTTCTAATGTTACAGTTATCTGGAAGAGACGTTGAGCATGTTAAAAAATGCACTACCTACTATTTGAATTATCGTTATTCCCTCGTTAACTTTTAAAAATCCGGGATGAAAAGTAGTTTGTGTTTATCCAGGGTATAAGCTATCTCCATCCAAATCCGTCAAGCCGGGACGGAGTAACTGACACACAAACTTTCAGATTTATAATATTAGTAGGACATCAGCTGTTAAGACGTGTGTCAGTAAATATTTGGATTTGGATTTTGATTCTATCCCCCGGCGTCCTAATATGGCTCCGTTTATCGCGTGACAAAGTTTGGATAAGGCATCCGTCAGCTTCTGACACGTAAATAAGTAGGAGAGTGACGGACGCTTTATCCAAATTTGACACGTGATATAGACGCAGCCATACTAGGCCCGCAGATTTTAGGCCCGTATTTATAAACTCATCTTGGCTGAGATGCGCGTCACAAGATACGTCAAAGTAAACGTCAAACCATAGAACACTGTCATTTTTGACACATCTCAAGACGAGCATTAGAGTTGAGATTAGTTTATAAATACGGGCCTTAGTCTAGTAAGCTCGTTTATCTTCTCCAGAGATAAAAACAAAAGACATAATAATCTCCAGGCGGGTGTAATGCCTGGGGACCGAAGTCCATTGTGATGAAGTTGGAAGTGCTACATATATCAACTGACTGAAGAAATTTCGCTTGCGCGATGTAGAACACTTTAGTTCCGCTGTCTGACGCTGTGGCGCTGTTGGCGCTGGCGAGTTGGTGGTACATGTTTGGCGTAAGATGTCGCTATGTCGCCACAGAACCAAGACTAGGTGAGAAATCATGATGCGAGGCCTATTGAAGCGAGTCGCTTCAATAGGCCTCGCTCGCTTCAAGCGACCGAGCCTTTTGTATGACTGTTGACTGACCTGCAGTGGTACTGAATGACGCCGCCGAGGTAGTTCTGCCAGCTCAGGGCGTTCACCGCCACGGCCACCGGCCCGTGCGTCGCCAGCGCTTCTAGGATCTTATCCTCTACGCCCACGAAACTAGAAATAACGTCGTTCGAGCATTGATCTCACAGATAATTCATCTCATTTGTGTAGAAGTAAATCTGAATTAAATATAAATGATATTAAGCTCGCGATGCAAACGCGCCCTGCGTTTTTGGTTTCTCGATCAGCCCGGAGATACTTAGGCGAGCCTCGCGAGGCAGACAGAGCCATCAGAAATCCGAGGTAATTCATAATTATTTAAAACAATTTCCGCTCGCGAGCCAAAACCACTACTGTCCACACCCAACGAACAGCGTACACAGAGGCACCTTTGAGCATGTCGCATACCGACAGCTGACGGCTCGACCCCGAGGCAACCTCGGCCTAGCCAGCGTGCGCCCGAGGCAGGTCCACACAGACCGAGCATTTGGCTCGCGAACTGCCACGCGAGCGTGTGCGCTTGATGGTGACGCGGCTTTAGACGTCCGTAATTTTTTTAACATGTGCATCTATCGGTGGCATCGTGGCTCCCAAACGAATGTCAGGGGGTCTTTATCTATCCAAATGGTTATTTGTAATACAGCCCTAAAACTTACTTATCACAAGTGAACGTTCTGACTCGTACGCCGGTCGCATTCTTCGTGAGACGGCAAGCGCCATCTACCAGCCGTAGCGGGTACTCGGTGCTCGTCTGCACAGCGGTTTTGGTGATGACTAGCCAGTACAACAGCGAACAGATGTCGCCACCCTCGCAACCCGCGTTCCCGAGCGCTGCGCAGTCGATTGCCTCCTAAAATTAGTTTTTTTTTAACTTTTGAATTACGGTTTTTGCAATTGAAGGCTGTTAAGGCTGGAACTTTATTAGTTGACCGACCCCCACACCGGAACACAACACGAACAGTGCTGCTTAGCGAAAGGCTAATGAATCTATCCGAGCCGGAGAGACCCTGCATTAAAGTTTTACCACCTCTTAAAGCATAAGCGTAACATCGAATCTTTTTCTCTTAGGTTAGCCTAAGTACCTACAGTCAAGGGCAAAAATATGTATACACTTTAGTACCTTGTCTAATTGTCGTCATATTTGAACTGCCATATATGAACTGTCACAGTGGTTAAAGTGACAAGGTACTAAAGTGTATACATATTATTGCCCTTGACTGTACATTCAAAGATACAACATCTATTTAATAAAAACAAACACCCGATTTCATCGACCCTATTATTTTAAACATGTAGAAGATGCTCAACCTTATTGTGACAGTGCACTTACTGACCGACTGTAGTACAGTCACCAGCAATAATTATTTTATACAACATTGGGCGCAAAAATATCTGACACGTCTTTATTACTAGAGGTATAAGAGAGTGTCAGATATTTTTGCGGCCAATGTTGGATAATATATTATTGCTGGTGACTGTACATCTCATCATAATAAGAACACGTAAGGGTAGACCGAGGAGCGACCCTTGAAAAAGATGTTGAAATATAAAAGTTATCCTCAACTCAACTACGATATGCATAATAATAGCTCCACAAGTGTATAATGGTCCATGATTGGACAAATGTCACTCCATTACTGCCCAATTGCTTGACCGTTTGACTCGACCTGACCTGTATTATTATGATGTATAGGACTAGAACGAATATCCGCTATTGACAATGCCTACCAGTATAAAACAACAAAGTGTGTGTGGTAAGAATATCACAAGGATTACTTTTCTCCTGAGTGTATCTTTTCACATATATTTACGGTAAAATACAAATTCCCGTGGGATTAACGTTACTTACACTTACACGGACAAAGTCGCGAGCAGACGCTAGACCAGTGATCCCCAAAGTGTCTATATCGAGCCCCAGGGGTCGACGACGAACTGCAAGGGGTCCATGTGTGTGAATCCCATTTAAGCAGGTCGTAACTTTATTTGTGGGTTTCCATTAATGAAATAATCCATATTCATACACAGATAGTAGATACCTACTTACTTACGTAATACTTTCTTACGAATATATGTTTTAATAAACAAATATCTACTGGTATATAAATTATATTTCTATTTATCCGCGCTAAATTTTCATTTTAGCCTGTATCATTTTTTTTGACGGCGCGACCTCCAACGTTATCTGTGCAAAAAAATCCTGAAATTTTTTTGCTTAGTTTTTACACGTAAATATTAGGTACCTAAGTAAAGAGTCCACCCAAAACCGAAAGAAATGCCCGGTGGTGTATGAGACAAAAATGTTAGGGGACCACTACGCTAGACCTAGATAGTTCTACAATGCCAACTAAAGGCAAAGACTTACTTGAACACTAAGCGTCACGAGCTTGCCGGTCTTGATAGCGGCCATCGCTTCAATGGTGCCGATGGTGCTAAACGCCCAGCACGCGCCGCACATGCCCTGACTGCGCACTGGCCCTATGACGCCTTTCGTCGTCCTGAGGAGGAAATCATCCACATTAGATATTTTGTACTTACACGTTCGACGATGAATCAGAATCAGAATTTATTTATTTGTAAAACAAGAGTAAAAGGATGTTACAATGTTATTTTAGGTACATACATATCTTGCCCTACCATACAATGGCGAACAAATATATATTTTTAATATAAAATTAGGAAATACTTATTTAAGGATCAATTTTCAATAATTAACAAGTCATAAAAATAAATCTAAATTAAATAACAATTAAAAATATCAATTAGAAATGTGGAATAAAAGAAGATGTATTGACTAAGATTGAAAAGGGCATGCTTCGATGGTTCGGTCATTTGGAATGGATGGATGAAAGAAGATTGACGAAAGAGATATACAGATCGAAAGTGAGTGGACGGGTCGGAAGGGGCCGCCCTAGGCGTACTTTTTCTAGTCAAATCGGTGAAATACTGGAAAAGGGCCGAATCTTAAGTACCCGCGAAACCGACGTGCGTGCATGACTCGATGTATGAATGTGGAAGAAGCGAAAGAAATTTGTCAAGATCGTAGCAAGTGGAAAGAAGTGGTATCTGCCTACCCCTCTGGGAAACAGGCGTGATTTAATGTATGTATGTATGTATGTAAAAATATCAATATTATATTAATCAATAAATAGTGTTATTGCGTTGCATTTATTTTACAGTTATGTTATTATGTATATACTCTCATCCATCATTTATAAACTCACTAATGGTATAATAACATTTGTTGACTAGTAATGGGAACATTTTTTCTTAAATAAATTAATACAACTATCTCTAATGTGTTTAGGCTTCTATTTTTAATAAAATATTATTAAAAATAGAAGCCATTCCAAAGAAACTCTTTTTAAACAGTGCTGTGTTGACTCGTTGTGTATGTAGTACGTTTTAGTCCTCGTAAACTAAGGCACATTGGTTTTTTTTTGCGTTGGATTAGATCTGGATGACAAACAGGGCTATTTCGAAGATATAAATGACGAGAATAACCTAACCCTGGCTACGAAGCAACCGGACGCGGGTTCGGTCGATAGGGTAAATATTTATATCATGAGTACGAATATTTATTTCTCTCTTGTATGTTTTTCAGTATGTGTATATCCTTGTATAGTATTCATTCAAGCCTAGAACTTAGTTTGATACTAGTTCTATTTGCGTATGACCTTAAAATCACTACATAGTATAAAACAAAGTCGCTTTCCGCTGTCTGTCCCTATGTACGCTTAGATCTTTAAAACTACGCAACGGATTTTGATGCGGTTTTTTTTAATAGATAGAGTGATTCAAGAAGAAGGTTTTTATGTATAATAAATTCTGTTTTATATACGGGTGTAACAGGAAACTCACATAAACCGACGGGTCGCTAGTGTATTATCAAATTCAATATGGTTCCTCACTTACACTATAGGAACTCGAATATGAAAGCTAACACAAGGCCATCAATCCCGGCCTCGTAACTCTAATTTAGGAACAAGTTTGACTGTTTAGTTTTCCTAAAAATACACATTCGAGCAACATCATTAATTTAATCAAATTCAAACAGAACTCATTAGAATACACGCGAGTCGCCCAAACCAGTTTCGTTTTTTATGGAAACTAGTATGCGAGATGTAGCATTACAACAAAACACTGTAGTTCCACATCGTAATACATTCTATAGAATTATATAAATCACATACACGTACCTACACTGCAGGGGTTCTATTCTACTACTACTACTACTCTATCTCTTATCGTAGTGTTTTTAAAGTGCACACAGACTAAAATTAATTAACAACTGTAACTTTCCATTACGTCACGAGAATGTATGTTCTTCCATTAGACAAATGATGGTACCTATCTCAGCCCAAACTCCAGGAGCAACCAGGGGGGTTATTATGACATAACTATGCAGTTCATTTTACGGTGAGTGTAAGGGACAGAGCTATGGCAGTTATATAGCTTTGTCCTTTTCTCTCAGCGTAAACAGAATTGCATAACTATGTGAATGAATTGGCTTCGGATATTGAATTTGAGACATCGCTTCAATAGGCGATATACTGCCTTCATTCGCCAATGCGTATGAAGGCAGTATAAATTTATGATAAAATTTCGTGACGTAACGCAAAAGTTATTGGTGCTAGGTTTAGTCCTTAAATAAGTACGTGCATTTTTTTTGGGAAAACTGGCCTATTACTGTCAAGTAACTTTAACACAACTGGCCTGGCTGGCCGGCTGGCTGGCTGGCTGGCTGGCTGGCTGGACTTATAATATTGCATTTTATTCTGAAACACCGCACCGTGCAACAACGGCACGATTCGGCTCGTTCGTGCCGCGCCGTGGTGTGGCCAGGCCCTAACTTTGGGTAGAAACTCGATATTCCTAGGCGACATAAAGTGTAATTTTTTTATCTGAGGTAACTAAATCTGCCCGCGTTTATAACATTGGAAACGGGCATTGGACAATCCATCCTAATATTAGAAATGCGAAAGTAACTCTGTCTGCCCGTTACGCTTTTAAGGTTAAACCACTGAACCGATTTCGATTAAATTTGGTATAGAGGTAGCTTGAACCCCGAGGAAGGCTATACATTACTTTTAACCCGCGATATACGACTTCTACTCTAATTTCTACGCGGAAGGAGTCGCGGCCAACAGCTAGTAGGGTGACGTCTCCAATGATGGACACTTTTAGCTAACAGGCACCAGTAATGGAAACTTCACTCTTAATTAAAATTTCATACGGTCCTAAATTATTTTTTGCGAAACAAATGAATAACCCTTATCTTCTGTAAAATAAGAATCAAGTGTCCATCATTGGTGTCTTGTCCATTACTGGTTCCATTACCCTAGTCTCTTAAAAGTCTAAACGATTGTATGTCTTAGGCGGATTAAGGCGACATTCAATATAATGTAGGTACGTTTGTGCAGTTGGGCTTAGGCTGGAATACCTGTAATTTTTTAAAGAACAAAATATCCCAGGCTAGGAAGTCGCCCCACTTACACGTCATATCCCACTTATTATTAGTCCTTACTTATTAATGATGTCGTTAACGAGTGGAGGGGGCTTTCGTTCTTTAATCATCGGCGTGAAAAGTTCTTTCACCACATGGCAGTAAAACTCGGCCATTTTGGTGAGCTGGTAGGTAATCCATGGGACAAAAGCATACTGACGGTCAATTCACTCTAGTTAATCATGAGGTTCTTGTTATCTTATTAATGTGCGACCCCAACGTTGTGTAAATACAGTGTCGTTGCGTAAACAAAAGACGGGGTCATAATAAAAACATGGCGCCGTTTTGAAGCAACGCTTAGCAGCGGTGCCTTTTTTATAAAAAAATATTTAGGAAAACAAACAGTCATGAATAAACACAAAAACAGTAATGTTATCAACGAAAGTACCTAAAGTTCCATAAACTATGAATTGAATTTAAAATTAAGGCGCCAACGCCATAATAAGAGACAGATCACGTGTGCCGTGAGCGTGACCGTGATCCGAACTCGCTAAGAATGAGTATCTATTACATTACATGTGAGTACATACAATAAAGGAAGAAAAAGAATAATAATAACTATAATAAGGCAATTACATATAAAAGAAGAGTTACATTGAGTCACAGCATTAAATAACGAAGGACAAACTGTTTAGGTATGCAAAGATGGCCACATATTATAGGATATGTCTAAGATGGCGTATTTGACGGTAGATATATTTTGTATTCAAACTCGTACACTATGAATGGACTGATTCTTATATTTTTTACGAACTTCAGTAGTTATTTATTACCCATAATTTTGTTGTTATAGCTATACCTATATTCAGTCATGTCCTTCATATGTGAGTACACAGAGTTCATTGAATAAGTTATCTTGTTCTTTATTTGACAAGCGCTCCATTTAGCTTTTATCAGCATAATGTTATTTGCAACCGAACTACTTATTTGCTTTCTTCGTTTGGATTTATAGCAAGTTGCATAACTCATCAAATGCATTGCACCATTTTACGATTCACACTAATGATTGTTTAATTAAATATCAATTACTTACGGAAGTATCTTAATTAAATGCTTGTAGGTATCGATTGTTATTGATATCGTTTTTTTCTGAGAGTAATTGACTGGTGTCAAATAGTGTTGTTAATAATTCTAGATATATACAAGTACAGTCACGATCTTTAATTTGGTAAGTACCCACCCACCTTAAGTCCAAAGTCAATCTGACATCCTACAACAATAAGGTTGAGTTTCCTAAAAGATACAAGTGACGTGACATCTCTAATGACATTGACGACTTCAAGCATATTTTTGTTAAAAAGAGTCCCAAATTATCGATCGTGACCGTACACACAAAGATTTGATCATACCGATAATCAAGGACTTGCTTTTTTAGGTAAGTAAATTTAACTGTCAAGGTGGTCTCCTGTTACACGAGGGAGTGGTAGAAGTTCGAACCATTCTTGGCCCTTACTTTCCGACCACCTATAGTTAGCGGATGATATGATATATTAACTCGCTAAATCTAAACATTATTTAAAGACATAGGTAATGATAAAGTCGGTAATTAGTTTTCCGCGATGTCAATAGTTTTTTTTTCAACCATGATACTTTTTTCGCTTGTTGTTAGATTCTAATCTTAGAAACCCTACGATTGTTAACGATGATTTTTGATTCAATAGTTGAGAATGTATAATTTCCTAATACTGTTAACCAATCGTACGAATTACAGGTTTCTTGCAATGCTAATTGTGACAAACCGTTTTTGGCCTTCGAGGTTGCTACAAATGATTATAATTATACATGAACACTCTGGCGATATGCTGAAAATCGGGACAATTGGCGTCCCGATCAAGAGTAAATCGGACATGTTAGTAGACCCCTGAAAACCGAGACGTCTGGCAACACGGATCGGCAGTTCGGTGGTACGCGCTTGCGATAAAATTTTCGTTAATCTCATAAGGCTGAAACATGTCTGGTTGTTTGCTGACATTAATACGTAAGCAAGCCGTAGTACAGATGTAGTGAATAATTCTTTCCCATCGTTTTTGGTCGTATAACTTCGTATTTATCTTGCTTTTTCAGTTGGCTTATTGATGGGTACTGAAGCTAATTGAGAAAGCTAGATAAATACAAACTTATCCGACAAAAACCCATGGGAAAGGATCATTCACTACATCTGTAGCGTTTTATTTACTAGTATATTGACACTTCAAAAAAAGAAGCGCAATTGAAAAAGTAAATAGAATTACCCACATATCAAAGTACCTTATTTGGAAGTACTTTGAAACATGATTTCATTCACAACATGAGTTAAGAATCAAGATCAAGTTGTCTGTGAATGTGTGCCACTGTGAAACCACAGCCTTGGTTTTATATAACAACACTCAACATTTGATTATAACACATAAAATTACCACATAATTTTAGGACAATAATACTGAAGTTGGTAAATTAATAAGATTGTCAGATTAAAAACGAAGTAACGAATGGATTCTGACAGCAAAGATTGAAGTTTTTGTTAAAATACAATTAGGGTTTTCAGGGCAAGAGGCAGTAGCGCAAGGGGTTCATTCTACTTTTTTATGGTATGGAGATAGCACTGGTGGCCTGAAGGTAAGTGGGATCTTACACCCACAGACATTTTAATTCTCAAGACTGCAATCTGAAGACTCTAACCCCCTTACTTATAAACGTGGAATAAGCTTGGAATAGTTTATGCCATGCTTTGTCACTTTCTATCAGATGCAAATGTCACAATTACAGATAAAGACAAAGCATCGCATAAACTATTCCAAGCTTATTCCACGTTTATAAGTAAGGGGGTAAATGTGTTGCCAAACCAGTGGACTAAGATGGCATGCCTCTTTGCTGGTAATTTTACCAGTTATCTTATCCCCACACAACAATCTGAACATGGCTGCTTGAATCTTTTGTCAACATTGTAATATAGGGATGAAACACAGGGCTCTATGTAGGCTCTATGTATTTGGTCAAGAATCTGTATTTAATCAGACAGAACCGACGGAGTGTATGGAGGAACTCTTGATATACTGATGCAGCAACAAGTTAAATAGAAATAGAAATATAAATTTTTATTTGCTAGAATGCGTTATACAGGGGGGGAGGAGCAGCATTAGACTCTAATCTATCACTTACCAGTCAATTGTCAATGGTATATCTGCAGTAGCTCTCTTCTTTCTTATACTATATGCAGGTCCAATTTGCTTCAGGTGCTCATGCCTTCTGTCTTCCTTGTACGCACTCCATGTTCTATTGTATGCTTGTGGAGACTGTTTAAGCTGCTCATCAGAGAGATGAACTTCCTTGTACTCAGCCTGGGACATGTCAGACAACTTTGTCAAGCCATATCTTGCTTTATGGGCATCCGAGCCTCTCGACAAACCGTTGAGACGGTCTATTTCTTCTAGAGATGCCTAAAATATAAAATAACATCAAATTTAATATGAGACCTGGACAAAGTCATTAAACAATATACAAATTACACCATGTTGGAATGACCTAGGTCCCACCAATTATTTTAATACAGATGTTTACGAATGTTTTACAAGTTTTTTTTTGGAATGTAACCTGATACATCTAACAAACAAATGATAGGTCGGCTGCAATGATGCATGCATAACAAGAACGCTAGTAATTCTCATGTAGTATCAACCACTAATCATAAAAACTAAGCGAACTTTATTACGAGTTTTAAATAGAATAGGAACGTATGTGTAGTTTCATTAATTGAAACCAAACTTTTTAAAAGACGATATTTGTTTTCCCAAATAATACCTCCTATCTAAAAGAACAGGCAAATTAATTTACACTAAAACTTACGGTAAAATGTTGTAACCTGGTACTGTACTCGTCAGGTCGGTTTTTATAAGTTTTATTAAACTTTTCAATGTAGTCGTCGAACATTAACTTTAACTGTTGTTTACTTCTGCCTCCCGAATATGAAATTGGAATTGCGATCAACAATAAACTTAATAACGCCACAACCAATATTATATTCCACCATTTCGCCATCTTTCAAGTTAATTATTTTATTAAATTAACGGCGACGAAAGCTATAAATCGACACTCGCCATACACACTCGCACTCAACTCGCACTCGGCTCCAGTGTTGCCAACAATAATTTTGAGATTCCGTCGACTTTATTTCGAAATTCCGTTAAAAATCCATTAAATCTCGTATTTTTCTCGTCAGTAAAATTCGGCAAAATACCTAATGTAAAATGGTACAAAGGTTAAATAAAAAACCAAATACAAATATTCATTGAAGTTTAATAAAGTGCAACAGTCTTTAAAATGAATCTAATTCTATGTTGTCTAAATCATCGTCACTATTTGGGGTCTCAATAATTTCGGGTGCAGTAGAAGTTGACGGCTGGCTATACGAGTAACTTTGAGTCGTTCCAATTTGATTCAATACTTTATCTGGTAACTCATATGTGTAACAAGTTTTTTCATTGCGCTTTAGCCCTGCTCGTATATTAAGAATGGCATTAACCATATCTGTCTTCATTCGATTTCGTAGCTTTGTTTTTACGCCATTCATTACACTAAACACTCGTTCAACCTCTGCATTCGAATATGGCAATGGGTTTAAGAGTTGCCATTTCGTGTGGATTTTGAAAAACATTTTGTAAAAAATAATTGAAATTAAAATCTTTTGCTACTTTAGTACGGTTTTAGTACGGTTTGTTGGCGGAGTATATTCCGCCAACAAACCCGTTAGCCGTCAAAATAGTATTTCTTCCGTTTCTTTATAACATAATCCGCTAGATATGACGGGAAATCCGTTAATTTGGCAACACTGCTCGGCTCGAGTACTTGGACCTACTTCGACTAGACTATTAAAAAAAAATTACTTGACAAGGTTTGACAGTACGAATTAGTGTTGCTATAGCTAATATAATCAATAATACGTAATGAATAGATTAGTACTCTCCCTCTACTCTTTAGATTAGACTGAGTTTTTTTTTAAACGAACTGTGAGATGCAAATACACATCTTTAGACATATCCTATATTCTGTGCATTGGACAAAGATCTTGGACAAGTGGACTGGAATACCACCCTTAGACATACCCTTAAAAACTATGGTCTGTGTTGTGTTGTCTGTGGTTTATGTCGTCTTTGTTGTTTCGCAATAATCACAATGTACCTACCTTTCAAATAAATAATTAGATTGTTACGTACGTCTTTGTTGCACGATATCTACGTAGCGTGTGTGTTTCATTATCATTACTTCATCGTTTACTAACAAGGGTAAAACATCGAGAGCTAATTGCTCGATTCGACTAAAAATGAATGCCTGGGGTAACGAGCAATATGGATTGCCTCCATCCATAATGGGCATGCCTCCAATGAACCCAATGATGCAAAACATGATGCATCCGCCTCTGTTGCCTCCGCCAATGCTGCAAAACATGATAGAAATGCCTAATAACATGGTTCCAATGCCTCAGCCTCAAATTGGACCAGTTATGCCAGAGGGAATGCAGCCGCAGCCACAGCCGGAGGTGCAGGATCCGAGTGTTGAGTCAACAGAAGTGCAGGTGATTGAGGACGATGCAGCGACAAGACAGGGTCAGGAAGGCGGACAAAGAAATAGGGACTCCAGGAATAACAATAGAGAGCGGGACAGAGGTAAGGAAGTCACTATTTTATAGATAACTAGCGACCCGCCCTCGCTTGACAGTTGAGACACCTTCCTCTGGAATCACTATCTATTGCGGAAAACTGCATTAAAATCTGTTGAGTAGTTAAATAGATATAAGTGAACAGAGTGGAAGCGACTTTATTTTATACTATGTAAAGATTATACTGCTGTGCAATAGCTAAAACTCAACTAAGCCACAAATCAAAGTTTTGAGATAAAAGCGCAAAACAGAATTGAAAATCTATGCAAATTGTGCAGTTAGACATGTATCTTTAAAACCCAGGGTTTGCTGATATACATCCGCGATATATATCATTGTCATCACATTGAAATATATGAATGGATATTTAGTTTTAAAAGCAGTTATTTCCTATCAGAGACTTATAAAGGCAACAACACTTGATTTCTGGAACCTAGTTTCGTTTTTGTATTCTATCAGCTTGAATTGAATTTCAGAGTAAATTTGATGAATGAAAAACTAGAAGACTTATTAAAAAAAAACTGTTATATTGTTAATAAGATCATTCTAAATGTTTATTGTTCAATGTAATTAATAAAGTATAGTAAATGGCAAAAATCTCAAATTCAAATTATAAATATAGGCTGTCCCAGAAACCGAACTCAAACCGCCTAGGGCTGATAGAGCAGCTCATAAGCAATCTATTTAACCCCCGTGTATGTTTAGCAATTGTTATTAGGTTCTGAGATATTATATCAGTGTTACTAAAAACCCCTAAATACATACATACACATACATACATACCTTCACGCCTGTCTCCCAATGGGGTAGGCAGAGATTATAGAACGCCAGGTGCACCGATCTAAACACACAATTTTCACTTTCTCTACATTCATCAATCTCTTCATGCACGTACGGCGGTTTGGGTGCTTAGGTAGGTCCGTCTAGGAAACCCCTAAACCCCCTAAAATCACGTATTAATTCTTTTTTTTTCAGTGTGTTTTCTTGTATGATTAGATTAAAAGCTACATGCCAATTTTTTTTTTATTACAACTTTCTGAGTAAACCCACAAAGTTTGTTTTTCCATACTTGGTGAAAAACAAACGCAGGGTTCTCTTAGTATGGAGAAAGTAACTCTGTATTTGACGTCGGTTTCTGGGAAACCCTGTATAGTATCTTATATACTGTGAGTCCCTGGATAAAGTGCGCAAACAAATAGGGATGAACCTAGATGCAAATTCACTGGCACAAATTATTGGTATCACTTATTTTTTTATTTGTTTCAAACACAGGAAATCCTCTGGAGTAAGAAAGCTGTCAATTACATCACAATATATTAAAGTCAAAAGTCACTTAGACAAATGTCCTATATTTAGGACGCTGGGCCTCAGGACGTAGCTTAAGTAATAAAACATTGACACCATTTTTTTTTCATTATTGTTCACTACAAGAAATATCACACTAATTTAGACTGTTGTAAAACTTATTTTTTAACTGGTTAACACTATTAGAGTTCACAACATTAGAGGGAAATTTGTTTAACATTTTTATTATCCTTAAGTTTTTGCCGATATTTGTGTTGTGTTTTTGTTGCTAGTTTAAAGTTACGTCCTCTTGTGTATGTGTTTATAGGATTTTAGGTTTGCGGGCTCGTAATTCTAGTAAAAGCTCAGTAAATACTCAAGTCTATCAGCTTACAAATATTCTTATTTTATTTCTCAGATAACAGACAGCGTCGTCGTGCTGGATCTCGCGACCGTCGTGACAGGGGTGACCGAGTGGGTGGCGGGAGGGTAAATGACAGACCGGAGCACAACCGGATGGACCGGAATGACCGCAGCCGCCACGATAGGCGCGACAGGCGCTCTAAGTGGGACCATGATGACAAAGCTGGACCCTCAGATAAGGGAAATCTCATGATGCCTAATATTATGATGCCAGGTAAGAGTTACCCAGTCATCTAATATTAACAGCAAGGGGCCCTTGCTTCGCTTTGATATGGCGGTAATAACTTTACAATTATTTATATTCATATCTACTGAACCCCGCAAGAGATTGAATTGAAATGCCCAAGAAAATTCAAGTTTAAATTCATGTTTTAATCTCTAAATGTTTCATTACAATTGTTGAGGAGTTTCAGAGCTTATTTGATATAACTTTAAAAAATGTTAAGTAAAGACATTTTGCATTCACAGATTAATTCACTCAAACTCACTCATATTGTTTCGAATTCCATGAAATCCATTTATTGAATTGTTTGCAATTTTACACCTAATAACTATGGTATCTTTTCTGTAGGTGTATCTGGCAGCATGATGCAATTTGGTATGATGCAGCAACAGCCACCGATGGAGATGCAGCCTATGCATGGCATGCCGAATATGTCAAATATGCCGAGCATGTCGAATATGCCGAGCATATCGAACATGGCGAACATGCCTGGGATGATGCCTGGGATGATGAATCAGATAATGGATGGGAATTTGTTTATGATAAACCAACAAATGATGCCAATGATGAACCAACCTATCTACTGCAGCTCTGCTGTTCTTTTAACCCCAATCCCAGGTGCATCCCTGCCTAACCGTAGGGAACGACCACCTGGCTGTCGCACCATTTTTGTTGGTGGTATCCCACTGGATATCAAGGAAGACATTCTGACTGAGATCTTCCAACGGTTCGGTAATGTGGTTGATGTCAAACTACACAGGCAGGGAGTTTGTCATATTAGATTCGAGAAACAAGAGAGTGTGGAACAAGCTTTCATGCTATCTGGTTACCGGTTTAAGTACCATAACCAGTCCGACAATGAAGCTACCGCCGTCTTTATTGACTATGCTCTGGTGAGTAACTTCATAATCTCTTTTTACATTTGCTTCAATGTTTGGTCTTACTTCTAATTCAATTTAAGTGTGATAAAGTTGGTGAGTTCTTCAAGTGGTTTACTTACCAAATTTGTTGGTCCCCAAATAATAATGGAATGTATTGATTTTAGAACCGGGATGACTATACGGAGTATGAACGCAGCAAGCGTAGCAAGCGCGAGCCGACACCGCCACGCATCGAGCCGCTCACTCCGGCATCTTTGCAAACAATCACTGAAAAGGTCAAGAGTGATGACCAGTTTGCCGAAGCTGCACCTGTAAGTGTATCCATTGGTTTTGTTTTATTGGATTCACCAACATTCTTCTTATACATCTACACGTTAATCTTGGAATATCCGATTGCTACCTAGGTAGCCTGTGGCAAAAACTACTTTTATTTTGACTTAAGTTCTTTTTTTTTCTGCTTTGTCATGTTTCAAGAAGTTCATTAAATATTTGGTAATTTTCAGACTCTCGTAGGGTGGTTAGAGCGCGGAGAATGCAACAAAAAGAACGCGAACACCTTTTACTCTCTCATTCAAGCAAGCAACAACCAAATACGCAGACTCTTCAATGAGAAAATGGTTCTTGATGACGAATATCACAACATGAAAATCTCCATCAAAGAGAAATTCGCTCATATCCTGCTCCAATGTAAGTTATAATCTTTAACAACAAAGATCTAATATAATGCGCTTACCTTACCATTTAGGGAGTGGATGGGTTCGCGTGACTATATTAGGTCTTTGATTTTGACCAGCCATTACTTTAGCAGTTCTTGAAGAGCCCTCTCTTCTGCATCTTAGATGGCTACTTGTTACTCATGGTAATGTATTGGTGTGTTTTTGTTGTAACCAGTGGAGCGGTATTCAACAGCTGACGGTGTTTAAAATTAGTGGCTATCCAAATTTTAAGACTCTCGACGCATTATATTTGTTTATTATGTATCATGTTATGTCGATTTAATTATTCCAAACGCGTAAAGAATTTAACTGGAGGATAGCCGCTACAGTAGCATAGTTATGCTTTTTACGAAAACTCTATTACATGTGTACGATTTAGTGATGATAAATCGAATAAAGAGTATTTTTACTCGTGTAATCGAGTTATCGTATCTGGTACTACCCTAACTCAGAACTATAACACTTACGCAATTAATTCACACTTGATTGCCGAAAAGATTAACTAGAACAAAAATGTACCGGTATTTAAGTGGCACCCCAATTGATGATGTATCATAGTTCTTTGTCAGGATTATTTCAGGTATTTTCCACTGGAGCAGGGTTAGCAGCGGGCGACAATGGAGCCTGGAGTTAAAGGAATGAATAAGAAGTTAAATTGACACGAGACATGATTTTATACAACCTGTTTTTATTCTTTACGTTCTTGGCGATTTTCTGCAAGCGTCAGAATCAGGTACAGTTTTAAGATCGTAGAATACAATTATATTGTCCTTGATGACTGCATCAAGAACGTTTCCTAGATATTTTGGCTCATATATGGCGTGTTTACCTGTAGTAATTAGTAAGTACATTTCGGACTATGACACTACACCAGTTGGCCCATTTAGCTATTGAGGTAACATCATTTAAAAGGGCAATGGAATTGTATTCTACGAGTTAGCAGACTACAGCTTGGCAAAAAGAGTTTGACATGATGTCTGGTGGAACTACAATAATCTGAAGTGGCAACAACCAACCACATTTAGCAGCAGTGTAATGGGATAGATGGAGGGTTGAATGTTGCCGGTTGCTCTCGGAACAGCGCCCTCATTTTCCCAAACTCTTTTTTGCCAAGATATCCTTAGATGACTTCAGGTATCACCGCGTCCACACGACTGCAGCTCCTGAGTTCACGCAACGTTGGAATCTTCAATGGTGCTAAGCAGTCACCTCCCAGAAATTCGCCAAGAACGTAAACTTAATCTCTCTGATTATTTTACATATCCCTGATTGCAGGGAAATAGCGCACTTTCATTTAATGATGAAAACGACTGAATAAACGTTCCTACGGCTGCGATACTTTACGTCACGTGTCAATTTAAGTATTGTGCATGCCATCACAAATTAAATGACTGACTTAAAGAGTATCTTCTGCAAAGTAATTTAACCTGCATTATCTTCTTCACATTATTCCTTTCAGTCATTTAGTTTGTGGAATAGATTGTATAGATTTATTTTACCCATTTCATTCTTTACCTGCAACACGATAATTACAAGTCCGAGAAACTGTGACAGAAGACTTAATTCGAGTGAACTTGCATCTCCGCTTAACAGCAAGCAGATTGAGCTCCTACCTAGTGAGTATATTGTTGTAAAAGAGAACAGAGACAGTGGTTTTTGAGCTATAAGATTGACATTGATTTTTCTGGGACCAATGTTATCGTACCCAATAATTTAATTGAAACCAAGTCAAAGCTCCGATCTCTTTTATAATATAGTCAAAAAACATATTTCGTTGTATTCTTTTGGCGTGTCTGCGGCCTCGACAGTCGTCATTTGGAGAGAACAATACGTTATTACGATAACATGGACATCAGCATCATGGTCGGGTACTTGAAGAATCATGAACAATACAAATCAAATGTGACCCCAATGCATGCCTAAATTCGTTATTCAAATAGTTCAAAATTATTTAATATAAGTACAGAAAAGTTTTATCAAATTTTGCTTATTTGACAAAACCTTATGTAAAATCAGAGCTTCGATGATAGTTATTGTTGATCTTGCGCAAATAACTAGTTTTAATAAAATTTAATAAAAATAAAAGTGTTACGTTATGATTTTGATGAATACGTTTTTCTGATACAATCATTCCTATTTTTTTATTAAAGTGTATGAAAAATAACTCAAAACTATGTAAATCAAAACTCAAAATATATTTATCTATTATTAACATCTGTCTGCGATCAAAATGAGACCAATTTTCTAAACTTCACTTTGATCAGTTTGCGCCATTGTTCCTTCTAATTATGAATGTTGTTACATTACGAGGTCAACGATAGCTACTACTCAAATACCAAATCAGTGACTTGTTACCCTAACGTTAACTTTTCGAATGACGTCACTCATATGGTGTTAATATAGTCGAGCAGGTAGCGAAAATACTCTCCACGGCTCGTCACCAACGCGTGTCGGATCACTTTAACAAGCAGCAGCGGCGCAACATCGAGATGTGGCTCAAAATGACCGAGGTGCGTAGCCCAGTGGCTCGCCGATTTGAATATCGGTTCATCAACGCAGAATGTCCGTTACTTTAGACGTTACCTTTTTAATTGGTTTTCTATCGTGCTCATTCTCTAAGATCTATCTTGAATGATAGAATCCCATGATCGATTTGGGCGGCGTTCTCAACCGGTGCCATTACCGTGACCGACGTATAGTCTATACTTTTAGGCATTTAAAAAAATTAAAACAAAACAACCACGTCAGCCAATAGAAGCAGAACACTCATACGCCAAAGTTCGATAAAACCGTTTTGATTGGCTGTTTAACAATGTCACGTGTTTGGAATATTTTTATTTTTTTAAATACCTAAAAGTATAGACTAGGTATAGAATGTTAATGATTGTCAATTCTTGACGTATACATTAAAACACCATTCCATTTTTAAAAAGGTTATGTCCTGCTAGTTACCGATAATAAACGGTTCTTTCTCTAACATTATAACATCGAAATGCATCTAGCTCGGTTTCTAAAGATGTGGGTAGTGGTATCGATTATGCTGGGAAGGCGTCTGAAGATATCAGGGTGAACATCAGCTGGGCCTGACTTCGCGTCCTCAACTTCTCCGGTTGGTCTCCCCTGAAAAATACCGAAAAACTACCAAAATCATCACGATAAATTGAGCTAGGTACTTACATTTAATGTTCAAATCGGCGCAGCCACACGTTTCAAAACCAATATTTTTATTTAGTTTGTCTGCGCCATAATCCCTAATACGTTTGCTCTGAAGTTAATTTATAAATTATAATCGAGAAAAAACAACTGGTCTGAGGTTTTTTGCTTTAGTCTTACTCATGATAGGTAAATTATTTCGTATTTCGAGGTTTACAGCCAGTAAACGTTAGTTTCTAAAGGGATTCTGGAGCAGACTTAAGTATGGGAAATCTTAAATATGAACGCCAAGTTACGAATTGTAGATTTTTCTAATATATCTTCAGTACGTAAGCTGGCTTCAGTAACCAAATATCGATATCGATATTCGATCTAGACCTAAACAATGCTTCGTGTAAACCATTGACCACTTACCCTATAGACTCCGCATACAAAGGCGCCCCCGTAAGCCATGCTTATGCTCACAGAACACTAATTGGTTGCCATGGTTCTATTGGCGCGCTCCACGACGCGCACACTTGATTATTCGTTGACTTTGAACTAGCCAATCCCGGTGCACTTTCCGCCCCCCGCGCCCCGCCATTTTGGCTTAATGAGATACTAGACAAACTGTTCCGAAGCGGAGTCTATAGGGTAAGTGGTCTGTGGTGTAAACCATTCTGCTAATACCCAAATCCTTGACATGATTTGGTGCTTGCTTGCATTGTGGAGTAGTGCCTGCAGCATTATTCTTGGAGCGTTTCCATCGCCCCTCGTACTTGCGTAGCGAGATTATTATTATTGTTAATTAAGAGAAAACTGTTTTGAAAAGTCCGAGAGGCGGTTGAAAAGTTTCTGGCTAAACAGCAGGTTATGTAAGTACAGATCTATCAAATATATCGAAACAGAGAAAATGCGCAAAAAAGTCTACTATGTATTTCAGTCCTTTTTTTGCTTCGATATATTTGATAGCTACTTTACTTGCACTAACGGCTACTTGCACCAAAAAGGCAAACCTAATTTTAATCTCGAGTACGGTTGAATTGTGTCAAAATGTAAGAAACTGTCAGACTTAAATTAGACTAAAGTTTTGGTGCAAGTGTGCTTATGGATAGGGGAAATTTTAAATAGTCCTAGGTAAGTAGTGGCAGTGTGAGTATAGACCCGCCACGTCATCTAGTTAGCTTCTGCATACGTCTGGATAAACTCCATGACGTCACTACGTGCGACGAGTCTTCAGAAGAGCTGCTACTGGCCGGCGCATAATGCAGTTTGGAGTCACGGCCTTCTACGTCGTCAACTACCTGTGGAACTTGCTTTTAGAAGAACTACCCAAGAGAACTACTGACTGACTTATGTTTTTTACCCTTCACCAGTACTTTAGTCGAACCACCGTGGATGACCAGCAACACGATCCAGATAAACGAATTCGAAACTTACTTTGTCTTACCCGCAACAATACTCAGAGAAAAGTTTCGAAATTCGTTTTATGAAGAATCTTACTGACAAATTATAAATCTGACTACAGCAACGGGTATAGTAGTATTTCTGCGAGCCATTTCAACCATCCATCATCTCCTATTTGTTTGGTGCGGCGACAGCGCAGTCTTTGTCTGCGTCGAAGTAACTTTCAAGAGGAATTATCTTCAGTTACTTCGATGACATGCGACTGACACCTGCTCCAGACATTAGGATCCACCGCTACGAGTTAGCGCCACTTCATTATCACAGCTTCCGACATGCCAGTTGGTGCTGCATTCAAGAGATGTCCATCGCCCTTCGCTCGTCGAGGTCACTGTGGAAGAAACAAAGAAGAATTATTAATCTACTTCGAGAAACAGAACCAAAGGTTTCTGACATACGGAACACAGAAACAGAGCAGGTCAGGACTTCAACTTCGGGTATAGTACTCCATTTTTAGCGGACTTCAGCTGTTTTGATGCAGCATTAGAGAAATGGGGCGTGGCGCGCAGAAGATGGCGGTCTGTTTATTCAACAGACAACCTTCGCTCGTCGTGTCTACTAAAAAAGATGGAGAATATGTCGAACCACTTCTCCACGTCCAGATTTTGCCATCATACAGATCGCATAGCGGAAGATCGATACTTCGTCATCGGGTATGGTACCTACTTCATTTTCAGCGGACCGTTTCGGTGGCCTTTGTGACGTGGCAGCTGACGGAAATGGAATGGTTCTAGGAACCTGCGTTGGGCTTATCATCCACTGCCCTACTACAGCTATTTACTGCGCAAGAAACAGACCAGATCTCAAGGCTTTGGTCTTGAAGATCTTGGACGCCAGCCTTCTGCTGCATCTTCAGAAATCTGAAAATAGGAACCCTTCATTGTAGTGAAGTACTCCATATCTCTGCAAGGTAAAACTTAAGGAACGAGTTAAGAACTGTAACAAAGGAAGTAATAGTATATTAAGTACCAACCCTCGTTGGTCGTGTCTTTTCTGTTTGGTGTATTTGACAGGACCACTCGAATAATAGGTGGGCGATTGGAAACTATCCTATTTACTATTTCCCATCTAAAATATTTTGCAATCGCCTATCTCTAACCAAGGTTCTAGTGGTACAGTTTGACTTTAAAGAAGAGGTCTTTAATTTCATGCATTGTAACATTTTAATCCGATCCATAATTTAACTCTGACACGAATACGCAAATCTACTGTGATTAAACGCCTCTTATGAAAAAGGAACTAAGATCTTTAGAAACCCTTTTTGAACGATTCATTGATTAAGAAACGCGTTTCAGGAAATGGACAACATAAAGGAAGAGTTCGAGAACAACTTCAATGACGATGATATTGAGAAAATCGGAAAAAATACCGTACCACAGGAGAAGTACGAGGAGCTGAGGGTGAGCTGACCTTTTTTTGATTTTAACTGGCCATAACCTCCTTGAAGTGGGTTTAAATTAACTCTAACAAATTACTTTTCCCAACAGCGAGAGAACGAGAATATGACGTACGAGCTAGAAGGGTACAAGAACGAGGCGCATCTTGCCAAAGACGAGGCAGAGAGAAAGTTCGAGACGTTCAAGGCACACTTCATCGCTCAACACAACTTGACGCACAAGCAGGTATGTTATATCTTACACATTAAAGGGTGCTAACTTCTTCGCGTAGTTATCACTTTAGTTACGTTGGTGTTTGTCGAGGAGTGATACTTATCACATTATTTTAATACAACCCACGTTGTATTAAAATAATATAATTACTAAATATAACCAGTTTCTAGTTAACAACAATTCCAACAACTATCAAATCGGTTCTAAATTAACAACTGTTAGTAAGGTGATGGCACCAATGATGGACACTTTTAGCTGACAGGCACCAGTAATGGACACTTCACTCTTAATCCAAATTTCATACGGTCCTAAATTGATTGTTGCAAAACAAATGAATAACCCTTATCTTCTGTAAAATAAGAATCAAGTGTCCATTATTGGTGCCTTGTCCATTACTGGTACGCGCAACCGCTGCTCGGCACTGGATCAGCTCGACGTGAGACATTGAGAAGTGAGCTTTGATTTGTGTTAGTATTTAACTTTAGAAAAAAATATCGTATTACCTAACACGAATTAAGGTTCGACCGCTGCTTAACGGTGTCTCAAAAATAGCCAGAGTTGTTACTATGACTCCCGTCTTTTGTTCACGCTACGACGGATTTTGGTTACGACAACGGTGGGGTCACACCTGCAAAGCTCATTTTGATCCGATCGCTGCTGGGCGGTTATGTCTGCGCCAACCTGAAGAATGCGCGGGCGTATGTTTAGCCTCGTAAGGCCCACGTTAAATTTCGTTAATTTGAAAAATAATCTTATTGTAAGAATATCTTTATCTAATGTTATTTATTATAAGAAATCAGTCAACTAAAGTCAAGACAAATGTCCTATATGTAGAACTTTGGGCCTTACGAGGATATTCTTTCATTTAATACAAAACGGACACAATCCGAAATGAGTCAGTGTTGCATTTTAAATTTAGAAGCGGTTGGAATACTAATTTTAATGGAAAAGCAAATTATTTTGGAATGTGTCCGTTTTGTATTCAATGAGCGATATAAAAGGTTGATGACCCTTTCTTTAGCAGAGCTACCCGCCCCTGCCGCCGCCGCCGTCCATCGCGATCCCGGAGGCCAAGCCGATGCCGCCCCCGCCCACCCCGGACGACAACAAAGTGTTCACCAGCGGGCCCGCGGTGGTACCTTCCGAGGCCAAGCTCATCAGCATCCTAACCGCTTTCCTCATGGTCCACCCGCTGGGAGCGTCCCTGGACTATCTGGTTTCCTACGTCAGATCCATGACTCCAAACGTCACCCAAGCCACTGTGCAAGAAGTATTACAGAAGTTCTCAGATGTATTCCGCCGAGTGACGTCGGGAGTGGGAGCCAGTATCGAGCACAGATGGTGCTTCGTCACTTTCGATGTTATCAAGTCGGAAATCTAGTTGTAGTAAAAAAACACTATTATAAGTACACGGTTCAAAATAATTAGATTTCGTATTAGGGTGTTAACTTATGATACAATTGTACAGTAGAACGCAATTTATTTGGCGTGTCGTGAATCTTCGTTCGCGCAGACACGAACAACCATTCCGATGATTTCCGAAAGTACGATTAAAACCTACGATCAGACTTTTGCTTAATAGGTGCAAATTAAATTGCATCTATTTTTTCCATCTCACTCACGCACGTTTGATGGCTGACTAAATGACTCGCGGGCGCGCGTCAACATGACGTCACTAATAACCAATAATAGCACAGAATACGACCACGCAACGCGTGGATCATCCTGATTGGTTCCCGCGCTTCGAAAAATCGTCTTCTGCGCAGGTACATCAGTAAGCCATATCAGTTGCGTTTTACTGTACATTGTATTTTATTGAAGCATGTGCATAGTTATGTGTTTGATGTTATATGGATTCTAATCAAATTCCAATAATTTAGTCAGTTAATTGGTCACAGTAGGGCTCTTTCATAATATATCAATAACATGAAGTGAATCTACTAACGCTTCCGAAATGACTATTGTTGTTGATAACAAATAATGTATATAAAAACTAGCAGAAGTTGAGTATTTTTAATCATGAAATATAAATATTTCAAAGTACGATCACAAGGTAGTATAGTAATCTATGTCTATGCTTGCTAATTGCAAAAGAAACTCCGTTTTTACTATAACTTAACACTTTCACAGCTAAATAAACCGTGATTGGATCAAATTATGTATGGAGATAGGACTATAGGTTAAACCCCTTGAAAGGACAAACAATACTTTAAATTCCAGTAAAATGTATAGTTACCGACGAAATAGCAATGAACGAGATCTACGCGGAGAAATTCGCCGGCAAAAGTTAGTTTATAATAATTACACAGTATCATAATAATATATTAAATAAGTAAGTTTAGCTTCAATTATTTTGTTTTTTCCACGGTGATAATTTTTTTTTTCATTTAGTAAAGTAAACTAATGTATAATAATAGTATAATTTGAATTAAATCAATACAGCGTCAACTAGGATAACAACACGAAAGCGGCTTTGTGTATTGGCTAAAGTGTAAACAAATACTTGTGCAGTTCTACGAATAATGCGCTTACCTTACAAAGACTTTGAGCTAAAAAACCAATTTTATTTTTATTTTCGTTTAGTTCAATAGTTTTAGATATGTTATAAGAGTTGTCATTCCCGTAGTTTTCGTTTTTAACCGCATAGAATAAATAGATTAGAAAAACTTGTTTTAACTACCAATAGTCACGGTTTTTGTGCAAAATGTGGTTACAGAATTATCAACAAGTTTTAGAGTTGTTGGTAATTCTGAAGCTCTGCCTACCCCACTCTGGGAATAAAGGCGTGAGTTTATGTATGTATGTATGTAGTCACGGTTTTTGTTAGTGAAGACTTCTACGTTTATTACATTCATTTTAGAAACTAAGACTAGGAGGAGCCTCTACTTGTATGCAGACCACGGCAGGCAGTGGTTCTGGCGATCGTTGCAAGTTTGGACGGGCCCGCACGCGCCATTACCCTAATATAGGATTAGCATCCGCTTTTATGTAAATAAACGTTTTGTAAAAATCAAATATTATAGTTATTTTCAGATTATTTTTTACCCCATTTAATTTCAAATACTTCAGCTCCATCAATACTTGCAACCTAACAAATTGCAAGTTAACATACTCGGGGGGCCTGGTCGATCATATCCCGCGTCCCCTCATGTATAGGATTGACAGCTGATGACATCGCGTCGACCGCTTATGTCAACTCCAGACGTTTCGAGTCGATAGAAAACAGTAACGTGAGCAGCGTTTTGCAGTTTGGTTAGCCTAGGATAACATGTCAAAAGCAAAATGTTTTTACCCAGTAGAATGTATGGTCTGGCAGTGCTGGTATATTTTGAGGTTATAATTTACAAAAACTAAACTCGCATATTTTATTTTAAATGTTTTTATAATTTAAAGAAAAACTGAATTTTATCTAGGAAAGCTTGCGTAGTGTGCAAACCAATTAGTGTCATATTTGTCGCACGTCATACAGCGTCAGTATTTAACCACGGGGCTTATCTATCATGGTCATTCATGGATAAAAACGACATGAATTATTAATAGGGTTTCGTATTTCGTTACAAATAATGTAGACCAGCAGTGACTAAGTGTGCCTTCCCTCCTTGGACGAGAATGAGTTAGACCCGAGCCGTCCCATCAGCATGGCTTTTTCATCATAAAGTCCCATGTAAAGTGCTTTTCTCTAGAATAAAACGAGTAGATAATAAGAAGTTTCATTAATAAATAACACCAAACATATACTAGAGTCTGTCTAATGAAAGCTGAACCTGGGAAAAAGCGGCAAATTCAAAAAATCTTGATATGGTATTACCGATCAATGAAGGAATAAACGATATTGATACTTTTATTATTTTATTTATTTTGGTGGGCACAAAGGAAGAGGAAACGCGTACTATATTTTCATATATATTATTACGAGCGCTATATTTTGATGAAAAGCACTTTAGGTAAAATACGATGACAGTGACTGGAGCACATTTGGTTTTTCGAAATATATTTGACATGAAAATATAGTGATCTGCACGTGTAGCACAAGTTGTATTTTCTCGCTTGTCGCTCTGTGCGTCTCTATCGTAACAGACTAGATAGAAGTTCTAGTAAGGGAGATCCGAGCGACAAACAAGTCACGAGCAACTTGTGCTAGTCGTGCTGTTGATAGATTTCATTGATACGAGAGGTTTTCGTCTGTGTCGCACACAGCATAATAAAACAATGATGATGATTAATATTATATTCAACCTTTTTAATAAAGTAATTAGAGGTAACATTATTCTCATCACCCTTACACCTCTATCTAACGACAATTATATCTTGGAGAAGAAGCGCCGCAAGAAACTCCAGCAGATCATTTTTTCCAATCATAAAATACAATTATTCTTAAAAGTAACATTACAAGGTAGTAAAGTAATTAATAATTATTTCTAACAACACAAACTTAGTCGTTACAAATGTACGCTCAATAACATTGAGTAATTACTAATCAATTGGAAAGCTTCATAATAAGTGTATGTGATGGTGAACCTTCCAGTAGTTCCAGTTCAGATGATACCCTAAGACTCTAGGAACTGTAATTAAAATCAGATTCTAAATACTCTATTTCTAATGATTCATCTGAACTAGTGCTGTCATCATCACGGACACTTATAATGAATGATTCTAGTTCTTTAGTTATTCCATCCCTGGTTTTGTACTGAGCTTCAATATTAAGCACATGATTAGTCATTTTCTTCCAATGCTCCGGTGTTATGCTGTCAAAAGACTCTTTAATAATTTTTTCAATTTCAGCTGCTGATACGCCAACATTTCTACTCGCGACTTTTCTCTTCGCCGAACTCCAGATTAGCTCAATGGGGTTAAGGTCGCAATGGTAGGGCGGAAGTCTTAAAACCTCATGACCGTGCTCCCTTAGAATTTCATCGGCTTCATAGATTGGGTCTGCTTTGTGTTTATGTGCCAAGACAAGAAGTTCTGGTACAGTATAATATTCTTCAAAATCAATTTGTTTAGAACGCAGCCACTCTTTTATTTCGGCTTTGCGGGTGTTGGTATTTGGTACCTTATTAATTTGCACCGTGTGATAGCTAGCATTGTCCATGACAATGACACTTGGTTCACTCAAGTTGGGAATAAGCTTCTCACGTAACCACTTATTGAAATTTGTGGCGTTCATGTCATGGTGATAGTCTGCTTTGATTGATTTTGTGCTAAACGTTAATAAAGCATTAGGCACAAAACCATCTTCTGATCCAGCGTGAACAATAATAAATCGTTTTCCAGCTGAGATATTGCCAACTACACCTTGGGTGGAAGGCCCCTGCCACGACTTTTTTGTTTTGTAGTTCTGGTGAACGTAAGTCTCATCCAGGTATATTATTTTTTTACCTTCAGCACGTTTTGATGCAATAGTCCTTAGGTAGCGGTGTCGCCAAGCTGCTATGTCAAAACGCTCAATAAGTATCGAACGTTGTTCAGTATTTTGTTTAAATTCGTATCCATTTGCCATTAGTATTCGGCGTAAAGTCTCAAGGCATCCGGTAAAACCGATGCTTTCTCTCAACTCTGCCAATAAGCATCTGAGTGTAGGCACTTGTTTTTTTACAATATAAAATTCATTTATTTTATTTCGGACAGCTTGGATGTCAAACCTATCCAAATTAGACACCGTGGCCTTGTGAGGTCGCTTTTTTCCGGGAGTACTAAAGACACCGTTGTTTAATTTTCCCTCATTACTTATTCTTTTTAAAGATGAAACACTGATATCTGTAAGAAGAAAGAAAGTGTTAAATAAACAGAACACCATTTAGAAATACATTGTGTGGTTGCGCAGTACAGCCCCATTGTACAGTCCGACAGCCCTAAAAACATTTGGGTTTAGGTGAAATGAAATTGCATCGGTGAGGTTCTAATCGCAACGGTTTAAGAACAAGGAAGACTCATATAACCCGAACATCTTTTATATCTGGCCGATCAAAAATGACATTAAATAAATAGATAAGGTACTAAAGTGTACACATATTTATGAAATCGACTGTACAGTGTACATTTGGTTCATAAACAACAAAATGCTGTTTGCTCCGCACACAGAAAATACATATCAAATAATACATACATACATTAAATCACGCCTGTTTCCCAGAGGGGTAGGCAGAGACCACTTCTTTCCACTTGCTACGATCTTGACAAATTTCTTTCGCTTCTTCCACATTCATACATTGAGTCATGCATGCACGTCGGTTTCGGGTACTTAAGATTCGGCCCTTTTCCAGTATTTCACCGATTTGACTCGAAAAAGTACGCCTAGGGCGGCCCCTTCCGACCCGTCCACTCACTATCGATGTGTATATCTCTTTCGTCAATCTTCTTTCATCCATCCTTTCCAAATGACCGAACCATCGAAGCATGCCCTTTTCAATAATATGTTTATGATATCTTTTAACTAATATGTTTATGATATCTTTTAACTAAACACCTCCTTATTGTTTTATTGAAACTATGAGTGTCAGTTACATTAATCATCTGTCTATTAAATTAATTTAATAAAATGACAAACAACAACATTCAATCATTCAAAATTTAAAGTCAAAATTTAACGTTTGGTATTTAGATGATGGGAGTTTAGGAGGTGATGTCGATACAGTTTTATCTGACCTTTCGTCCATTCAATCTAAATTCCAAGCAATAGGTTTAGAACTAAATTTCAGTAAATGCGAACTTTTTATTCAAAATTCTTCCTTGAGTTGTTCTGTTATCAAACAAAAATTTGACAATCTAACACCAAAAATAAAAATAGTTGACAAAAAATCACTCAACCTCCTAGGGTCCCCTGTTTTTGAAGACGCAATTCCAGACTTTATTCAAAACACTGTTTTAAAATTTCAAAATTACGAGGACCGTCTTCTCGAAATAAGTCCACATTATGCTTTTTCGGTTCTTAAATTCTGTCTTTTTGTTCCTAAATTTATGTACCTGCTTCGCTGCTGCCCTTTTTGGAAATTTCAAAATCTCTTAACGCAAATCGATGATATTATTAAATTAAATTTGGATTCTATTTTGAACATTCAGCTAAGCGAGCAATCCTGGACTCAGGCATCCCTCCCCATCCGCTTTGGTGGACTAGGGATCCGCAAAATTTCTTGTGTTTCTTTTCCAGCTTTTTTGTCTTCCGTTCATAGCTCGGCCAGTTTAGTAGGTAAAATCCTTTGCGCTTTGCCCTCAAACTACACGACTGCCGACTTGGAGGAAGCCAAAAATGCCTGGAGACTTGCCTACCCAAGCAGTAATTTTCCAGACAATTTAAATTCTCAGAGGTGTTGGGATGACATAACCTCTAATATAACTTATAACACCCTTATAAGGAGCAGTTCAGGGTCTGAGCGTGCCAGGCTCTTGGCGGTGGGAACCAAAGAAGCTGGCTACTGGCTACATGCACACCCATCGCCAAATACTGGTACTTTTTTAGAGCCTGAAACACTCCGAATTTCAACTTGTTTGCGTCTTGGTGTCCGGGTCTGCTCTCCACACATATGCCCCTGTGGCAATGAAGTCGATTGTCTGGGTCACCACGGACTTTCATGCCAAAAAAGTGCGGGCCGCTTCTCTAGACACGCCGCGCTCAATGACATTATCCGCCGGTCTCTTGCCTCCGTCAACGTTCCCGCTTTACTAGAGCCAACCGGTATCGCTAGGGACGACGGCAAGAGACCTGACGGTATGTCTTTAATTCCGTGGAGTATGGGGCGAGTGCTGGTGTGGGATGCTACTTGTGTAGACACCCTAGCCTCGTCACACCTCCGCGGAACGGTAATTAAACCAGGCGCGGCGGCTGAGGCGGCCGAAAGCATGAAGAAAAATAAGTACAAGGGTCTCGGTGCGGAATATCACTTCGTTCCTTTTGGCGTCGAGACCCTTGGTCCGTGGGGACCCGGTGCTATTAGCCTTTTTAAGGAGTTATCAAAAAGGCTAATAGAAACCAACGGAGACCATAGAGCTGGCAGCTTCCTCGGCCAACGCTTAAGCATTGCTGTACAACGAGGAAATGCTGCCAGCATCTGTGGTACTTTGCCACGGGGGCCCTTTCTTAGTTTTTAGTTTTTATTTAGTTTTAATTTTATAGTATTTAGTTTAGTGATAAGTAGGTTTTATTTTAGTTTTAATTTATTGTAAATTTATTTGTCCTGTAATTGTTTATGTGCAATAAAGGTCATATAAAATTGTGAATGCTAAGAGATTCAACATGATATAGGGACAGACAATAGGTACCTACACCTATTATATAGGGAAAGACAATGATAATTTTAGTAATTACCGGTCATTGAAGATACTTCTTCCAAATATTTCGTCTGAGTCTGGCAGGCTAACTCAGTTTCCTCAACCTCTTTCAGCTGCTTTACGTTTTCCAGCACACTTTTGTCAACGTGCACGTCCAGGTTTTCTGAAACGAATTTAATTTCGTTTAATTTCTTAATCTCATCGTATAATAGACAGAAAAAGGTAAATTAAACTTAGGATTGCACATAGAGAAATAAGAAGTATCAAAATGAACATGCCGTACTAAAGCCGTACTAACCTATAAATTTGGTCACCGTAACTAAACAATTAATTTTTTGCATCAATAATGCTTTTCTTTCCTCTTGTTTTCCTTTGTACTTCTGTATAATAGTATACAGAATCTCCCGGACACCGCCTCTTATCGTCGACGGCATGATTACTCCGTATTTTTATCAATTTAGATCTCGAATTGACAAGCACAGATTATAGGATATGTCTAACAACAAGTTTCTAACAACAACAAAGTCCAAACGACATATTAAATAGTGTTGCCAGACTCGTCAGCCAAGAAAAATCCAGGTTCAGCTTTCATTAGACAGACTCTACTTACTACCGCTTTTTTACAGCATACATCCTGGCAACACTGACCTCGTTCCTTTCTTTTTTTTAAAAGGACTGCGTTTTATTGTAAAAATGCCAAACTCTAGAATCTCTTTTTTTCATACACTTTTAAAAACATAACCCTCCTTCGGGCAGTATTTACTTATGTGGATCCCTGTAGTTCGGAAGCTCAATACGGCCGAGTTTCTGTAATCATTGGGCGATAACAAGGATTCATGTACACGAGCCTAATACACGTGTATGTATGTATATCGAGAGCTCTATAATTTATATTCGTTAATATCTGTGAAAATGTAACGTCAGAATGAACATTGTTTCCTTTGCTTCTCATATGAAAAAAACAATCTAGCTCTATGTCATTGACTAACAAGACAAGCAAACGTCAATCAATACCACAGATTAGTAGACAGGTAGATAGACAAGTCAATACATACGATTAATGTTAGGCAAATAGGAATTATGCATAATTTTAAATTATAGAATAATATATGAAAATCAGGCTTACATTTAAGATTTTTAGTGTTCTAATAAACCCCGATTGCTAATTCAGTGAGGAGGTAATAAAACAAAGCAGAAGCGGCTCTGAAATCAAAGATGTGGTGAGTGTTTAAATGTCATATATGTATATTTAAGAGTCGAAACCAAACATTAGCGATATAAGCAATATTTTCGTGAATTTCAGCTCCGAGCCCTTACCAAAGGAGTTCGAAAGTACGTCAGAAGTATTACCGCTTACTAATTATGGGTTATCTACGTTGGAGAACTATAAAAAAGGCGAAGAAGCAGTGCAACGTTTGGAGTGGCTCAGAAAAGTGGGATTGACGCACGAAGAAATAAAATTATATCAAGAAGATGTCGCAGGCCTCTTGGACCAGCGTTCAAAGATAGAGTCAAGTGTTCTAGCCAACAAGTTGGATGCCATTTATAAGAAAATAAATGATTTTCAAAACAAAGCACTTGAAGCAGAAAGGTATGTTTCATTATTTGTACACTATTTTTTTATCTGGAATGAAACATTGGTAATTATGGTTCATTGTCAACATCACCCTTATTCATTTGTAGTAAATTACTATAGCACAGGTATGGTTGCCAACAAACCCAAATCAGGTATAATTTAAGAAAATGGTGGTCCTACAGGCTAAAGGTTCATTTTAGGTCTACTATTACTCTACTCAGAAAATTGTATCTAATTTAAACCCAACCAATTTGATTCCTACACCATGAACATGATGTAAACAAAATTAACAAGGTTTAACTAATATTTAATGTATGTATGTATGTAACTAATGTTTTAGTTGACAATGTGACTTTATCACAGTCAATCACATTTATTGACTGTTTGTTCAGCCTTATTAGTGGGAGATCTTAGGTCCCGATTTCTAAGGGGACCTTGCATTTATGAGCCAAAGCAAACGGCTTGCAAAAGATTATTAAAATTTAAGAAAAAAACTCAAATAAAATAAATCATATCAGTGCAGTTTTGATATTATTTCTTGCTATAAAAATGCTATAACTATTTTTATGGTGACATAGAAGTTTAGGGTACAACTTTTTTCTAGCAACTTCCCAGTAGCTAAGTTAGATAAATGTGTCTTCCATTTTTATCTTATAATTTGTTCTTTTGCAGTTCAGACCAACCTAGTTCATCATCTCAAAAACCTGCAACAGCTGAATCATTCCAAAACCCACAGAAAAGTCAAACTAAAACCTACCCTGAGGGTCATCCAATGCATGAACTAAAAGACTTAGAAGATGAATTATATGACAACTCAAAGGAGGAGGATGTAATACCAATAACAAAAAGGCGAAAAATTCTCAGACGCCTCGAAAGAAAAAAAGAAAGGATGCTTAACCAAGGATTAGAAGTCGGCACAGTACCAACTGTGAGTAAACAAGCCAAATCAGGTAACCTTTGGGATGTCAATAAGACCAACAAAGTTAGACCGAGTACTTCAAGGAGTAGAGAAATTGAAGAGCCAATTATAATGTATACTATAAGGCACAACAAGATTCTGCGATTGGATCCTGTGAGAACAGAGGAGCAACGTGAAGTTGAGGCAGACGATACTGTGACATCTTCCACTGCAGCTGAGGAACAGTTGTTGGAAGGCACTAAGATGAGCATTGATAATATCAAGAATATAGAACAGTTCAAGGACTATGAACCAGGAGTCCCATCCAAGGTAAGGCAAACAGATGTGTCACAGGATAAATTACTATTGTCATATCAGGTGAAGGACATCCACTGATAGATAAGCCTAATTAACTATACTACAAGTGTTAATTTAGTGGGGATGGATTTCATACTACCCAAATAAAGGGACTATCATTATTGTTTAGTTATTAGACCTATGTCTAGCAGTTCAAGTTTTGATGGAGTTACAGGGCCAGTCTCATCGCCGTACTAGTATTTTTACTCATCACCTTAGTATCAGCCAGTTTATTTTATTATATGGCAGTTGATGAGTCGCTTATAATGTAAAAATATATTCTAATAAAGATATTCTAATATTATTGATATTATCAGTGCAACACTGCACAAGCAGATCCATTATCAGATGGCGCAAAGTTTGCATAGGTTGTACAAACTATCTACCTAGGCTAAGAATTAATTATTTGTAAGGCAAAACCTCGACTCCAAAAATAAAATATGACGGAATAGACTATTTTCAGCTTCGTAGTTTTATAACTCGTTTTATCTCACAAAAACGGTTGGGCCATACTTTTAGTTGTAATGCGTATAGACACGTACACTGCGGCGACGTTTAGAGACGATAGCTACACACTCAGAGGTATTGTGCACGCACATCTAAATGCCAGACTATCGCCTACCTGCTCTACAGTAACCGGCCGATAACAAGTCACATTGCACAACCATAAAGTTTCTGAATATTGATGATGTTGACAGCACAAAAACAATGCTAAACTTATTTGTTGCGTGTGAAGGAAAAGTAATAACAAAATTGTTTTTCTGCTATCAACGTTGTCAATATTCAGAAACTTCATGGTTGCGCCAAGTGTCAGGATTGACTTCTTATTGGCCGGGCACTATAGTAACTGTACCAAATGAATTTACCTTTTTCTTCTTTGACAGGTTCTTTATCTCAAGAACATTGCCCCAGCAGTTTCCCAAGAGCAGTTGTCACTCCTTTTCAATCAGTTTGTCTTGGACAACGGCGGGCCCGTCGACATCCGGTTGATGACAGGAAGGATGAGGGGGCAAGCTTTTGTGGAATTCCGAAGTAAGTTGATGTATACGATACAATTACAAAGGTATCTTAGCCGTATCTTTTAATTAGGAGTGCTAAGGATCCAGGCCCATTTCCCTGATAATTCATTTTATTGGGAACTCTGGGAATGTCCTTGCAATTACTGCTCATACCCGTAATCGTTAAATCACAAATTGACAACAGGAACCATTTATAAGGTGTTCAGAAAAAACTCGTGCTTATGAGGTACGCATGATTTTTATCATACACCGTTTCCAAAAAAAACCTGTTCGGGGATCTTCCATTTGGGATTATGTAATATAAATAAAACAATATGTAATTATAAACTATAAAGGTTTATTCCCTTCTCCAGATGAAGACGTGGCTATACAAGCTTTGCAAGAAATTAACGGGACGATACTGAGCGGCCGCCCGGTCATCGCGCAGTTCGGCCGGAACAGCAACCGCATCGACGAGAACAGATAAACTTTTAATACAATACAAAATGTCTAACTTAGTATTCGTGTGAATCGTATTTATTTATTACTTATATCTACATCTATATTAAGGTAAAAATTACTATTGTATTTTGTATATAAGAGTAGGAGTTATATGTCTAAGCACTATACATAGTCTTTTTATTTTTTAATCACCCCCACCTTGACGTCGTTTACAATATTTTTAGACTACGTCTCAAGCAGTAATTTGTAGTTCGGTAAGGTCGAACTTGCAACGTTAGACCATATAACATGTAAATATTCGCCCCAACACAGGACAAGCACATTACTATTTTACAAAAACACGAACCTTTCGTTTTTTCCTTAGCTGATTAACTAGTGGGAAAAAAGATGCTATCAGTGTAATTATTACCACTTTACACTGCATATTGTTATTCTTATTATAAGGTTATCATGATTTAGCTAAATTCAATTAGTGGATATAAATGTGTAAAATAATAGTACATTTTAAACCAAAAGCTTTTTTTATACCCAACCTATAAATTAAAGCAAACAAAAACTTTGCAATAAACTATTAACTTAAAAAGTGCCTTTTTTATTTTAAAATAAAAGATAAGCCACTATATCCTTTAGCTATAAGATAATCCATCGACCTTAATATTATTTTCATTTTATTCTACAATGGACGAATCTATATGTCCGCTCAAAGGCAATCAAGGTATAACTGAACAGTATGTTTCGACTATTCCCAGTTGTCCGCACCCCTTTGTCCACACTGCTGACAACTGGTTTTTTTTTAGAACTACATGCACTTAGGGTTTAACTTCTTACGTCAAATACAGAATGTGTCACTCACACGCCAAACATGTTTCAAATGCCATGCAAATAACAACTTAATTCATACGAAACGTCTCTTTTAATCCTCAACTCAGTGGCCGACGACGGTGTCGTCAGTGACAAGACTTTCAGTTGTCGGCCAGAGCCGAGTGGGCGTTCAAAAGGTTTATTACTACGTATATGTATTTTAGAACTATCAAAAATGTTGAATTTTAATACATTTTGGGTTGAATTAGGTGGCGAGTTATTGCTTGTTATTAACGTTTTTTCTCATTTCAAATAACATAAGCATTGAATGCTGTTAGTGTCCGTTCACTGGGAGTCCTTGCCAGAGGACTTGCGCCGTCGTTTGACGACGCGTTTCGGTGACAATCATTCGGCCTCCTTGGCCGGCGGTTCCTCAGCTGTAATAAAGAACTCGTTATTCCAGAAACATACCACACGAGACATATGTTAGACACCTTGAAAGCGGGTGAAGTGAATATTAGTAACATGTATTAGTGAAACCAGTGATATTTGCTGTCCCTACGCAAACCATGAAAACGAACAAAGTTTTTTTTTTAACTGTCCTAACATTTGACGCCTGTACCGTTATACAACTTTTACCGTCGTCTTTAGGCCTACACTAGTGCTAAAGAAAGGAAACTAGACTAAACTAGAGGAGGGGAGAGTTTGGAAAATACCGAACCGTCCCCTCCTCTCTAATGTGTACACAAACCGGCCCCCTATGGGGTGGCTGGGGGCTGTACCCTCACCATGAGTAACAATTACCGTACTCGCTAGCGAGTCGAATGCTCTATCATTCTAAAACAATGCTGTGAGGGACAGAGCATTCGACTCGCTAGCTATATAGTAGAGTGATTGTAACTCATGGCAAGGGTGGCTGGTGGCTGGCAACACTCACGCTTGTAGTCCGGGTGCGGTTGCGCGTGCGCGTGAGGCGGCAGGTGCGCGTAATGGTCGGGCGCGCAGTACGGGTGCGGCGCGTGTGCCGCGTGCGGGGCGTGTGCCGCGTGCGGCGCGTGTGCCGCGTGCGGCGGGTACTGCGCGAACCCGTAGCTCGTGTAGTAGCGCCCGCCGTACGGAGGCCCGTAGCCCACCGCTGCGAGCGGGGCAGTTCGCGACGTTACCAAACGGTTATAAATCATATTCACGTATACCGCATTGGAATGTCTCGAAAAAACAGCGTCCATATTTTTCATGACAAATTTTAAGAATTCGAATATATAATTTTAAGAAACTTATGTTATAATTTTGCTATCAAGGTAAATATTTAGCAACGTCTGGCATATATTTTGCCTTGAAAAGGTCAAACTATTATTTTGATTTTATATATGAATAACATATATAAAATCACATTTAAAAAATCTGAAACGAATCAACAAACCTATTTTTTTAAACCTTAATATGTCACTTTTTCTCAAAGTTTTTATTACATGCTGTATTTTTGGTAACGTCATTACTCATTACGCTATCAATTTCTGTGTTCACAGGAGTTACTGAGACTAGTCTTCAAAATATCAACCACATTTGATTAAAATAATAGCGGATTCTTGATTTTTATTACGTGTTATATTAGGCATTCAAATCTCTAAACGGAGCAAAGTACTTTTGAATAATGGGAATGAGATGTGTTGAATATTGCCGATGAACACAAACATAACCTAATAGAAATGGCAAACATTGAACTGTGTTAATCATGTAGAAAGCAATTTGGGTACTTCCCATTTGTTCTATGGAACTGTGACGTCATTGAACTGTTAACTTTTTTATTTCACAACAGTTCCATGGTACAACTATAGAAGTAAAAAATGTAATATTTGTTCTAAAGAACTTGAGGCACTTCAAGTTTCCCATCAGTCCTATGGAACTATGTCGTCATTGAACTGTTGCGATATTTTTTTCCCAACAGTTCCATGGTACAACTATTGAAGCAAAACAGGTGCTATTTGTTCTATAGAACTAGAGGCACTTACAGTTTCCCATCAATTATGGAACTATGACGTCATAGAAATGTTGTTTTTTTTTTCAGTAGTTTCATCGTAGAACGATTGAAACAAAAAATGTGCTATTTGTTCTACAGGGTGTCTTGGATCGAATAAGAGATATTTGGCGGGGTAATAGTTCGCACGATTCTGATCACGGGGGTATGGTTCATTTTTGTTTCTGTTAATGTAAAAAAAAAAGAAGGATTAATTATATTAATTTTGTTACTTGATGTATCGCAGCCGATATCTCGACCTTGACATTTTGACGCTGATACTATACTACTACAAACGTTCGTAGTAACTAACGTCAAAATTCTAAAGGTCAATGACCTGACACCATACGTTGTTTACATGGTATGTAAACAAACAGTTCGTTCCATGTAAGCAGAAATCTGACTAACATTTTAAAATGATTATAATTTTAGTGCAACTTACTGTATTTTCATTAGTGCAACTTACTGTATTTTCATTTTTGCAATTTGAACACTAGCTGGTTTTAAATGTGAATTCACTAGATCTCTTGTTCACGCTTCGCCAAGACTGATCATAATATTATCGTCCTTCTTATATTATTGTCGAGATCTAACCATTTACCATTCCTTTCTGTTCTAAAGTGGCCAGTATAACCGGTTTACAGCAAAAATAATTACGACTTGAATATCTCAAAATAACATAACAATGACATAATATTATAATGACAGCCATAAATTCATAGACTCAGACATAGAGTTCAGATAGACATGGATTGAACGATCCGATTATTGCCCTCCGTATTGATCTGCGTGGTATTTGTGGCAGTAGCCAACAGCCCGAATGCAAAATATTTTGTCCATGGATATAAAGGCCGTCGCATAATTGATTATAATTTATTATGATGTCACACTTACCATAGAGAACAAAAAATACCAACCTTTCCTAGGCCATGGAATGGATAAACTTACGTATAGAGACGATTTTATTTTTACAAAACCTAAACCTCTTTTCATAAAAAGTACCTATTCAATGGTACAAGATTTAAAAAAATACTATGCTGAACTGTCAAAGGACAATAACAACTTATTGATTCGTTTTAATTATTGTGTGTTGTATTCATAGTTATCCCTGATGGTGGTAGAAATCAATGAAATAAATCCATGATTCATGATCTAATAAAATAACTTTAATGTACCTACGAGTACAAGTGCTATTTTACCTGTGCGAGTGTGGGAAGAGTGTGAGTAAACATCGTAATCGTAAGTTTCATTTTTAAATTATTTCACATAATAGCCCTTATCAGAGATCATCTTTTCATTCATATTATAGTTCAGTTTCAGTCTATTTTCAGTTTTCTAAACACCGTGGAGCTTTTGACCGTGATTAGAAAGTTTGTTGATATGGAACAACTTGTTTATTTACATTACGTTGTGACACATGTTATGTCATACACCGGTATGACGGGGTCAAAAATGTAGCAGTGCTAGTGATTCAATATCGACAAAATTTATCGACAACGATATAAAGCAATTTTTGATCATCATTAAAATAAGTAATGGCCTAGTTTGAATGACTTTTAATTATGTGCAAACCTCTTATAATACAAACAACCGGTATCTGACATTGACTCTGGACTCGAGTCACTTTTGACAACCGTTGAAATTACATTGAATAACAAATTAATTCAGTACGACAATATTCTTTAGTATTCCGACGAATTGAGAACCATTTATTTAGTTTTTTAAGTCGGTTAAAAATGATTCGAAAGAAAAAGATCGTTTATCTTCATGGAAAGCTGATCATTTAGATATAGAAGATAAAGGTATTTACAACTTTATTTTGTAAGTAATGGAAGATCCATATGTCACGAAAAAAATTGTCGATAAACTTAATCGATATTTAATGAATCACTAGCACTGGTACATATTTGCCCCCGTCAATCCGGTGGTATGGGTTATGAATGAATTAGTTAAGATGGAGCACACTGAGAGCATCGTCAGGATAAATCAGTCTGTAACTCAGTCAAATATTAACTTAAAAAAAAGTTACCAATGTAGAGATGATCCAAATCATCCACCCTATCTACGGTTAAAATTTCTTCGATTGATTTCAAGACACCCTGTATAAAACTACCAAGGAATTGTTGGGATGAAAAAAAAGTTAAAAGTTCTATGACGTGACAGTTCGATAGGCCAAATGGAAAGTACCCAGTTATTTTACGTTCACTTTGCCAATCTTTATCAGATTGTATGAAGTGAAGTGCGGTATTCGCATGCCAAAATGAAACCATTATCCATATTGATTTCACCAAGAAGCTTATCGGCTCTGCATTTGACTGAGCTTTGTCAAACATTCTAATGACATCTCTTTTATTCGGGGTCATAAGTAAGAGAGATACAAGACCTGTATTTGGCAAATACTACCAAGTCAATTGCCGTGACGTGACAGTGACGCTACAAAAAAATACCTTAAATTACGACAAGTATCTTTTGCATCTCTTTATATTTGCTTTGCGATCTCCATAGTAAGCAGAAACAGTATAAGCTTCTTGGATTTCAACATTAAGATTAAAAAAAAAATTACACCATCAAAAGTTTTATGTGCATACCGGTTATAAAGTGCAAGTTTTTTTCCCACAATTTAGAAATAAGATATTGACAGTGTGAATTCGTTAACAATTTGAAATGGAATCACTCTTTAAGCACATACATTACTGGAGCGATACGTTAGAAATAACATCTAGAAAAAACAAAATCTGAAAATGGCGGCAGATGCGTTCCCTCGTATTTAGTGGTCGTACAGTCAATCAATTTGATTCTAAGGTCACTATAAAACAAGATGAAGATTAAGTTTTTAATCAAAATGTAAAAGGCTTTTTAATCAGACACTGACAGTTTCATAGTGTCAAATTGGTTGAGTGTATGGTCTTCCTAATATGTGGTCAGCCTCCCATACGGTTTAATATGTTATAGTGTTCATTTTAGACACAATTGAAAACCGAATGTGTTAGTCAATAGTGACGCAGGTCTAATTGGAAATTTGCGACCCCCATAATGTCTAAGTTAAACTATTCGACTATTTAACGACGCGATGGCCTAGTTGGGAGTGACACTGCCTACTAAGCTAGCGGTCCTGGGTTCAAATACCGGTAAGGTCAGATATTTGTGTCATGAATATTTGATAATGTATTTAAGTATATAGGAATTTCTCGATATAAATATTTATATCGTTGTCTAGTAGCCATAGCACAAGCCTAGAGCTTTATTTATTTATATGACGCCTTTCAGTTTATTGTCATGGTAAACTACTAACGTACGTTTAGCGACCGCTAACTAACACGAGGGAAGGCATATTGCCGATCTTCAAGATTAGGCATTAAACATTGTAACAGCTGACACTGCGTAGTTTGATCGATCCAGTATAATATGATCCTAGCATTGACCTCATATAAACAACCAGACTCAAATGACGTTTGAAAACATCTATTTTGTATAAATCTATTTTGAACCCCCCCAAGTTGTGTTGGTTTATTTAACCCTTAGAACGCCTTTGACTTGATAGAAACGTCGTCCTCACACGCCAATGCAAGCCATAAACAATAAAAACCATAGCTAATGTCAACCTTACGTCACAAATACTCGGGTCTATTTTGAATTGTATCTGTGACCACTAATATGGGTATATATGGGTCGATGGCGTCGTAGGTACGACAGTACACAACCACTTTAGAATGAAGAGTCGGTTCACCCGTCTGAGAGCAACACATGAATTCACATGATACACATGTTGAACCTATCACAAGACAACTTGGGAGGTTCTAAATAGTATACACTCCTGCATGTAGTTGTAACACATCTGTATAGACCGTTCGACATTCTATATTTGAAATTTGACGTAAATTCCTTATTAGTTTTGTACACTACATGCAAGAGTGTATACCACCCCACTGTTCGCGGCAGGGGTTATTCATTAATTGGGTCATTCTACTTTTTAGCGCATAATAATCATCGGTGAAATTAAAGGCATTTTTAGACATTTTTTTCACGTAAATTTGACTGATATTGAAACTGGAACAACTAAATTTAATAGTTCAAAACAAAACACTTTAAATTTATTGATATTTTATCAGGAAAAGTTGGTAACACAGCGGTAAATACACTTTTTCCATACAAATGGCGGGGACATGCGTGACCACTATGTTACCTACTTTAAAGTTAATTATAGTGACTTTTTAAATGTAGTGATAATTTTAAATGTAAGCTAAGTTGTGTAACTATTTCAATATTAAATTACAAAACCGAGCACTTTAACGTTTTTATAAAAATATTATTTGAAGAGCACTTGTCAAAAAATCGACCTGCGCTTAAAAGTAGAATGACCCAATTACGCTTGTAAATAGATCTAGGTGGTTAACCGAGGTCAATGGTGGTGGTGGTTAGCGATGGTGATGGTATGACAGTCAGCTGTTACTGTGAACACGTGCGCGGCTACTCACCGCCCGGCGGCGCCGCGTGCGGCGGGTGCGGCGGCCCGTTCGGGTTCGGAGGCATCATCATCGCTGCAACAAGAAGAGCATACATTAGATATTCAGGGTGGCCAAATAACAGGTATACACTTTAGTTTTGTAATTTTATTCTATGAAATATATATTTTTTTAAGTATTCCTTGTTAAATGTAGTATTTAGAGCTGGCAATTAAACATGGAAAACAATGTCAGACAAATGTCCAACTTTAGCAGCATAGCAGATGTGAACCCTTTTCATTGCGTTTTTCATCACATTTTCAAACATTTCCTGCGTTATCTCAGTGACTGTCTTGATTTTTTTTTTTTATTGCTGAAGGTTCATTGGCCTGTTAGCATAGACACGTTCCTTTAGATAGCCCCACAGAAAAAAGTCAGGGGCTGTTAAATCAGGCAACCTTGGGGGTAAATCAATGTCACTGTTTCTCGAAATTAATCGACCGGGAAACGTCCTTTTTAATGTTTTTATTGTGGCTCGTGCCGTGTGACACGTTGTTCCGTCGTAAAACGATCCATAACAAATTTGCCATATCTACTCAAAGTAATTTTCATGCAACAACTGTCATATTTACCGCCAAAACAAAATGGCGCCAAATAAAAGTTGTATACCTCCAAATAGGCCACCCTGTACAAAATATCAGAGCTAGGTTTAAGACTCAGTCCAGTGGCGTCATTGCTTTTATTGTGTTTTTTAATAAACTAAAGTATTATCTTGAAATCGAAGGTTGGTTTTTCGTTGTACAGTCAAGTTTATAAATATATGTACACTTTAAACATGTCATTAAATAGACAAGGTACTAAAGGATGTCTTTGCGGTGCCCATCAGGGTTCATAATGATCTATTCTAGTGTTAACTTCTAAGCTAGTAAGTAAGATCTATGTAAAACATTATGATTGCAATAAATGATTGAGTATTGATGACTTGCAAAAATATTGTACATAGTTAAGGACTTAATTGAGACAACGTTAACTTTCTTCCATTGTTTTTCCTTTGTGTAACGAAAGTTATCCATATGATTGACTAATCTTTGTTACAAAAAGGAAAAAGTTAAGGATTGTTAAGGATTTTCTAATTGAGCCCTTAGTTATATACAATATTGAGCCCTTAACTAAGTCAACATATATTTTAAAACTAGACTGTAAAAATGAATACACAATTATATGGTATATTCTGTAACTTAATAACAGTTGAATTATGAGCGAGCAACTTCGAGGAAAAAATGGCCACCTGTTTCCGTGAAATGACTTGATATTAAACTTCATAATATGCTATTAATTGTGTATTCATTTGTACAACAAAAAAAAACATCCTTCGATTTCAAGACAATGTTTTCGTTTATTAGAAAACACAATAATAGTAATGAGGGCGCCACTGGATGCTCGGCGTAGTCTTAATAAAATATTAATTTATTTTTATTTATTTCAATATTATATTGGTCTATTTCGACCAACCTAAATTGTAACATAAATTCTGTACATAATAAGCCTGCCTTATTTCTTATTTTTCACCTTATAAAATTAGATGTTTTTCTGCACATTACTGGCTATGAATATATAAGCGGATATAAGCGCAGGCAACTGTTATAAGTTATAACTACTAAATTTCAAGTTGATAGCTAACGCAGTTGCTAAGAAAAAGTTAAACAAGAGTACGTCTCAGACATTTCAGAGATGTTCTTTTTTTAAACTTATGAAAAATTGTCGCTAATGGCCCGTTGTTTGATCTGTTGTTAACTCCAAAGGAAACATCAGATGAGACTGATGTCAAACGAAAACCCCTTATTGATAAAAATGAGTCACATTTCCTGATTCAAAAAATCGGCTCAAAGGAACAAGTTTATAAATAGTAGGTACAGTCAAGTGTAAAAATATGAGAACACAACATCTCAAAAATATGTCCCACTGCACCTTATTCCAGTGTAATAAGAACTTCGTAATGCCGGCTGTTGTACACTCTCGCCGAGACATCCCGAGACAGGCCAAGAGCGAGTGTGTACCTACATACTGCTCTCGTACTGTTTGTCTCGCCATGACCCGGCCGCGGTCGGTTTCGACCCGAGACTCTCGGCGTGCGTGTAAAGCCGGCATAAGGGTGGATCAACTTTTTGTTGTTGTTATTCTGTCCCGTAACCCAGGAGACAACAGGGTTAGAGTTTCTTAGAAAAAATGCTATAATATATACTTCTAGCACACTCAGGAGAAAGCCCTTAAAAGAATGGGTTTGGAATTGCCAATAAGACTGATTTTTAGTGGACTTATATTCTTTGAAATCACAGTTTTAAAGAGTGACTCAGGAGACGTCACCATGGCAACGAGCTACAAAGAAAAGTTGATTGACCCATAAACATACTTATGAGAGGATGTTTCGATACATATACACTCGGGAGCAAAGAAATCGAGCCACCCTTGCATTTTTTACGTCGATACTAATTGTGTAAAAGTTGTAAGTGTTATCATGAAAATTAGAATGCCATATGATAGGTAATTTTGTCTTCTATCGAATGACACATTTTTTTGTTGTGGGGATGAATAAGGTTTTATACCTAATGACGTGGAACAATCAGTATGTGCACTAACGAGCTAATTAGAGGGCGGGTATTGTGTCACAATGAAAGGAAATACCCATCCCCACCACTAAAAAATATTTATAGAACACAAAATTACCTATCATATGGCATTTGAATTTTCATGATAACACTTACGGTCTTTACACAATTAGAATCGACGTAAAAAATGCAAGGGTGGGTCTATTTGTTTGGTCCCGAGTGTAGTTGCAGTAGACTGTGCGGAGCCGTAAGCGCGGTGGTAGCGTGTACCGTGGTGCGGCGGCGAGGCGTGGTGCGGCGCGGGCGCGGGCGGCTCCTTGGGCTCCGGCTTGGCCTCCGGGGGGTCTTCTTTGCGCTCACCTGATTTACAAACAAAACATACCAATAATTGACAACATTTCATTTTGGTGACACCTGCAAATTACTATACGAATCGAAAGGGTTTTGGCTCCTGAACACGGCAAAATATTTATTTAGATTTATTTTTCTTTATTTACAAAATTACAAGTAAGTTAAAAAAAATATCGAGTTTTACCAATACTATGCCTGAATAGATATAATACCATTGCCTTTTTCACGAGAAAAAAAGCTGTCACACTTAAAATTTGACATTGACACTATTGACAGATGGATAGATACTTAGAGAATTATCGGTTGACATGATACTTTTTTATATATAGATTGGACTAACGTAATATGTCCATTGTGTCGTAGAAATGAAGTTACGCCCTTTTAGAATAAGTACATCTTAATAAATTATTAATAAAATAATTATTCATTCTAGAGAAAATTTAAAACTATTAATGTCTTCCTCCTTCCAAACAGTATCTATAAAACGAATAAAATTAAGGTCTTGAAAAAATGAAATCTTGTCAATTGATAATTATATTATAACCCCCATACTAATAAACGGTGAGTAGCTCAACCGTTACTCAACGTTAGTAATTTAAATGAGAAAGTTTCAATGTTCGAATGTTTGTTATTCAATCTCAACCACTAAAAGGATTGGGGTGAAACTAGGCACACCTATATAGGTCTCGGAATGTGACATAGGTTTGGTAAATCATCAATAACTGGCTACTTAAGACTACTGTAACACGACATGAACTGAGCTGAGCTTTGACACTTGAAGAGCTAGAAGAATCTATTATTGATGTAAAACGGTATATTACTGCCCTCTTAGGGCAGGTAGGCACTGAGCAGCTAGACGCATGTGGTTGTGGCTAACCGCTCAGTGCGTTTAAGTTCCGGTTTTGCGGTTTCATACGTTTTGATCAGCTGTGCAGAGCGGTCAACCGCATAGTGCGTACCTGCCCTTAGTATGTCCTGATATTACGTTCCTACGTAGTTAGCGGTCGCAGATTCGATCTCCGGCGAGGACTTGTCATTCTTTAATAATCATGCCCTTGACTGTATAAGCATAAGCTTAATTTAAGACAATCTGGTCAATCTGTATGAAATTGATTTCATATATTTATTCATTACATATGGTGACGAATTTTATTCAAGCAATCTAACCAACTTTAAAAACTAACGCTCATGTTTGACTCACCTCCGTCATGTCCATTCTCCTCCTTCTTGGGTTCCGGCTCGCTCTTATTGAGCTCTGTGGTGACGTGTCCGTCCGGCTTCACCTCTGTGGTCGACACTTTGTCCACTTGAGTCGGCGGGTTGGGTCCGTTGCTTTCCTGCTTTATGGCGCTCGGTTCCTGCTCCATTGGCTATAGCATATTAAATTATAAAAACTTTATACTGGCAACAAATTCTAACAAAAAGCATGCATTGAAAATTTGGCTACCCCTACCCCATCTGGACTACAGTCCATTCCATCGTTATTTTATTTGGTAAACACTTTTACAGGCTCAAAATGCTCCTTTTCGCCTAAACTTGCCATTTCCTCGTATAAAAGACAATTCAATGATGTAAAATCGGGACAACGAAGAGAAATGTGATCTCTAGTTGCATTATTTGCCAGAAAACGGCTGCATATCCAAAAAGACGCATTTTGATGTTATAAAAGTGTTTACAAAATAAGGCAAGTAAGGTGGAATGGACTTTAGATGGATGTTCTAGATTCAACAATAAATAAAGTAATCTACCGCGAGTTCAACATTGGGCGCAAAAATATCTGTCATGTCTTTATTACTAGAGGTATAAGAGCGTGTTAGATATTTTTGCACCCAATGTTGGATAATATACTATTGCTGGTGACTGTTATTAGGCTAGAGCTTACTCTGAGACTAGGTTAATTCCAGTTATTTATATTTCGAAATTGATGTATTGATATGAAGAGTTGGTATGTATCCTATCTATCCTGTATGCTGCCTTTTGGCCAAAATTTGTTTGATAAAATAAACCGTTTCCCAACCATTTCATTCGCCAACCAGCTTTTTTCTGTAACTGTAAATATTTCAGTATTTATTTTAGTATCATCGTGTAGCCTTATAGGTAAGTTTTATAAAAATCCTGTGTGGTTGCCGGGTTAGAATAGTGCCACTCCATATTTTCCCGTGGATGTCGTAAGAGACGGCTAAGGGAATAAAGGCGTATAGTATTGTTAGGCGATGGGCTTGCAACCTGTCACTAATACACTGGTAAACATCTTAGCCTAAGTGTGCAAAATGTGGTTACAGAATTGTCAACAAGTTACATACATACATACATACATAAACTCACGCCTTCATTCCCAGAGTGGGGTAGGCAGAGCTACAGAATTTCCAACAACTATTTGATAATTCTGTAACCACATTTTGCTCACTTAGGCGAAGATGTTTACCAGTGTATTAGTGACAGGTTGCAAGCCCATCGCCTAACAGTAAGTACTACACGCCTTTATTACCTTAGTCGGCTTTTACGACATCCACGGGAAGATATGGAGTGGCACTATTCTAACCCGGCAACCACACAGGATTTTTATAAAACTTACCTATAAGGCTACACGATGATACTAAAATAAATGCTGAAAAATTTACAGTTACAGTATGTATGTATAAAAATCCTGAAATATTTAGTTACAGAAAAAAAAACGGGATAGGAAACGATACATTTTGCCAAAATGTACAGAACCATATGGATGATATAGAGAATGTGTTTGACCTCGTCCTTGCGCTCGGCCACGCTGAGCGCGAGCGCGGCGGCGGGCGCGCCGCGCCGCAGCTGCTCCAGCGCGCGCTCCACCATGCGCGAGAACGTCTCCTCGTCCACCGCCGGCTTGCAGTGCTGCAACACCACTCACCACTCACCACCACACTCACCACTAGCTCACTTCCAACATTTACATATTTCTACCCAACTAATAGAACCCGTTAATATTAAAAAAAACGATAAAAGACATTTCGCTCATTGAATACAAAACGGACACATTCCGAAATAATTTGCTCTTGCATTAAAAATCTTATACGAATAGCTACTAATTTTAAAATGCAATACTGACACATTTTGGAATGTGTCCGTTTTGTATTCAATGAACGATTTATTCAGTAAGTAAGCCGTACGGACACTTTTACACGTCAAGAATCTACCAGCGCTTCCCAACTGAGACACTGCTGAGAAGAAACGCTGCAAGAAACTCAGCAGTCAGTTATTTTTTAAACATATTACAATGGTACTACTTGATCTGGGTAAAAATCAAAATAAATGTACATAAGGACGCTATTTAAATGTCACTTAAATGATGTCTAACTTACAATTTCATTACAATTGACGTATGTTTGACGTTAACCAACAGTTTCGTGACGGTGACAAAACTCTCTTTAACTGGACATTTATTTTGATTTTTACCCATCTGGCATTATATAAAGCAAACATTATTGATATCGTTAATGGTATCAGATTACCACTTAGTGTAACCGGAACGTGAGAACAATTCTATAATGAGCGTTGCTATGGTGGTAAAAAATCTATAACATTTATTATAGTCTTTATTATTTCTAGCGAGCCGATCTTCTACACAAAGGCCATTGTTTGTGTACAATACTATTATCTTTCTTTGTGTCCGTAACCGCAAGCCGATTACATACAAAAAAGTTAGAACTACATTGAATGTCCATAGAATTATCAACCCTATCCTCTTAGTCCGTAGTTTTAAAATGTAAATTGTCAGGATACAGGATATGTCTTTATTATCTGGCGACAGAAGATGGTAATGTTGTGTAGGGAATAAGACCAGTTCAAATAATAAAGACATATCTGTATCCTAACACTTTACATTTTAAACCTACTGACTAAGAGGATAGGGTTGATAATTCTATGGACATTCAATGTAGTTCTAACTTTTTTGTATGTAATCGGCTTGCGGTTACGGACACAAAGAAAGATAATAGTATTGTACATAAACAATGGCCTTTGTGTAGAAGATTGGCTCGCTAGAAATAATAAAGACTATACCATTGTTACGCGCATGAACCACGATACTGATGGTGATAACTAACATCTCAAATTTTATATTACACTTGTGAAAAACTTAAAAAAAAAAGAATAATAATTAAAAAAAAGCATTTGTTCATAATAGCGAATTTTTACATCGCGTTCTTTTATGATTGCAAATTTATTTATGCAGGTTTCTTCATGGAGCGATTTTTCATAAAAGGAAATTCCACCGTAACGCTACTATGAAGAAATGCTTATGTAAAAATTGTGTAATAAACCAGCATTATGTCAATAACAAAAAAGAAGTTTAATTAATTACCAAAAGCAGGAGCTTTAAAATAAATAATAATGAAGAACGAATCAATAACATTAATTAGTGCGGCTGTTTTAAAACAATATGGCGGCATCTAAACTAGCCTTTGTAGAATAAAATTGACACTATTATTTTTATCGACTCTTATTACGTTACAAATTTGTTAACTTAAGACTACGCCGAGCGTACGCCGGATGTACAGTCACCGTCATAAATAAGTGATGATTTCTGTGCCTTGTCGCTTTTAATCGTTTGACAATTTCGTATGACATTTCAAACACGACTTTAAAGTGACAAGGTTCATAAATGATAACTTATTTATGCCGGTGACTGTACAGTGGCGCCTATCAGTGAATCGATTTGGTCGAAAAATTAGGTTATTTTGTCAAACACTATTAACGGTCCGTTTCGCAAGTAGAAAGTAAGAGTAGCGGTCAAAATCTTTTTTGATGCATTGAAATTGGTTCCTGGGAAATTTGACAGAGTGGTTGCTTTTGCAGGAAGTAATATTTTATTTTGTTTGACTTTGTTTGACAGTACTTTACTGATTCAAATAAAATAAACATTTATTTAGATTAAAAAAACATTACTACTTAAAGATAAAATTACGATTGTGACAAGAGTGGAGAAATTCAGTGCATCGAAAAAGATTTTGACCAAGCTACTCGCATAGTTTTAATTCTTTTCATTTTAGCATTATAGAAATATGTGCATAGTTTTTCATGATTAATTAAAAAAAATGCGTATAACAATAGTCATAGTGTATTGAAACGAATTTAGTATAGATACGTGTTTTTTAAAGTTAGTTGACTGCTCAATTGATTGGAACGACGTTTGCGTGAAATGTAAAATATCAATCTGTTAAAGGCACAATAAAATATTATAACTAAACGAAAAGTAGAGGTAATTTATAAAAAAAACCTCCGAATTACCTTCTTCAACTCCTCTTGGAAAGCTTCACTGCTCTCGATGAATTTGCGCTTTTTGGCCTCAAATTTCTCCTCTATTTGCTGCAATTCATCTTCTAACTTCTTCTGATGCATCGTTAGAGATTGAACCTGCTTCTTTAGGATCTGGAATAAAACAAAATAAAACAGCGTTAATGTACTTGAACATTTATGTGGTCGTGGCCCGATCATTCTTATAAGTTGCTGCACACTATAATGCTTTGTCAGTTTAACGTCATGTTTGATCTGCTGCATTATTTTGCCAAAGGTGTTAAAGCAACAAGGTACTCAAGTGTGCGGCAACTTATAAGGCCGATTGTACTTTACCGTCACCAACAGTATTTCTTTGGATTAAATGCAGTACAAAACAAAAGTCTTTCGGGTTCAGGTAAATTCGGTTAGATTTGGATAAGAACATATAAGAGCGAGTGAGAGAGAAGTATAAAAAAGTAGATTCTCAATTCGGTCGTATGTTTCTTTCATTCAGAGCTATGCTATCAAGTGGCTGAGTAAACTTTTAAGGCCGCATTTACACTTGCTTTGTAAGTTTTGAAATAAAGCTATGAAAGACAGATGCAGATATTTACACACTCTTTCCCATAGTTGCGTCTCAAAACTTACAGGGATATCTTGCAATTGTCAATGTGGCCTGAGGCTTGGACTTGCCTGCATTCTCGCGGTGGTGACCACCGAGCGAACATCAGGCACCACCGTGTCGGAGAATATCTCGTTGATGAGCCGGTGGTTGCGCAGGTAGCGCGCGTACGCGATGTGCTTCACCGAGAGCCCCTCGTCTTGATCTGAAACAATTAACATAACACTTGACGATATGTTGCAGCTTTTAAATGATTCTATACCAGACCCGAGATTAAAGATAGATATGGCAAACAACTCCATATGGTATTTGACCTGTTATCGTATTGTCAACGTTTTGATTGCTGTTATGCCGGCACTTCACTTGGCTATTCGTGTTCGCGTATTTATAATATTTGACCAATTACCGCTATATGTAGACGGTTTATATGCCAAATATTTGATTTGTCAAAACGGCCAATAGCAAAAATCGTATCCGCGCGCTTGTCGGTTTTTCGCCGCACATCAAAGGACACCAAATAGGCAAATACGCCAATAAGGCGTCTACACGTGGCTTGAATCACAAACTGGTTTCTGGATGTCAAATACATGAAATACATTTGGAGTTTGGTATTTGGTTCCATGTGTAGACGATCACGATTGTGTATTTGCGCATGCGACAAATATTTGACAAACGTATGCAATATGCAATCACAAATACACAACGCCAAGTGAAGTGCCGGAATTACTTAACTGTAATGGCGATGGCGGCAGAGTTAAAACAATAGCATAACAGTTCAAAAACGATATGGTTTTTACCGCCTAGAGTAGAGGCCCAGGCTCGATTTAGGATGATAAATCCATATCTCACTTGTTTCATTGACTATTTATAAATTTCATACTACATGTACAGTTGGCAAAGAAAGTGGTCTTCCTGAGGGCCCAGACAAGATGCACTACGCTAGCTAGCGTTTCTCTTCGTTTAGTTTTTAAACCCATCGCGTCACTGGTAGATGACGTGATACGAAAAGTCACGTGATGTGCCAGTGACGCGATTGGTTTAAAAACTAAACGAATAGAAACGATAGTTAGCGTAATGCATCTTATCTGGGCTCCTTGATGTGACAAAAGTTTCTGTGAGATCTATTTATCACTAAGGTTGACACTTGTCACTGTCATAAACTTGTCTTATCATGACTGGCAATTCAACTTCATCCGTAGGGTGGCAGACCACATTTTTGACAAATGTTGCAAGATGCAAAGACGTTCACTGTTCGGTAATTTATAGGACTATTCACCTCGGTGTCCCCTTGTTTTACAGACTGAAAAATTACAGAATTTTGTTTCACAGAAAATGTTTCATATACTATTTGGTCCTTGTATTTTTGCTTCGTATATTTTTTTTTTTTAACTATTTACTTGAAAGAAACAAATTCGACAGAAAATCAATTCAATGAATTTTGTAATTTTATTTTTTCATTACACATACTTATCAAACAATATAATTATTTTTCAACGAATATTGTTTGGTCAGTGCATTTTTTAGAAGGTTGGGTTATAAGATAAATACTATATTATGATATAAATATGAGTGAGCGAGCGAGCGAAGCGAGCGAGCAAGACCTCTCTGGGCAGAACCGACTTGAATAGGTTAGGTTAGAAGGCTATGGCGGGAGCGAAGCGAAGCAAGCTCCCGCCTTAGCCTTCGAGGTTATTTTTTTTATATCCCTTGAATAAGCTATGCGATACCATTTGACTGCAAATTAAAATCGTATGCTTTTTTTCAAACGTTTCATTTCACACACCTTCACAAACTGCACCCTACTCTATAAGTTGATTTTATTGTTATTAAGTTATATTTTAAATAAATAATATGAGAACAAAGAATATTTAATTTGCTATTCTATGATATGAAAAAAGAAACATTGAATTTTATTTAAAATAAAAAACGATGATTTAAAAGTCTTCAAAGTAATTATTCTACATATTGATTATTCTATGAAATGATAATACGAGAAAAAAATTCTATGAAATGAAATTCTAAACAACTTCAGTCTGTAAAATAACGTACAACCATTCACCTCTTATTATACGCCACACTTGCGAATACAGTATTACCTACCAGTTCCTTAATGGGTATCTTTCGGAGTATCTTGAACACACAAGTGCGTTTAAACAATAAGCGTAGTAGTAAGACAAAGGGATGATAATCGAAAAAGGGATGGTAAAGAGTTACAATGTTTGACCACAATGTTTTCCGTTACTAATAGTAATGAAGAATATACAAATAATACATACCTTCTTCGTCTTCTGCAGGCTGAATATCAATCCTCCGGTCTTGCTGTTGCTGATCTTTCTGAGAACTTCCCTTCTTGCTCGAAGTCTCGTCTTCCAAGTTACCTACTGCTGACACAATATAGTATTAGCGCCGCTTCATAGGGCAAATACGCAAGCTTTAAAACAGGCATGCGATGGAAATATAAATAAAAATTAATGGCTTTGAATATGCAGGGTTAAAATGTACAACATAATTATGTATGAGTGGCATATGATTTCGCCTTTATTGATCAAAATGGTGCTATGTATTTGAGTTTGACTGCTTTCGTCTGTGTCTGTAGCGGTTTATTTAATATCTGCGGGCTATTGCTGCGTCTATATCGCGTGTCAAATGTGGATAAAGCATTCGTCACTCTCGTATTTGGGCATTTTCACCAAAAAGTGTACCCAATTAAGGACTGAAATTAAGGAACTTTAACTTAAATTTTCGTCACAAAACTGACAAAGTTAAAGTTCCTTAATTTAGGTCCTTAACTGGGTACACTTTTTAGTGAAAACGCCCATTTATTTACGTGTCAGAAGGTGATGGATGCCTTATCCACACTTTATAACCGATAAACGCAGCCATTTTTTTAGGGCCCTTGGGTAATATTGCTTCTAGTGTACAAAAAAAATCGGTTAGGCCAATCCAGAGTAATCATCTTTGAAATGAGATCTTAAGGAGGTCCGGGAGGGATTTAGAAAAACAATATATATTATATTCGTAAATATTTTAGTAACTATGTTTCAAATAATAGTAACTACCTTACTTTAATTATGTTATTACTCGTATTCATTAAAGTGCAATAAAAAATTAAAAGGTGCTCATTAAGTGAAAAATACATTATTGAACGACAAATAATTATAACACCTTATAATACTGTATTCTGACAAATAAATTATTTTGATTTGATTTGACACCTTCCCGGTAATCACACCAATAAAAAAATGCAGTTACAGAAATTAAAACTACAAAATGAACATAATTGTCTGAGATCGAACAAAAAAACATGTTCTAAGCTTTGCTCATTTAGATCATTCAAGAATATTCCACATTTCTTAACGTGATTAAGAGAAAAATGAAACGTTTACCCTATTCATATCATAACATTGGTCATTATCAAACCTCGAAGTCGCGGTGGCACGAATAAAATTTTGCTAGGGACTTCCACGCGATATTATTTCATCGATAAATTGGACTTTCTTATGACAATAGTTATGTTATGACTATGAGATGACGTATGTTATTAATATGCAACTTGTAATACCTATTAAACTGTATCATTTATATACAGTATGATATTTGAAGTACTAAATACAAGATACAATACTTTGTTACTTATTACTATAAGTATATTATTATAAGGTTCATAATTGATTAAATGAAAATAATGTAATGATGTTAATGTACTCCTAGGTTTTAGTTTACTTTGCATGGAAATTGATGAAATAAAAAATTACTTGTAAAGGTTGACTTTTATTTGAATTTTAAAATTCCTAAAAATGTCCTAAAAACTCCTATATAGGTAACATTGACGGGTAGTAATCATCACATTTTAGTTAATTTTCAATTATTCTGTAAGTAAACTTTACAGCTAATATGAAGTGTCACTTCCAAATAAGCATTCAGTTATCGATAAATTTTATATCGGAAGGAAGTCCCTAGTTAATTGACGTTATTGCCACCGCGACTTCGAGGTTTGGTCATTATACAGGCATGAAAAAAAAACAACACAAAACACCAAAACAAGACAAGTCCCAAGCATGCATCCCTTACCTACGGCCTTATTTTTCGCGGCAATGTACGCCAGGTATGCCGGCGAGTTGTGGTAGGCCTTCAAACTCTTTTCGTACTCCGACTACAGTGCCGTTATAAATGAGGAGGCGTGCATGTGGAGACAAAATTAGCGGTTACAATGTGCTGGGTTAGTCACAGGTGGCGCGATGACGACAAGGCAGACATAGTTTATCCTGTGTTGATATTTAAATAAGTATATGAGACTTAAAAAAATAAAAACATTGCTCTGTCTAGGAAAGAGCAAGACCTCCTCACAGGCATTTGCATTGTTATACTTACTAGGAGGCTTCATCTTTGTACGTAGTGAAAAATATGAATAAGAATGAAATCTGAGCATTGTGCATGTCTTGTCATATTTGGTTCTTCGGGGCCGGGGGTAAATGTTTCGGTAAAATTTGATAATATTGTTTTTGATATTTGATAATATTGGTTTGAGCTCGCAAGTTTATTAAAATTTGAATACCGAAGCCGTTGAATGCTTATAGTAGATCCACTAGTTTCTATGACTGCCGAGTTGTCGCCAACGCAATTTTTGTTGGTTCTACGCCCATGAGACTTAAATATGAGTACTTGACGTGGAAAACTAACTCTAGCAACGTCACCATAAGCGATCTTTCCTTGTCTGCAGATAGTACAGGACATCACTTTCAATACTGTACAATTATTATATTAACTGTTCTATTATGGTGTCCTTTATTACTTTCAACAGAATCAACCTGTACAGTAGGGAAATAGTATGTAGTGTACTCCTTAAATTTCAAGTAAAATTACAGGAATAAAAGTCAAGAGCAACTTTCAAAATATACAGATTTTGACTTTAAACCTGCTAACTGTACATGTATGTATAGTCAATCATAGATATATATTATACGTTCCAAGGCGTCAAAAACATCTATTCACCACTATGCCACTGATAATAAGGTCTTCATACACTGATAATAAGGGGTTAGCTGACAGAGACCCCATTTAGGGATAAGTTCGCCTTTGTACATTACTTTAATAAAATAACAATGTTGTAATATTTATATTTTTGTGCAATAAAGAGTTTACATACATAATAAATAAGGTATATATTTATTAGGCGCGATGGCCTTATAGATATTAGTGCTTTTGACTGTTCAGTTTGCAAGTTGAGGCATTGCATGTCTATGTACTGTTTTAAACGTAAACCATTCTAGGAATACAGGGCCGGACTGCGAGTTTAGGGGGCCCTGGGGTAATACTACTTAGGGGCATATACTAATTACGGATATTTTTTCCCATAATCCTCTATTTTTGACTTTGACTTGACTTTAATCCACGGGGCCCTGGGCTGAAACCCAAAAAGCCGTCCCGGCCGATTCGGCCCTGTAGGAATATGTTAAGTCAAAGTGGAAAGTTTAATTTTTGTATGTTAATAGATCATCGAGGATGAGTTGGATTAACGTGGTCCAGAAGTAAATCCATATAGATTCTTATTTTCAAACAAGGACAAGTCAAAATCAACTAACCTAACCTTAAAATCGCTTATGGTAACCTTTTTTTTGGATGTAAAGGGACAAGTGGGTTTTATTTGTGCACATTATTTACCAACTTTTTTAGTGTTTTTACATAGTATTTATAATATGTGCGCTTTTTCATATACAGTTTCAACTAGTTCATTTGCAATGATGGGGCGATAAAATGGATACCAACATTGATTTCAAACCTCTTTACAATTTCTTGATGCTGAATATTTCAAACTTCAAACGTAAATATGATCTAGCAGACTCAAGTTGAACATGCAATTTGTACCTATTCAAATAGTTATATTTGAAAGGCCATACGAAATTTATTTTCTAAAACTTCAGAAATAAGAAACAAAAAGAAATAATAAATGGTTTTTGATTATTCTAACCCTTCAAAGCCCATGTTATTCAAAGCAGTGTCGTGAGGTATGATATTGCACACAAAATGGCTCCAAAATGTAGAGTTTAAATTGGGTTGTACCTCGGGACTTGTGGGCCAGCCACTGTAAATATGCGGGTGAGGATTGGTACGCTTTCAACATTTCAGTGTACTGCGCCTGATTCCAAAATAAACTTCTTGTAATTATGTGAATTAAAATATTCTAATGAATATTATTAATACCAAGTAAAAAAAACATCAGATGTTAGGTATCTACACTTATGAATTCTGTAATTGCCAAAGGATATATAATATGTATACTATTTAAGAATATCAAATTATAGGTCAAAAGAAAACTTGGGGTAAGATTATAGCCAGGATATTTTAGATAGCTATAAATGAATATCAATACATTAATTGTACCACTAAAAACTATAAATGTATCTTACCACAAGTGATCATTATCTATCTTAAACCAAAACTTAAAGAAATACTCTCATACCTTCTCAGCTTCATATTCATCAACAAACACAGATTTCTCTGACTGCGGCAGATCCCTCCACATGCTCCCGATGATGCGTCCTATCTCCCATAGCTTTAGGTCTGCATGAGCTGCCTTTACGCTGTCCCAAACGCGGCGTGAGTACCGCATGTACGGCATAAGAGGCTTTTCTGGCGCCTTCGGAGGCTTCGGAAGACCGGCTCCCTGAAAGTGAAGAATAGGAGTGTTACAACTTATCTTAATTTAGCATAAGATTAATGGATAGCGGGTAAGTTTGATGCACAGTCAAACACAGAAACATGGTAAAAAAAAAAGTGGTTTTCATTCCACGAAATTCAGCTCCAGTACCTATTTGTTATTATTGGTTATTTAATACCAAATCTGCACGTAAATAAATTGTAGGCAATGAATTTAAAAACAATTATGGGCCTGCACTACTTTGTTGCGCCAGGGGCCCAGGACCTCCCACCTCTAAATCCGGACCTGTGTATGTAACTGGAACTGGAACACTTTACAAGAAACTGTTATTAGTGCACCCTTAAATTGTATTAAAAATTATGAATGCTGCAGTGGTGTTTACCTTGCTTAAAACCATACCCAGCTTATACCCAGGATTAAAACATGGGCTACTTTACATCCCGGAAAATTTAAATGTTCCCATGGAAAAATAACCATAATCAAAATCATAGTGGACAGAAGCTAGTATAATCATAAAGTTATAAAATGTCCCTTACCGCACCAGCACCTTTCCCAATCTTCTGTGGCTGGAATCCGGGGTGTGAATGCAATGTGGAGACAAAGGGGCTGGTTTTATCATCCTTGCCCGCCTGGGCGCCCTGGCCTCCGGCGCCTCCTATGGCCGCGCGCCGCGCGCTTTCTGCACCGAAACGGCCCGGTTGTTGTGGGGGCTGCCATCCCCCGTAACCCCCCCCGTGGTTCATGGGGGGACCACCTTGGTATTGCGGGTGGTACTGGTATGGGTTATGGTGCGGCGGCGGTGCATTCATACCGCCTTCAAGCCAAGCAGCCACAATACAATGAAAGAAAAAACAAAAAAGCATAAGGGGATGGGATGGGAATCAGGTAAGGGCAAAATAAAATCAAATATGCACTAATGCCTAACTTAACAGAAATGTTAATCAGAAATTAGTGAGCAGCAGTCAACAGCGTCAAGAATTAATTTGGCATTAAATAGGCTCTATTTAGCAGAAAAATAAAAGATAAAAAAACATGAAAAATAATTATGATTGCAATGAATGTTTGGTGATGTGGAAAATTTGAAAATTTTGTGCTATTACTATTTTAAAACCCCAAAGATAACCTAAATCCAAACAGAATGAATGTGAGGACAATTTTGAAAAATAAAATAAAAATAGATCAATTATTCGCATTACCTTTCATCATACCGAAACTCATTGGGGGCCCCGCAATCATGTAGTCTGTATCGACATAACAAAACATGAAACAAAACCAACATAAGATAAGTCTAGGAGCAAAGAATCAAACAGAACTGAAATAAAAAGATATGTGTTACTAATGCAAACAGTTTAAAAAAAGCATAGATTTGGAGTCATGCATTGGATCAATGTTGCGATAGTTAGATGACCAGCAATACCAAAAACTGTACTCGGCCATGCAGGCTTGCCATGGCTTCCACTTCAGCAGTACATTGGTATGTTAACAGTTAGTATCTAACAACTTAACAAGTCTAACTGGGAGCAGTTTCTTTCCCATAATCTTTATTGGTCATAATCTATTTATCATACATAATTATCAAGTCATAATTATCATAGTGCAGAAACCATTAATTATAAGAATTTCTTTAACAGTTAACACGCAGGCAAAGCTGGTTTAAATTAGGTTAGTTCTATAACAATCTGAAAAATTACAGTTTCATCAATAAATACTTTATGACTTGTAATAATTATGACTTAAAATACATTATAACTAAAAATAATTATGGCTCACAATATAGACCCCACTAACTAAAAACTATTACTATTATAGGAATAAACTAATTAATAAAGTTGCCAATACAACAATTAGTCTATACTTTTTACTTCTAATAAATTTTAGTATTAAAGTAAGGAGAAATACAAACGCGGATTGCTCTGAGGACTTGGCATCGAAAGGGATGCATTTTGTTTGTAATTGGCCGGAGTAGCCATAGTGATGGCACGGGAACTGAAATAATAATATTATGAATGTATTATTGGTAGTAGCTGGAGGTTATATACGTTATAGTTCGCCATCATCAGTGGCCAATTTCTCGAAATTTAATTCTTTTTCTTCAAATTACTCTCCACTACTGGACTAATGATATTAGTTCTACAATACAATTTTCTATAAATATACTAGTGAAATGTACCGCATGGACTAATATTATTAGTCTAGTGAGTTTCGAGTAACGGGCCCCTGTATTGCTATTGAACTTTAAGCTCGAGCATTAGGTACTGCCTTAATTTTGTTCACAAGGTATGTTTCCTCGCTTTTATTGTGTATCTAGTAACTAAAATTTTATGTCCAATTTTATAAAATTTAAATCGTCTTACAGTAGCCTTCGATAACTTTTATAGAGCTTCAGTAAACAGGACGCTGAATCTTTCAAATGTAACTTTTACCTACACGAAGCGTGTATGGTATATTACCTGCCCTGAAAATAAGGTTCCTCTTTGTGACTATAGAAAATTATCCAAAAGCAGGAAATCACAGCAACACTTCCAGTTCTAAACAAAAAGTCAAATTTCCGTTCTATTATACGACAATACAACGAACGAACGCAGACGCCATTTGTTGGTGTGTATGGCACGAATTATTTTTCATTGCCGTTTATCCAGTGTTGTCACATCTAATTTTGTCAAATTGGTAGAACAGGATCCAAAAATTAGTAGAAATTGGTAGAATATGAAATGAAAATTAGGTAGATCTACCACCCTGTTTTTAATGATTAAAAATGCGTATAAAATGTTCAAAATTAACACCAAACTTACTTAAAATGCCGCGAAATACTTTGCTATCTGTCAGTGTCAGCTGTCACTCACAGACAGCTACTAATTTTTTTTACACTTAACGTTACGCGCTCCGTTTTAATTGCTGAAACTACAAGACAGGCTAAATTAGATAGCAAGTAACTTTTCGTTACACTACACGCATGGAAAAATGTTTACAATCATCACATTTTGGAAAAATATCAAAATTAGGTAGCTTTGAGGCCGAGGGTGGTAGATAGGTAGACAGGAGGCAAATTAGGTAGATCTACCAATAAGTTGGTAGATGTGACAACACTGCGTTTATCTATTGTCTATTGTTTATGTTTTTGTTGTTGTCATGAGAAAAGGCAGAGTAATAAGCCCAATGTGCCGAATGCCTAGCAAATCAAATTTTGAAGTTACGTATAAATAAAAATAAAACAAAATCTATTCCTTTTTCTCAAGTCTTAACAACTCTTTTTTCACCACATTATGCATAAAATTCAAAAACGGTTTTATCACTTATTTCACGTCCCTTGACGTTTTTGCAGGGAACTCGTGTTCACGAACCCACAGATTAATAACCAGTATCACGAACCTTTACGAACAGTACGAACTCCCTTGATTCAGGTCGGGAGCGATTTCAGGCCGACTTGGTTGAACTCGATCAACCACGGATTGTACGTGTGTGGCAATATCGCATCTAAATTTCCTTCGAAAGATGGATCGTACGATATTGTTGTCGATCTATCGAAACTACAAATCCTTCCGTGTATGGGGCCCTTTTTCTGTCACTGTCACGCCAATCAATAGGTACTTCATTCATAGAGAGAGGGACGCCAAATTTGGATTTTTAGCAAGTACAAGTAGCCAAGCCAAGTACTTATCGTCCTCGTGTCGTGTTGTGCGGAGAAGCTTAGAGTCACTGCTCAGTAACAAAGGATTGAATTAAATTAGCATAGCGTCGTTTTTGTGTTTGGAAAGAATAAGATTTAGACATAAAATGTCGACCGTTACATTTGGGCTCGGACCTTCCTGAGGCGTTGTAATAAATAGTATTATCTCTGTGAAGGATTATTCTCAACTACCTACTTCAATAGTTATTTGCCAGTTTTGATCGAGGTTCAACATTTCTGTGAAGTATTCGTGTGTCCCGAAATTGTTAAGTAGTTATTATTCAGGTCAAAGTCAAAGAAATTCCTAGTAATGCGAAACTAAGTGCGTGGATTTCAGTTCAAGTCATTTAATTGTGATTTTGTATTTATTTCAACCGTTTTATTATATTATGGAGCTCCGCAACCACCTAACTGGTTTTCTCAACTAGGTGAATCAACCATGCAATTGAATGATTGATTTCTGCATTCAGTTCCTACTTGCAAGCTGATTCGTTCAGCTTTTAAAATAAAATTCTAAACTATATTTTGTAACCGTTTTATTGAATTATGGATTTGTGCATCCACCAAACTGGTTCATCCAGCTCGGTAAATCTTTGGAAATATAAATTGTGGCTACCATCTTATTTAATTATTGATCTCTGCATTCAGTTCCTAGTTATAAGCTGATTTCAGCTGTTGAATTTGACTACAATATGTTTTGCTACTTTCTCATTAAATTATGAATTTTTGCATATGAACTAGTTCATCCAGCTCCGTGAATCTTTGGAAATATAATAATGGCTACCATCTTATTGAATTGATTTTTGCGTTCACCAAACTGATTCATTCAGTTCAGTGAATCTATGGAAATATATTAATGGCTACCATCTTATTGAATTGTTGATTTTTGCATCCACCAAACTGGTTCATCCAGCTCTGTCAATCTATGGAAATATAATAATGGCTACCATCTTATTGAATTATTGATTTTTGCATCGACTAAACTGGTTCATCCAGCTCCATGAATCTTTTAAAATATAATAATGGTTACCATCTTATTGAATTATTGATTTTTGCATCCACCAAACTGGTTCATCCAGCTCCATGAATCTTTAAAAATATAATAATCATGTTATTGAATTGAATATTGATAATTGCATCCACCAAACTTGTTTATCGAGCCCAGTACATTTCGCATCGACCAAACTGGTTCATCCAGCTCCATGAATCTTTAAAAATATGATAATGTCTACCATCTTATTGAATTATTGATTTTTGCATCCACCAAACTGGTTCATCCAGCTCCATGAATCTTTAAAAATATAATAATGGCTACCATCTTATTGAATTATTGATTTGAATCCACAAAACTGGTTCATTCTGCTCCATGAATCTTTGGAAATATAATTGGATACCATGTTATTGAATTGAATATTGATAATTGCATCCACCAAACTTGTTTATCGAGCCCAGTGCATCTTTGGAAATGAAATTGAAAACAATATTTTTTCTAACCGTCTTATTAATTCTGGATTTCTGCATCCACACTTTAAAATTAAGACTGAAATTGTTGTGTTGCCAAAATTTTAAGAAATGAAAAACTGAAGTGAAATTTATTCCAGATCAAGTCATGCCATTGTGGTATTACATTTATTTAAACCAATTTATACAATTTTGGATTTCTGCATCCACAAAACTGGTTCATCCAGCTCCATAAATCATTAAAAATATAATAATGGCTCCCATATTATTGAATTATTGATTTTTGCATAGACCAAACTGGTTCATCCAGCTCCATGAATCTTTAAAAATATTATAATGTCTACCATCTTATTGAATTATCAATTGTCGCATCCAGGTCCTCGTTGCAAGATGATTCAACAACTGTTGAAATGGAATACAATATTATTTGCAACCATTTTATGGAATTATGGATTTTTGCATCCACCAAACTGGATCATCCAGCTCGGTGAATCTTTGGAAATATTGCATTATTAAAAAAAATGGGAATTTAACTTTTAACTAATATTTGGTTCAGTTTAGGTTTTTGCAGCAACCGTCTTCTATTTTCTACTGGGTGGCCAGTGGCAGATTTTCGCTAATCCTGTCTATGTGTACCTTTATACGTATATAAAGTCGTTTAGGTTAAAACAGCATTTATTAACTAAGAATATTTTTAGTTCGTGTGTAAATATATATCTAGATTTTTAATGTTATTGGGTAGGTGGTTATATATTTTAATCATATTATGATGGGGGCTAGATGTGAATATTTTCTGTCTGGAAAAGGGTAATTTTAATTTATTTCAACTCCTATCTTTCTCGTTATACCTATCTGTTATTGGCGTATCCATGTGTTTTCTTACAAACTTGCTAGATTTTAATATATACATTGAAAGGAAATTTCAACAGGTATATGAGAACGGAACATTGTCGATCCACCTAAGGAAATTGCTGCTGTAACTGAGTGCTCAGTTGTCACGAAAATTTAAAGCCCGCGTGAACGCGCACTTCCAACCTTATTCGCATATTTTCAAAAACTCTGCGATCGAATACGGTCTTTTAACTCGGCGTTGTTCGCGAATCTTGTTGTGATCTGGTTGAAACCATGTGTTTCGATTGAAGAAAGAACCATTTTCAACCTCAACGAGATATCCCGTTTAGCTAGTATTCCAGCTGCATTTTTGTTGAAGAATGTTGATTTGTTTTTAGTTTATTCACGAAAAGAATGTGTCGCCGCATCTGTATTCGTTGACTACGTATGAAAGGACTCAGTTTCCTCTAACTTCTGGTTATCAATACCCTCGAAAATGTGCATAATGCCCTTATGCCTTGTGCCTTGTTTTTAGTTTCCATGAAATCAACCTCACCAATGAGAATATAACAATAATCTTTTTTTGTAAATGTAGCAGTTTTTAAATGTATATTCCGAAATAATTCCTTAACTCCTGAGTTCGGGGCTAGCGTTGAAAATGTCGGGAAAAAACAAATAATTCTTTCGGGAATTTATGAAATTTTAGTTTTTTTCAGTTTTTTCGGATTTTTAAAGAAAAAAACCAATAAGTCAATACAATTTATTTAATAGCATTACTATTAATTTATTTAATCATCACTATCACTATCACCATGTATTTCAATTGTTTCGGCTATCATGTCGTCGATGTTGGCCATTTGTAGGTGTAAATTTGACCGAATGTAGATTAACTTGTTTAGCCGTTCTGGTAAAAGTCGATTGCGGTCTTTGGTATGCGTCCGTCCAAATAATGACCAGTTTCTTTCCGCGGCGGCAGATGATGGAGGAATGCTCAATAATCGGATTGCAATTTTTGAAAGCAGTTTTGTAGAGCATAAACCTATCCACCAATTAAGGGGATTTATTTTCGTGACAGGCTGCCAAATACACTCATTACTCAAGAAACCACCTTTCGATGGATACTCATCAAATTGACCCATCATATCGCTGGTGCTTAACTGCATATTATCTGCTAATTTCGTAATATACTGCACCATTTTTAGAAATTCTTCATCAGATAGCATTTCGTATGCATTGAAAATAGATTTATGAAATCTTGGGTCTAACATATATGCTGCAAAATGTATTGGTTGTAGACAATATTCTTTGCGACTATTGACTTACATTAAAATATCGTACTTGCTATTTGCAAATTCAGTGCAATCGTTCGGAAAATCTAAGCTTGAAATTTGCTTCTCTATCGTGAAAAATGCAGCGGGAACTTCTGATAGAACGATCAAGATAACATCCAGGGGGAAGGACAACATCAGACATTTCAACTGTTTGGTGATGTGTGGTATAAACAGAAATCCTTTTCATTTCTTCAAGAATTATTTGGTAAGCTAAGATCATGCATCCATTCGTGAACTGACAATAAGCTCTCATTGTTTTGCAGGTGTGGTAAAGATTTTTTTAAGAATCAAGGTTGAGATATTGGGCACTTTTTTCTCCTGCAGGTCTAAATGGTAACAGATCTTCCCTGCAATTTAGTATTTCATCACACTTGCTTTGTAAGCAAGAATTACCATTATGTGTTTTTACTTCCCAATCATATGTGTAAAATTGATATGTCAATCCTATGGTGTTGACAGCATTCTTAAATCCTAGCATTGCAGTTCCCAGGTGAATCATTTCACTATCTCGAAGGTTGATAGTGTACTTGTACATATGGTCAGACAATTTCTGAGAATGGAGTAGATCATAAGACTCAGATGGTATAGGAAGGAAACACAACATTAAGAGAATCAGTTTCTTCTTTGAGACCACTATTTCTTTCCTCTCTAAGTTAGTCACATCAGGTTTCTTTTCTTTTAGCATTATTTTTCCTTCTGAAGCAGTATATGTTGTGTAATAAGTCTGCTTTAATCCCAGTTTTGAAAATGATATTTCTCTATCATGCTTCAATTTCTGTAATCTACAACAAAGGTTATGACACTTGCTGTTAGTAGGATCATTAATAGATTGATAGCAATAGAAATATATGTCCAGATTACTATAGTTGAGTGTTCATTAATATATTGACAATTGGAGCTGACAAATCCTTGATCTCTAGCAACAGTGCAGTCTGAGAATATGATTAAATGCTGCTGAATTTTTTCCCAATAATGAAGACAGGGCCAAAGAATTTTTCTAGACTCAAAGCTTTGCATGACATTATGGACAAAGTGGACATAGTCATCACAGTGTTTTTTTCTGGACAATGATTAAGAACTATGGTTCCCTTCTCAACTTTGGCACCACAACTCAGTATTGTGTCTTTAATTTTTGCTAAGAAAAGAGATCTCCTTTCAAACTCATTCAGCATGTGATGTTCTAACCCAGGTGTCTTCTTTTATGTTCCACTGACCATCAATTCAGAGAGGTGATCAGACAATAGTGGATTCATTGGTTCAATTTCTATGTCATTATAAAAAGATTCCAAAACCTTTGCTTGACTATTGGGAAGTATTACTTTATTGGCTAGATTTCTTTTAATTTTGAAGAATCAAATCAATGTGCCATCATCACCATTATCGCTTTCATTACCTACATTAATAATGAATGGCTCTAACTCATTGTCCAATATATTGTCTTTTACTCTATATTGCTCTTCAACCTCTCACAGGTTTCCGAAGCGCGTCTTAATCTAAGAAAAATATAATCGCTGTTTATAGTAAATAAATTGAAAAAAAAAAAAAAAAAAAAAACTCTCAGAACATGGTCTGTGCATTTCTTCCAATCCTCTATCTTAACACTGTGAAAACATTATTTAATTAAGTTTTCCATTTCTGAAGCAGGAACTCGCATGTTTCTACTAGGTACTCTTCTTTTAGCTAAACTCCATATCATCTCAATAGGATTTAGGTCACAGTGATATGGAGGAAGCTTGAAAACTTCATGACCATGTTGTTTCAAAATTGCAATTATTAGCATAAAATAAACACTATTAATATTAATTTTAAATCGTTCGTGAACTTTAGTTAACTTACCTTAAATTGGTATTGCGACCTATCCTCTCTCATCAGGTGTGGATTATCTAACTGCCAACTGTGCAGATTGTGCAGATTCACGTATCCGTCTCTATGACATGATGATTCATCTGACCACAGTACGTTGTCGAAAAAATTTTAACCATCTCGGATGCGACGCAGTATTTCGCGGCAGAAGGTCAACCTTTGTGGATAGTCTCTAGGCAATAAGAGCTGCACACGTTGGTAATGAAAAGGGTGCAATCCATGTGTTTTTAAAGTTGCATGCACTTTCCACGTTGTCAGACCAAGGCTATTTTCTATGTTCCGTACGGACAAAGAAGGAATTCAAATTCAAATTCAAATCATTTATTCTGTAAGTAGGCCCTGTAGGCACTTTTACAAGTCTGAGTCTACCAGCGCTTCCAAAGAGACCACTGTTGAGAAGAAGCGCCGCAAGAAACTCAACAGTAAGCCGTTTTTTCCTAATAAATCACTTATTACAACCTTCCGGCTGGGTTGGACTGAATGCCAAAATGCTCTGTTCCGCATTAGTCTGAATGCCAAAACGCACCGGTCCGCATTAGTCTGAATGTCAAAATGCACTGGTCCGCATTAGTCTGAATGCCAAAACGCACCGGTCCGCATTAGTCTGAATGTCAAAATGCACTGGTCCGCATTAGTCTGAATGCCGAAATGCACCGATCGTACTATGTACAAAACTCAAAATACCTTTTTCCCAAAATGACTGATTTTCTAAAAGTCCTCGTTTTGGAATGTCTGAAATAAAACTGTCAAATTGGTGTACAGTCGGGTTAGTTTTTTTTTTAATGTTGCTTTTGAAATGAAACATTTAAGTATGTTAATAAAACATTTTATTTAATATTTAAATTTTTATTGTAAGGCGAAATATTAAGTTATTATTAGTAATTAAAAAAAAACAATCAGAATTGTTTCTCGCACAGCTACTTCATGTTTACGGATCCACCCCCACCCATACGTACCCATCCCCTTTACATCCCTCTACGAGGTACAGGGTATATTGGACATATCCAAATAATAATAAAAACAATATAAATTATAGGTCTTCTAAGGTTCTAACTAATGTAATGAACGAATTCTCCGATTCCAAAAGTACCGATTCTCCGCAAAAGAAGTCCGGGCGGAAAGCAAGTTAGATTATACATAGGTAACAAAAAATATTATTCTTAAACAATGTTACATAAGATTACTTACTTATTGCATTCGCTTCTTAATAATAGAGATATTTTGTAGAAACTCAATTTCTGTAATATTGCCGGCATTTAATTCATTCAACTGCTTTCTATAACAGTTGTCGAATAAAATGTCCCGCCGTCGTCTGGTAGCACCGCTAAACAAAGAATTTTTTATTCGGGTGTCCTGATATTTTGCCTCTTTCTTCAGCTTGTACAAAAATCGCATCAGGGTTGGTTTGTGAGGCATACGTGAGTTCAGTCTCCTGTGCCAGCCCTCTATCGCATTGTTTGTACGATGCTTATCATTTGAGCAACTTATTAATGACGCACACAAAGACATCCACTGTTTTTCAAAATACAATTGAAATTTGGTCATTTCTTCAGTTGGTGGGAAAAGGGCTTGCAAAGATGACCATGCAGTATGAATTTTCTCTTGAGGGAGTAAAGATAAGTTAGCACACATCCTCACTAAATATCTTTGATGTGGGGTAGTTGTTGCCTTTATTTTTTTTGCCTGCTGCCACACTGCCTTGTTGTAATGGTAATAACAGCCTCGGATTTCTACACTCGGGAAAATCTCTTTTACTGCATTGATTATTGCCATTTCAAAGTCACACTTAAATATATGCACTCTCAAACTCAATTTGTCCCTCAGCAATCTAAACATTCTAGTGTAAGTCTCTTGAGTTTTGTTAGGCAAAAGCATATACAAAACAGGCACTATGTTCGTTGAACTGTTATTTCTGGCAATATCAGTGTGAATGGTAAAGATTTGATAAAAAGGTTTGGGGGTTCGTTTAAAAGTACCATCACTATAAAATATTTTGTTTCTGTTTTCATCACCGAGTAATTTTCTCGCAGTTAATGTCGAGAAAACTAGAATCTTCTCATGCTCACCATCGTCAATGACAAGAAAACTTTCTGATAATAATTTTGGAATTTTTATATCCACTAATTCATTGAATTCCGTATTATTTTGATCCAAAGTTCTATGTCTTATTCTATAAAGGGAACTTCTTTTTTCCTCAAAGGATGGCATAATCGTTTTGCTTGATTCTTGAACATTGGCAAGACAATTTTCAAATACCTTTTTGATTGGTGTCATTTTTGTAGACACGATCTTTTTGCAAGTATCAATAAACATATCTTCTTCATTTTGGTTATAATGCGATCGGCACGCGTGAGTACTTTGCCTAATGATACTACTTCTTTCAGCATTCAATGTTACCGATGCTGAACAATCATTTCGATTTATGCACCTCCACATGCTAGAGCCTGACTTATTGTTGTTTGAAAAATTATACCTGTGTCCATCATGAATTAGAGATGGTTTACCTTTTTGGTTTTCTATAAATTTCAGGGTAATATTATTCATTATAACATTTATAATATTACAACACAACAGCTAAGACGTGAATATTAGTAAATGACAAATAATATAATTTTTCAAGTGACATTTGTCACTACAAGTGGCCATTATCTTGTCATTATAATGTTATAGACTAAAGGAGTACGTATAACTATGTACGAGGGCTGTTTGATAAGTCCTTTTAAAAACTATTTGTAAAACCTTTTTTCTGGTAAATGGCATTAACACTGGCAGGCACAATCTTTCAAATTAAGACTGTCAAAAATTCAGCAAAAAAAAAACAAGTTTTTGTCAGTATAACCACAGTCTATAAACCAATACAGTCGTTCGACGAAGCCGTCTAGACAAAGCAATCGTGCGGGGTGTGAGGGGCGAGGGGCGGGTAGGGCGAGCCCGAGCTGCATACGTCGCCATTGTTAGTAGCTCGGGACATGTCTTTCAGGGCTACCGCGTGTCGTGTGTTGTATTTTGATGTGTTGTTTTTTGGGGTGCTGATTACGTAAATGACATTATTTTTTGAATCCAAGATGGCGGACGTATTTTTTTAAATATAATGATATGGGTGTCATTTTCGAGGTTCCTCGTGGTGCTGATTACGAAAATGACATCCATATTGAAATCCAAGATGGTGAACATAATTTCTTTATACAAAATTGTATGGGTGTTTGAATCTAAAATCATCAAGTTATTTATTACTTATATAGTATGGAAAACCATGGAATAGAGGAAACACATATTTATTAGTGCTGTATTTATATTTCAGATGCAAATTGTGAGTGCAAGCTTGTAGCAGACCTGATTTAGTTAAACAAACTTTCGAGAGTCTGAAGAATATTATACATACCTACATACATACATTAAACCTAAAAACATTACCCTCTTTTTTTGGGCAGTTGTGTAGTTTGTGACAACCCTAGGTAATTACTGTGGCCTTGTGCGGTGTCGGCATTTACGCAAACATCAAAGGCGTCGGCCCACTGTTAGTTACTCTTTACACTGTGGTATAACCATTGTTTAACTGTGATCACTCGTAAATTTTCAACAACTATGGAAAAATCTGAATTTCGTGCCGTTATAAATCATTTTTTTATGAAGGGTTGCAGTGCTGCCACAATAAAAACTGAACTTGATTCTGTTCATGGCACTAACGCACCAACGTTGCAGACTGTTTATAACTGGATAAATATTTTTTTAAACGTGGTCGGTCAAGCACATCTGATGCTCCACGCTCTGGTCACCCAATCGAAGTCACTACTGAGGATGTTGTTGAAGAAGTCCATAATATTGTACTCGACGACCGCCGAGTGAAGGTGCGTGAAATAGCTGAGAACACAGGCATCACCACTGAGCGAGTACATAAAATCCTGCATGAAGATTTGGGTATGACAAAGCTGTCTGCACAATGGGTGCCACGTGTGTTGACAATCGAACAAAAACGCGAAAGAAAGCGAATTTCAAAACTGTGTTTGGATATGATGAAGCGTAATCCTCGGAATTTTTTGAGTCGATTTATCACTGTGGACGAAACTTGGGTCCATCATTATACACCTGAATCAAAACAGCAATCAAAACAATGGATGGCGACTGGTGAACGTGCCCCAAAGAAGGCCAAGACTGTTTTGTCGGCAGGGAAGGTGATGGCGACAGTCTTTTGGGATGGCGAAGGAATCATTATAATTGATTACTTGGAAAAGGGAAAAACAATCACTGGCCGTTATTACGCAGAGTTATTGGACCGTTTTAATGCCGAATTGTTGGAAAAACGACCAAAATTGTCCCCCAAGAAAGTCCTCTTTCATCAAGACAATGCCCCAGTGCACACGTCAACTATTGCAATGCCAAAATCCACGAGTTGGGCTTCGAGCTGGTTCCGCATGCTCCGTATTCTTCGGATCTAGCTCCGTGCGATTAGGTATTCCTATTCCCAAATCTGAAAAGATGGCTTGGAGGGCAAAAATTTTTGACAAATGAGGACTGCATCGCAGGTGTAAACGCCTATTTTGAAGACCTTGACAAAACGTATTTTTGGAGGGGATAAAAAAATTGGGAACTCGCTGGAACAAGTGTTTGACCCTCAAAGGAGACTATGTTGAGAAATAAATATAAATTGTTTAAAAAATAAAAATCTTTTATACTTTTTAAAAAGACATATCAAACAGCCCTCGTACGTATAACTTAGGAAGATAATCATCATAACTAGATACAGGGAGGTATTCATCATAATTAATGTATCTGAATGTACCTTTTGTGTCAGACCTTACGGATTTCAGACATTCCAAAACGAGGACTTTTAGAAAATCAGTCATTTTGGGAAAAAGGTATTTTGAGTTTTGTACATAGTACGATCGGTGCATTTCGGCATTCAGACTAATGCGGACCAGTGCGTTTTGGCATTCAGACTAATGCGGAACAGTGCATTTTGACATTCAGACTAATGCGGACCGGTGCGTTTTGGCATTCAGACTAATGCGGACCAGTGCATTTTGACATTCAGACTAATGCGGACCGGTGCGTTTTGGCATTCAGACTAATGCGGACCGGTGCGTTTTGGCATTCAGACTAATGCGGACCAGTGCATTTTGACATTCAGACTAATGCGGACCGGTGCGTTTTGGCATTCAGACTAATGCGGAACAGAGCATTTTGGCATTCAGTCCAACCCAGCCGGAAGGTATTACAATACTAAACTTAAGCTACATAATTTAAATGTCACAGGGATGTACAGGTCTCAGTAGTAATAATAATTAAATATATCAAAATGTCGGATTAAAATAAATAATACAATTTCGGAGATGTAAACAGTCTCCAAATGTCAAATTAAAATTAAGAATTAAATATAATAAAAAAAAAAACACAACACAAGGGAGATGTAGAAAGTCTCCACGGTCAATTTTGGAGATGTAAAGATTTTGGAGATGTAAAGAGTCTCCAGAACCCATATTAAAAGAATAGGTAATCATACAGGGAGATGTATATAGTCTCCACGGTCATTAATAATTGTAATACATAAAAAATATATATATATCAGTCCCAAGCATTGTCATCATTCATATAACCTTTAATACTATAATAAGCTTTAGAAATTAGTTTACGTTTAACGTAACTCTTAAATTTACTGATATATTAGTAACACTACTTGGGAGCCTATTACGAGGGCTGCTACTTATGTAACCGGAATAGAAAAAATAAACAAACGTACATGGCTAAATATGGTTTTATTGTTTTTCGAAGTATTCTCCGTGATAATCGATGCACTTTTGCATACGTTGAAACCAATTTATAAAGCACTTTTTCCACTCTGACTGAGGTATCTCCAAAACGTGCTGTCTGAACGCGTCGACGGCATCTTCACGGGTCGAAAATCGTTGACCACGTAATTTATTCTTTACATTTGGAAATAAATAGAAATCATTGGGTGCCAAATCAGGGCTGTAAGGTGGATGACCCGTTAATTCTATATTTTGACCTTCCAAAAATCGAGTCGTTTCACGTGATGTATGACAGCTGGCGTTATCATGGTGCAGAATGATTCTCCGTCGCTGGTTGTTTTTCCGTATTTTTTCAAATACTTCCGGCAAACAAATGGTCGTGTACCACTCCGAATTAACCGTTTTACGATTCTCTAGGGGCACTGTAGCCACATGGCCATTAATACCAAAAAAGCAGGCCACCATTTGCTTCAAGGTGCTTTTTGCACGAGTTACTTTCGTAGGGTTCGGCTCATTTTGAAACACCCACACCGTTGATTGTTGTTTAGTTTCGGGATCATACGCATAGATCCAGGATTCGTCACCTGTGTAGATATTATAAACAGCTTTTGAGTCACCACGGTTATATTTTTTCAACATTTCCTTGCACCATTCGACGCGAGCCTCTTTTTGATCCTTAGTTAAGTTGTGCGGGATCCAACGCGAACAAATTTTTTTCACAGCTAAGTGTTCATGTAATATCTTATTAATGCTCGTCATACATATGCCTATAGTCGCCTCTATCTCGCGATACGTAACATGACGGTCATGCATTATAAGTTTTCGCACAGCTTCAATATTTTGTGGTACAACGACCGATTTCGGGCGACCATCCTTAACTTCGTCCCTGAGCATACTACGTCCACGATTGAACTCACTAAACCAGTGATACACAGTAGTTTTGGATGGAGCTTCATCACCAAAAGTCGAAGTTAGTTGATCTATGCACTGTTGTTGCGTTAAACCACGCCGAAAATCGTAATAAATCATAGCACGAATATTTTCACGAGTGAGTTCCATTCTTGCAGCGAGATTAAAATTTAAACCCGCCAAAAACAAAAGACTAGCGTACATAAGAAAAAAAATATATAGCGGCCAGTATTAAAAAAAGTTCAAATTTTACCATGGAGGTCAGATATAGCGTTTAAAAATGTTGGAATCCTGGATTCCGGTTACCTAAGTAGCAGCCCTCGTATAGAACCTTATACAATTACCCATGAAAGAGTTTTTTATTTTGTGAAGCCGTGTAAAGGGCACTGCGAGCTTATGTTTATTTCTGGTATTAAAATTATGTATGTCACAGTTCTTTCTAAATTCACTGATGTTCTTATGAACATGCATAATGTTTTCATAAATACAGTGTGTCCCTGGATAAAGTGCACAAACGAATAGGGATGAAACTAGACACAATTTTATCGACAAAAAAAATAATAAAAAAAAATTACCACCTTTATTTTTTTTTTTATGATTTTTAAAAAAAAGTCATAGTACGCAGAGGACCTCATCGGAACAAATCAAGATATTTTGGCTCCTGTGGGCTCTATTGATTTGAAACAAACTGAATTATAATCACAAAAGTTTATTTGTGTCAATGAAAATAGAAAAAAATGAGAAAAAATGACATAAACCCTAAAAATAATGACTTTTCATATGAATTTTGTGTTTTTTTTTCTCGAATTTTTAGTATTTACTCGATTTACGCAAAATTATGCCCATCTTACCTCATGTTATTTTTACCAGTAATGGTTGTGTATCTCATTGCCTTTTATTTAAAAAATTAACCAAGTGTCTCGCACAATTACAAGATCCTTAATGAGCGGCCAAACAAAGACATTGCGTTTACACTTAATTAGGTAGCCGCTCAGGTTGAAACCCTTAATGGAGGATTAGGATTACATTTTGGGTATGGGATTATAAAATCAAACGAATTATGGAATTTCATAATTACTTATTTAATGTAATAACTGTTCAAAATGCCCACCCCGCTCTTGCAAACACAATCCTGCACGTACTGCTATTTGTTGAGTTGCTCGACGTATCATTTCCGGGTTATTTTTTATGTAATTTACACAATGGACAATTCTGCCACGCAATTCCTCTTCTGTGTTGATAGGGACGCTGTATACCCTCTGTTTCATTGTGCCCCAAAGGAAATAATCCAGTGGTGTCATGTCTGGTGAGCGTGCTGGCCACGCCACTGGCCCTTGTCGGCCAATCCAACGATTAGCATAAGAGGCGTTGAGAAATCCCCTTACGTCAAGTGCGTAATGGGCCGGGCATCCATCCATTTGTAAATACATTGTTCTTCTAGTCTCCAAGGGCACATCCTCCAATTCAAGGAGCAGATCTTCTCTCAAAAGTTCTAAAAATCTGGGACCGTTCAAAGTTCTGGGGAGAAAAATAGGGCCAATGAACATGTCACCAATTAGTCCAGCCCACAGATTTATCGAAAACTGCACTTGAAATTTTGACGACCTTTTGAGGTGAGGATTTTCTCCCTTGGGGTTCCATTCATGTAGATTCCTGCAGTTTGTGATCCCATGTCGTGTAAACTGACTCTCATCCATCCACAGAATTTTTTGGGTGAATTCAGGATCGTTCCTGATCTGCCGTTGAATCCAAGAAGACAGCACACATCTTGGTACCCTGTCTACGTCGTCGTGTAGATGTTGAACTCGTTGGTAGTGGTATGGGTGAAGACCTTCTTTTTTAAAAATCCGCCAAACCGATGATTTTGAAACTCCATGCTGCAAGGCCAACCGCCGAATACTGGTCGTCGGATCAGCAAATAAACTTCTTAGTATGGCTTCCTCAACAGCTCCATCAATCACTACTCCTGCTTGTTCTCGGCGATCTCGATCCAATCGAAGTCCATTCGACAATCGTCTGTGAAGTTCTTGAAAATTACGAGCAGACGGTACAGGTCTCCTGTTCGGGAATGCTGCCATGTATAATAAACGAGCAGCTCTGGCATTACCTCTCACCATTCCATAATAAAAGTGGATGTCGGCGAGATCACTGTGCGTGAACTCACTTAAACGGGGCATTTTATGAAATCCTGATAGTAGAAGTAGTTGTAACTGAGAATAAGTAACGACGAATGATTCGAAGTAACTGATGAACTAAACCTTATCTTATCACTATTTATGCTAATCCTAACATGTATTCCCCGCCCCACCCCAAATAAAATTCAATAAAGAGTAAGGACAATAATCTACCTGGGCGACAACCTAATTAAGCGTAATCATTATGTCATTGTTTGGCCACTCATTAATAATCTTATAATTGTGCAAGAAACCCAAAATGTAATCCTAATCCTCCATTAAGGGTTTCAACTTGAGCGGCTACCTAATTAAGTGTAAACACAATGTCTTTGTTTGGCCGCTCATCAAGGATCTTGTAATTGTGCGAGACACTTGGTTATTTTTTTAAATAAAAGGCAATGAGGTACACAACCATTACTGGTAAAAATAACATGAGGTTAAGATGGGCATAATTTTGAGTAAATCGAGTAAATACTAAAAATTCGAGAAAAAAAAACACAAAATTCATAGGAAAAGTCATTATTTTTAGGGTTTATGTCATTTTTTCTCATTTTTTTCTATTTTCATTGACACAAATAAACTTTTGTGATTATAATTCCGTTTGTTTCAAATCAATAGAGCCCACAGGAGCCAAAATATCTTGATTTGTTCCGATGAGGTCCTCTGCGTACTATGACTTTTTTTTAAAAATCATAAAAAAATAAATAAAGGTGGTAATTTTTTTTTATTATTTTTTTTGTCGATAAAATTGTGTCTAGTTTCATCCCTATTCGTTTGTGCACTTTATCCAGGGACACACTGTATATTGACTGTATACGGTTAATATATTCGTTTCTTTGAACTTATCTCTAAGCGAGTCTATATGACCCTTCTTGTAAACAGCACGAATAGCCCTCTTCTGTAGAACAAAGATGGTGTTTACGTCAGCACCACTACCCCATAGTAAAATACCATATGACATAATACTATGGAAGTAACTAAATTTTTTTTTCCGCAAACAGATTTTCCTCTATTAAATCCAGGACATTTTCACCGTCTCCCCCCCTCGGTCTACCTTCGCTATGTCCTCCTACACCCTGGCCAAGAACTCTGCCTTCACTGTACGCGTTATGGATGCGAAGAAAAATCCGGTAATCGGGATGGCGTCTGTTTGGGTAGCGTTCAGCGTACAAAATCGCAGCAGCACTAGCGTTGCCTTGGCACTCGCCATAAATGTAATGCATTTGAGCATATTGATTGGACGTGTATTGTGTTCTAAACATTAAAACCAAAAAAATCAACACCACAATCTATAGTTCATTTTTTTTAGGATGAGAAAAAAAAAAGAAAAAGAAGCAGTGGTCGTCAACTCTAATACACGCCGACAAAATTAATTGAAATCTATTTACTCAATATATTGAATCTGTGCAATTGTGCATGTGTCATTCATATTTTGTTGTTGGGTTTCATATTTTATTATATCAAAATGTAATTATAAAAATATTTAAATACTTTTATAGTCGCTTCTAACTGCTATACTTAATTGATTTACCTAATTTAAGACTAACTGTCCAGGATAAAAAGTATCATGGTTTCTCTGCTAAGGAGTGCGGCGGTAGGGTAGGGATTAGGGATGTAGACTAAACGAGCTGCTACACCAGGAGAGCAGCCCGGATCGGATTGTTTTGTACTGAACAGTTTGTCTATACATAGAAGTCGAAGATAAGGCTGATATTCTGAATAGATGAAAATTGCCTTAAACCTCTAAAATAAATGAAATAAACAAACTGCAATAAAAACAGCCCTGTTATATTTATTCATCTGTTTCTAGACTGCTCGAGTCATCGCACGTGTTTATAATAAATTTTTCAGCGGTGTCTTCGATTATAAAATCAAGTTTCATCATCTTTTGCTCTTCTTTTACCACATGGTCTACGCATGCTTTCCAGCTGTCGGCGGTAATGCGGGCAAACGCTTCAGGCACTAAATTTTTTATTGTTGCCATTTTATAATCTTTATTTTTGGTGGCAATGTACCCTTTCATTTGTGCCCAAATGAGTTCAATAGGGTTGAGTTCACAATGGTAAGGTGGTAATCTTAAAATAGTATACCCCATTTCTTTCGCCATTTCGTCTATAACATATTGTTGGTATAAATGTTTGTGTAGTTTCACCTTTGTCAGTAACACACCCCTTACTTCTTTATCCTCGAAGGAAATGTTTTTTTCTCGCAGCCATGCTTGTATATCTGATTTCCTTGTTCGATCTGTCGGTATTTTGTCTTGTCTCCGTGAGTGGTAGGAGGCATTATCCATGACTATTATAGCGTCTTTCTCCAGTTTATTCTTTAGTCCGGAGAACCATTTTTCAAAATTATGTGCATCCATCTCTGAATGGTAATCTCCGTCTCCTTTTTTTGCTTCGAAGACCAAATCTCCACCTTCCACAAACCCATCGGTGGATCCTGAAAAGAAATGAACATTTGTTGGAGACATTGTGCTAAAGCATATAAATAAATTTACATCTCTACATACTTATATTGACAAATTATTTAGTAAATAATTAAATCAACATCTCTCGACCAACTACTTGTATTCATCATAGAAACATTCAACCCATGCAAAAAATAGACCAGTCTCGAAGGTTTCGAGCTAGCTTCATGAGCAGTTTAACCAATTGAATCATTAAACCATGTGCACAGAACCTGCCATGTCATGAAAACTACATTTAAATAGTTCAGAGTAGGTTTGTATTAGTGGAGATCCTTTTTAACTTATACAATTATGTTTCACTACTTTTAACATAATATCCAGTTAATTTTAAAATAATGTACAATGGACAGGGCTTAAAGTGTAAATTATAACTAATTACACAGACAAGAAAGTAAGAAAGCCATACCAATGTGCAAAATGATTAGTCTTTTTCCTTTCCCTGATGGATTTTTCAGCCCTGTTGACAAACCTTCGCGGTGGGCTTCTTTGCTGGTTTGTATTTTGGGATCTTGCCAAACAGAAGTTTTTGTGTGTCCTGTGGAGCAATAAAATAATACCATTGTAATTAACGTTGTCAGGACGTCATCAGACTAAAATATGTTATTTTTTGTTTTCATCACTTAAAATTGTTACTTTTTATTTAAATTATGGAACACAATAAGATGCCATGATGGCATGGCATAGCAAAGATAGGGGACAGAGTGGGAGACATATTGCAGAACAAGAAGAGCAAACATTCCATAACCCCACTAGCGGAACCAGGCTGGAATCTCACCTCGTGTTAGCATGCAAGGGATTCTATTATAAGTAATAGGATACATAATTTAATTATTAGAAGTAGATATAATACATACCTTCATTTACCCAGGTTTCATCTAAGTAATAAATTTTCTTCCCTGCTGCTCGGTATTTCCGGATTTCATGAATGTAATTGTATCTCCATGTAATAATGTCGTTTCGGTCAATCAGTGTACTTATCCGATTGCGTTTGCTATATTTGAAGCTTAATTTGTCACGTAAAACCTTGTGAAGGATGCTACGTGACATATTCGGTAAAGTCTCGTCTTCATTGACTTCCACCAAAACTTTGTCCAAGGTGGGCATTTCGTTTCTAAAGAAGAAGTTATGCACTTTTCTCCGTATCCCTGAAAGTGTTATATCGTCGAATTGAAACTTATACGGTTGTCTTTTACGGGGAGGCGGTGATTTGACATCACCATCACTTTTCTGCTCTTTTAGAATTCTGTATACCGTGGCAGTAGACACTCCTGCAGTCTCAGCCGTCTTTAACACCACATCTAATCTAGTTGGAGATTCAGTTTTAGGCCACATCTCCATCACAAGCTTGTGTATGTTAAGGACTACTTCCTTATCACTGGCAATAAGAGGACTTTGCTTCGCTCGTTTCTTTTTGGGTGAAACATTAATCAAGTTCGGGGTCCGTTTCCTGCCCTGCAACCCGCTTGGGCCGGGTTCAGTTCCGTCCATAGTCAATAATAACAAATAACAATAAACTTCAACAAACAAAATGAACAACAAACAACAAAAACCGCTATGGAACAATATCAACGCACACGCTCTGAACTCTGATTACACGGGAAGGAGAATCCGGAGAATGTGAGTGACATAAGGGCGTTGTGACTTTCAATCTGTCAAAAAATGCAAAATGGTGGCGTTATTAGTGATCGATTTAAAATTCACTGGGCTCGATATATTTGACAGGTGATAGGATAGTATTTGATTTGGTCGAGTTATATGCTTAAACGTTTCTTTATAAATGTTTGTTACCACTGCTTCTTTAGGTATTTTATAGACCACTTTTTCGATCGAAGTAAATTTAATCTATACAAATAAAAAACGCAATATAAATATTAACTAATATGACTGAAAGTACTACTGCAATAGATTATTACGTTCATTTAATATTTACTGTGAATTAATAGTAGTCAAAAAGATGTTTTAGAGCAATGTTTTTGTATAACCATTACGTTGCGTGTAACGTGCCCAATAAAAAACCTTTATTTCTTTCTGTATCATGCTAAAATAAATGAACTATAAACACAATTCACCATTCATTACGCAATAATAGCGAAATTGAAAATCGAATTCGAATAAAAAACAAAAAGCAGGCGGCATATTTTTTAAATTTGGAATAAATGGCATTTAAATTAGTGGCAGTAATTTTAATTTTGCAACAAAAAGTTTTGAACTCTACGCCCGGGATACAAAATAGTTATTTTCATAATCGTGTTATAATAGAGAGCTTTTTAGTCGAGTACCGTGTTTATTGCTGAGTGGCCTAAGTAAGGTACGAGATTAAAAAGCTTGATTATGACACAATTGTGAACAATACTTTTTGTAAGAGTTCATTCAAATTAATAATTTAAACAATCACCACCACATCGACATTTGTTACGTATCACACCACCGGCGTCCACAATGTTGCAGTACTGGCTAAATACTAGCCAATCACAATGCGTAGTTTTTTTATGCCCTGGATATTAGAAGCAGGTAATCTTTTCGCCGCCATTGACTTGATACAAAAGTCGTCCTCGCACGCCAATGACAGCTCAAAGCCTCAGCTAATTTCAACCTTATGTAACAAATACTTGGGTCTATTTTGAGCTGTTAACACGACTCGTCATTGGCGTGTGGGGCACTAAATGTACTGACTTTATATCACGTCAATGGCGGCGAAAAGGTTAAGTACATTTTTGACAGATGACGCAACGCTGCTACGTTCCGAAACGCCATAGATTGGCCATTTTGTATCGGATCGAGTCTCCTTAAACAAGGACACATATGATTTAAATACGAAGTTCTATTTTCAAATTTTTTTCAGTTGTCTAGAGCGTATCGAAATGGTTATTTCGGTTGTTTCGGAAGTAACATAAGACTGTCAATGTTGAAAAGAGTGACGTTGCAGTATTCTCTATGAAATCTTAATACACAGATTTTAATCGACGAGTACAAAAAGTAAATCGGGAAAAATGGGGGTGGGCGTGTATTATTTATTTATTTGGCTTTTAGATTTTAAATTCAAAAAATAGTTACTATTTTGAATTCGTCAATAAATTGGCATGTTTTTAAGCTTATGGGCAACTAGACGGTAGTGTATTTTTTTTTCACCATGAGAGTTGAACATCGATCAATGTACGATTGAAAATGCAAAATTCATGTTTACGTTTTTTTTTTTAAATCTATTGATGTCTCACAAAAATGGTGATTCCTATCTGATAACACAAGTATTCAATAATATTGAGCAAAAATAAAAGTTTAAAAAAAATACCTTATAATGGTGCTATAATCTAAACATTGAACAAGGGTGTTCATTTTCGAAAAAAACCTAAAAGTCCAAATATCTCGAAAATCGTGCGACTTTTACTAGACCTATTTTAGCTTTTTCATAACGTCCTAAGTGTGGATGATTGAACTACGGATAGAGGGCTATCCGTAGTTCAAGGATTATCCACTCATTACCTGACACCCTGTATACTTAAACCAGGCTCCATCTGCCTATCTGATAATCCGTGTGCCGATCGCATATCGGCACGCTCTGCCTACCTAATCTAATTAATGTGCGTGACGTTAGTAAATTTAACATACATTGTTTTGCATGTGGGTTCCGCCACATAGGCCCCCCTTTAATAAAAACATCAATATAATATATAAAAAAATAATACATTACAAAATCTCATAAACTTAACTTAACTCCACACCTCAAAATGAAAAAAACAGCGCAGTTGACCGCAACATCCTGTTACCCTGGATTCTGATTGTTCCGTTTGTCGATCACGGTCTTCATCCGCTTGTCCAACAGCTTGACTGCCACAAATACCACAGCAATCCCGACTGTCACAGCCAGTTGGACAACCACCATGTCCTTCAGGGCGCGGAACTCCATCAGCAGCATCTCCTTGATTCGGTCTGCTTCATGCTGCTCCAGGGCAGGATTGTTGTTATAGTTGATCTGGTCCTTCGAACTTTGTATTCCCATTGCTGCGAATCAATTCGCAAGTTCTTGCGACGCGTCGTGCGAGCTCGCAGATTTTTACAATGCGACGTCACATCGCAGTTTTGTGTACACTCCCTAACTCGTAGCGTTACCCAGACACTACGTAATCAAATCATAGCAACAAAAGGAACACAAGAACGCAAACACAAATTATTAAACCATTCCCGTAGCCCGTGCTATGTTAGCTGTTTTCGCTAACTCGTAGCGTTACCCATCCATTACCTAAAGCGTCTCAAAAACAAAACACCAATTATAGAATAAGCTCAAACACTAAAATGGATAGACAAAATGGACGACACGAGTACCCTCACTGCTACTATAACCTCACCACCGCGACGGACGACCGGACCCCAAAAGAGCCTAGCGTCCCCTTCCCGGCCCTTTTATCTCTTTTCTTTGTCATGCGCACTACGAGATATTCCAGATATCAGAGACTAATGTTAAATCATTCGTATTTACAGCTGTTAGGGTAGCTTTCCGTTTTTCTAGCCATTTCTTATCTTAAGACCGGTAGCACACCTCCGCCGCGAAACCGATGCAGCGGAACCGCTGACGTTCCGCCACCCTTTGTCCTTTTATATGACGGGCGAAACACTAGCGAAACTGCCTGTTCTACCGCGTTAATTTGACCATGCATCTATCTCTTTCTCGCGGAATATTGGCGATCTGCTCACACCGCCGCTCACATCTCCGCGTCTATTCCGCCAGTGAACAAAATGGCTGCATCGGTTTCGCGGCGGAGGTGTGCTACCGGCATAAGCGTTACTTGCGCGGAGTCGAAGGTGTCCCTGCGCGTCGATCGCGAGCCATACCGCCAATTCTAGCTTCATGGTGCATGGTTTAAACTAACGTAATGAGTAATAAATAAGGCTCATTTTCATTAACTAGACATTCCTTGTTAGATTATATATTTTTTTCTCCTTTAATTTATTAAACAAACATAAATTTATTAAACAAGTCTTGTGAATGCGAATGTCTATGGGTCACAGTTTCCACTTACCATCAGGTGGCCTGTGTGATCGTTTGTCATCTCTATGCCATAAAAAAAAAGGAAAGTTTGTTTAATATCTGAATATGAATAAAACTCCAACACTTTTATTATGTGTTGTATTTGGACATAGACCAACGCCATCTAGACAGATCGGAAGGAACCCGCTTTCCCCGCTAGATGCCCGGGAATAAATCTGACAATTTTAAGACTAGCTGTTAAATAGTTTTCGATTTCCTCCAGAGAGGTCTCTGTTCTCAATTTGTATAAAAGAATAATAGCGTTCCTTATTACGTTAGAAGTAAGGTTGTATTTCGAGATTCAAAGTTTTTGTCATTATGTTTGATTGTATTTAATTAGTTAAATTTATATATGATGTTATTTAATAACGAATTAGAATTTTTATACTTAACTTTAATGTATAATGATTTTTACTCTGGTTAGAGCCTAAACTGAAATGAATTATATTTGCGAATTGAACGGGCCTTTCTGGACCGTTACACGGTGACACCTTCTGCAGACCTTCTTCGAATAATTGTTTGACTTCTGCCATTTTAAATGATTTATTATTTGTTGCTACGTGTCCTTTCACCTGTGCCCACACCAACTCAATCGGATTTAACTCGCAGTGGTAAGAGGGGAGTCTTAGGACCGTTATACAGGGTGTCCCAAAATCGGTAACCCACATTGACAACGGAGGTAGGTCAGCATAAGAGGTACCGGACCAGCCTAACATGACCTTAGTAAAATGTGCACGGTTTTCGAGTTATTGCCAAATTAAAGGTTTTTATAAATGTTCACCTTTTTTAACACTGTTTGTGCCAGGATTCAGTCGGAAAGCTCTCGAAGTTATTTTTTTTTACATGTAGGGAGGCAGGGATAGTTAATTAAGATATTAGAAGTGTTATTTTGTCAATAACTAATGTAAATTTATGAAAAATATTGAATTAGTCTCGATTTAAATGATCAGTAAATCATTAATTTCAACTTTTGCCACCTGCCGTGTTTTGTTTTTACTAGAAACGAAACTAGCAAATGATGTTTAAAAATTGAGCATGTTATGCAGATTCAGAAATCGTACAATACAAGTATCTTACTGCGATAAGAAAAGCATTCAATAACACTTTTCCGATGCCGCAAACCGTCAGGTAAAAACAATGCCTTACGATGTGATATCGCATTTGAGGCCTAAACATCTTATTATTTGCCAAATGCACGTGAGCGAAAGAGATGGAAATAATGTTCATCTCCCTTTTGAAGGATATCGGTGACTAATCTCACGTGTGGCTTTTTATCTGGACCCCTCCACCTTGGGCTTTGTACCTGCAAGGGGTGGATAAAAGTTGATGACCAAAAAAACGGGTTTAACTTTCAATGATTTATTTTAACACTTAAAATTAGTTACAATAAATGTTCAAATTGTCTGCCTTGGACTCTAATACATAAATTACACCGTCTCAAAAAATTTCGGCTCAATTTTCTTAAAGTAATACCCGATATGGTCCGGGCTGCGTCGAATACACGCTGCCGCAATTCTTCTTCACATCTTATTGGTTTTGCATAAACCTTGTCTTTCAAAGTTCCCCAATAAAAAAAATCCAATGGGTTTAGATCCGGGGAACGCGGTGGCCATAAAATTGGTCCTAATCGCCCAATCCATCTCTCGGGGAATGTGTTGCTGAGGTGTTCGCGGACTAGTCGAGCGTAGTGTGCCGGGCAGCCATCTTGTTGGAACCACATCCTTTGTCTCAGTGCCAACGGTGTCTCTTCTAATAGTACTGGAAGATCATTTTCCAAAAATTGAAGATAATTTGTTCCATTCAAAATAGCTGGCAGTTCGACCGGTCCTATTATTTGGCCGTTAAAAATGCCCGTCCACAAATTAATTTTGAATTGGTATTGGGACCGGTCTTCTCTTTGTTCATGTGGGTTTGACAGCTGCCAGCTATGGATATTATGTAAATTGAGATACCCATCCCTTTTGCAGGCTGATTCGTCGCTCCACAGTACTTCATTGAAGAAGTTAGGATTTTCCCTGTATTTCCGAGTCATCTTCCGACAAAATTCAACACGGTGTGCGTAGTCCGTTGCAAGTAGTGTTTGAACGCGTTGGATATGGTAGGGATGGTATTTATGTCGATTTAAAACTCGTTGTGCCGATGATTTGGGGACTCCAGTGCGGCGTTCAATAATTCGCACTGAAGTTCCTGGCTCCGCTCGTACTTCCTCCAAAACAACGTCGTCGTTAACAGTCCGAGGTCTTCCTCCTTGGTTACTCGTTCCTGGTAGCCTGCCCTCGCGATAAGCGTTTAGGGCTCTTAAAATGACGTGATGAGTCGTTGGATTTCGATCTGGAAATCGTTCCGAGTACAACCTTGTAGCCAATCTTGCGTTGTGCGTAACATTGCCTCGACTTGAAACATGCCTAGTTTCACCGTAAATCAAGAGCATGTCAACGTAGTCGCCATGAGTGTACTGGGGATCACGGTTTGCCATCGTTGTTGTCGTTGCAGTTCCACAAAGCAAATCAGAGTCCAATAGAGTGCCGAGTGGTCGTTTTCAGAGAAATCAGGGTCCAGAGAAAAGCCAAGTCGTTAATAATACACAGATGGAACGCAGAGAACACGGGTGTCGCACGAAACGCAAGGTAACGAACTGATTTGGTTCGAAGGCTACTGCTTATCGTGCTACTTGTAAATAAACGGACAAAGCACTCTATCCATCCCTTTCATTAAACAATTGGTAAAGCAAGGCAGCCCGACAACAACGAGCAACAAAGCCCGAGGTGGAGGGGTCCAGGTAGAAATCTACACGTGCTGTTAGTCACCGATATCCTTCAAAGGGAGATGCACATTATTTCCATCTCTTTCGCTCTCGTGCATTTGGCAAATAATAAGATATTTAGGCCTCAAATGCGATATCACATCGTAAGGCATTGTTTTTACCTGACGGTTTGCGGCATCGGAAAAGTGTTATTGAATGCTTTTTTATCACAGTAACATACTTGCATTGTACCATTTCTGAATCTGCATAACATGCTCAATTTTTAAACATCATTTGCTCGTTACGTTTCTAGTAAAAAAAAAAACACGGCAGGTGGCAAAAGTTGAAATTAATGATTTACTGATAATTTAAATCTACACTAATCCAATATTTTTCATAAATTTACGTTAGTTATTGACAAAATAACACTTTCGATAACTTAATTAACTATCCCTGCCCCCATACATGTAAAAAAAATTAACTTCGAGAGCTTTCCGATTGAATCCTGGTACAAACAGTGTTAAAAAAGGTGAAAATTTATAAAAACCTATAATATGCCAATAACTCGAAAACCGTACACATTTTACTGAGGTTATGTTAGGCTGGTTCGGTACCTCTTAAGCAGACCTACCTCCGGTGTCAATGTGGGTTACCGATTTTGGGACACCCTGTATTTTGAGCAGCTGCCATTTCATCAACTGCCCCATATTTTGGCTTTTCATTCTTTACCAACTCCAAAAACTCTGTTCTTACCATACTCTCATCACATTCAATGCCCTTTCCTTGCAACCACTCAATAATTTGGGCCTTCCTCCATTTACTTGTGGGCCCAATTTCCAACTTTCTTGAGTGGTATGGAGCATTGTCCATAATAACCACGGAGTTTGGCTTCAGCTTCGGCAGAATTCTAGCCAGCCACTCTTCAAAATGTTTGGGGTTCATCTCATTATGATAATCATCACGTATTTTTTTTTATTCAAATGACAACAAGCCCCTCCACAATCTTCTCCCCTTTCCTTTCCGTAGTCCCGTTGTTAGTCCTTCTAAAAAGGCTTGCCGGGATGATAAAACCTGAGGATCTTGCCAAACCTTGCTCTTTGTGTGACCTGTAATGTAAATATAATAACTTTACAATAAGGTATGTACATAATACATACAATAAAATTAACACAACATTTACATTAGGTAGATACATAATAAAAATTGATTTTATACATTTAAAAAATTTACAATGGCCTAAATACATTTTTCAAGTAAATTTTTCAAGTCTCAATTAACTCAACTCGCAATAATACCATTTCATACAAATATCAATGATACTGACTGTGATTAATTATTTAATAGGTAATGATTTGTGTGAAAACTTTTTAATGCCAAAACCGGCAGGTAAGCCTGATACAGCAGAGCAGTGGTTTTTTCTTATCACGATATATTATTAATATACATCTATACAATTATCTTCATTAAGCCAGGTCTCATCTTGATAATACAGGGTTCTGTCCTCTCTGCGGTATTGCTTTATTTTCATCAGATACATTTTTCTCCTCAATATAATGTCTGCTCGGTCGATGAGGCAGCTATGGCGTTTCCGACTGGCATATTTAAAATTTAGATGCTTCAGCACCCGCCGCAGCGTAGTTATTGACAAATTTGGCAGGTCCGCATCATCATTCACAATGTGTAAAACCTGCAAAGAAATGCATATTGTTACATTAGCATTGTTCACGCAAAAACATATTGAAATGAGTTATATCTGTTAATATATGTAAGATAAATTGGTCACCTTTTCAACAGTTGGTGGCTCATTGCGATGAATAAATTGATGAACAATGTAAGGGTAAGCCGAGTAAGGGGAACATGAAATATATTGCTAATACTTCAAGCATTAGTACGAGGAGTCCTAAGGCCAATAATTTTGCCTAGCAATACGGGGAATCAATCTCACACGAAATAATTTTAAGCAATAAAATTTGATCTGTAACTGTACGCCGACTCTCAAGGGAAACAACATTGCCGCGGCAGTACGAACACCCCGACCGCTCAGATTTCCACTAGGTGTTTGATTAATTTATTTTGAAGCTTTTCAATGGAATCAATATAAATGTTATACTGAGGGTTCCAAACAGTTGATGAATGTATACTCCAAAATCGGCCTGACTAAGGAATTGAAAAGAGTTAAAATTGTATCTGAAATTATCTTCCTATTCTTAAAATAAAACCCAGCAGTCGAAAAGCCCCGCCGCGACCCGTCCACCCACCAGCTTCACCCACCAGTGGGTCCACGGGTAATTTCTTTTTCCCCGTGCACCCACTGCAACCGTATGCATAAGGCAGGAAAAATATATATCGATATATAACTACTATTTTAAAAATTCTTTATTAAGTAATATAAACAAAACAACACATTCCTATGAGAAATAATACAAACAAACCAACACATTCCTATGGGAAATTAATAGAGGTAAATAAGTGTCCTCGATGACGAAAATTTGAGAAACATCCTTAGAGCCATTCCTAACGCAACTTCTCCAAGAAATGACCAACGCTAATTTCTTCATGAATAAGTTGCATTTGTGCTTGAAGTATCTGATTGTCTCTTAATTTATAATATGTATCCCGTGAATCGTTTAATTTAGATTTTGGCGTTAAATATATTTTAGTCAGAAGTTTAGCTATCGTTACATAATTTTTATTCACTTTTTTATTAATGCCGGCGTTCCAGCTTTCGGAAACGTTATTAGTTCTGTGCCTTCTGTTGTACACGCACCATTCCTTGATGATTTTTTCTTTTAAATAAAATTTGGCAAAGTATTTAATAAAAGTGTTAACTTTCTTGTCATTGATTTCATGGTATTCTTCATTAATGTAACTCCAGCCCTTAGATACCATGTCAATTGGTAACAATGGAAGGATACAGCATAAGCCCACGAGGCGTCGTAAAATTTTGCTTTTTACGGTCTTGGCTCGTGCACGTCCGTCAATCTTTTTAGCCTTCTTCCACAGACTCTGTGTGAAATGGTAATAACATCGATATATTATAGTATTAGGAAAGTAATTCTTAAGTGCGTTGGTAATAGCAAACTCGAAATCAACGTGTACCATTTTTGGCTTAAAATCTGGAACAGCTACTGTTATCAAATCAAACATTACCCGATAAATCTTCTCAGTTTTGTTGGGCAGTAGTATGTACATTAATGGTACAACATTTGTTGTTTCTACTGTGCTGCCAGCTTCACCGTGTACTGTCACTAACTGATAAAATGGAGAAGGGACCGATTTAAAAGTTCCGTCGAGGAAAAATTCTTCAATATCCCGTATTAGTTTTAAATTCTCCTCATCAGCAAAAACCAGAATCCTACTGTTATCTTCCGCGTCATAATAGTCTGCTATCAAATATTTTATAAATTTTATCGGTACTTCCACTTCGCTGCCATGCATGTAAATAGTTTTCCGCACTTGATAACCCTGATTCCGGCTCGTATATAACGCATGCTTGGTGCTATTAAAGGAAGGGACCTTTGTTACAATTGCTAAACCTTTATCTTTTAATGGCTCTATATTTTTTTTGTAAATTTTGGAAACAGGTTTGCTCGTAGATGCAGCTTCCTTTTTCGCATTTGCAATGGCCAACGCTACTCCATTTTGGGCCTCACTTGGAACACAATCATCTTTATGTGGAATACTTTTAATGAAATGGCAATCCTGTAAAAACCACACATAATTTAGTATGGACACATAATTTAAATTTAGTATGGAGATAGTTTAGACCATAGGGAAGGATATACTTTTTATCGCGAGCGGGGGGACCGCGGGCATCATCTACTAATAAATAAATAAACAACAACAATAAATTAAATGGTTGCGGAAACCTATCACGTGTGTGTGAAACACAAATGGGTGCCGTTTATTGTTTAGGTGTTTAAGTAAATTACTCACTTCATTAATAGTAACTGATCCTTTACACTTTAGCTTCTGTTTTTGCGTACAATTCCAGATTGACGATTTATTAGCATAAACTTTATGCTTAAAATATTGATGGTCCTTGTCTATTAACACAAGGCCACGTTTTCTTTTTATAAACTTAATTTCTATATCCATTATGTTACGTTTCTTTCGGAATACAGGGTGTTTGGCAGAGGGTTGAACAAAAAAAAACAGCAGAGAGGTGGGGCCATATGCTACTCACTTAGCCTTATAAATCTGGCCTAGGCCTCAAGGTTAAGGAAAAAAATTTTTTTTATTAAACTTTCATAAAAATGCTGAAATGCATCACTTAAAGTCAAATAACTTATAAAAATGCGGATGTAAGTATCATTTTTTATTATTATTCTTATCTTGAGTGTTGTTATGTTGAGTTAAAATTAAATATGTGGTGTAAATTACGGTGAAAAAAAAACTGCAGCCCTTTAAAGTTTGTGCAAGATGTAAAAAAATCCTTAATGCTCAACTTTGAATTGTATTAAAAAAAAAACTAAAAGACATCGAGCAGTTCTAATTTCAGGAAAACATCCTCAGTTTGTGCCCTTTCCAACGACATGCTACATGCATACATTTTTATTCAATAACGAGATTTATTTGCTAATTTTGTCTATCCGGAGACTTTTGTCAAAAACTTAATTTTGTAAAATTAACAGGTGCAAAGATGGTAAAAATGAAAAGAGCTAATTAATTCATTCATTTTATTAAAGATGTTCGAACTGCTGCCCACCAGCCCGTATGCATGCCCGGCATCGTTTTCGTATCTCCACTGTCGTAGTGCTCAGCAGCATCTCCTCTCTCATTGTGGAGAAAGCCGTATTGATGCGCTCCACTAAAACTTCCCTATTAGGAATTTCCACGGCGTACACTAACTCCTTGGCCCGTCCCCAGACGTAAAAGTCGAGCGGTGTAAGGTCGGGGGATCGTGGGGGCCACGGAATGGGGCCACCCCGACCAATCCATGAGTTTGGGAAGGCATTATTTAAATGGTCCCTGACAGTTAATCGCCAATGTGCAGGGCAACCGTCTTGTTGAAAAACAATGGGTCTGTCTTCGTCAAACACCTCAGCTAACAATTCCGGCAAATCATCTTGGAGGAATGCCAAGTAATTGTCCCCGTTGAGGTTATCGGGTAAGAAGTGCGGTCCGATTAACCTATTTCCTATAACTCCTGCCCAAACATTCGCACTAAACCTTCGCTGAAAAGCTCGTGGTCTTTTTTGGTGCGGATTTTGCTCTTTCGGCGCCCAGTGGTGTGCATTGTGATAGTTCACGATCCCTTCTCTGTCGAATTTGGACTCGTCCGTCCACAGAATACTCCGCAAAAAATTGCCATCTTCTACATCGGTGTGTAGTAGTAAGCGGCAAAATTGGATACGGTTCCCATAATCCGTTTCCTCTAGACCTGGAACAAACAAAAGGCCATACCGGTAATTTGCAAAATGTGAGAGCGGTAAATTAGTAGTGAAATGCGTCTGATAAATGCGCTGCAATCGAGTTCAGTTGGCTCATATCATTCATTCTTAGTGACATTTAAAATGGCATCAATTGGAAAATTGGAATCATAAGTTGATGGCTCTGTTGTAATAAGAACAGAAGGAGTAAAAGATGATAAAACAAAATGGTACAAAAAAATTACCTTGAACTGGGGTGTAGTGAAAAGCATGCTTTCCATCTGCCCGGAGAACTGACCACACCTTCCAGATGCTTAATCCAAGTATCGCAGCCACATCTCTAATACTCCTGGTAGGATCCTCTTCAAACATTTGAAGAATCTCTACATCAATAGCAACATTATTTTGTATGCCATTTACACGAGGCTCGCGTAAATTTAAATTACCGGTCTCTCGCAAACGCCGGTAAGTATTTCCAAACGTTTGGTGGGTAGGTAAACGTCTATTTGGATACAGCTCTCGATAGATCCTTTGCGCCTCACGCCCGTTGGAGTTAGCGCGTCCATAGGCCAACAATACATCGGCGTACTCTTCGTTGGTAAATGGGTAAGGCCACGGAGCGTTCGAACCGCCCCCGCGAGAGTGTTACCAAAACAATACATGTAACATTACAAAAAGCATTTATTTTCCAGGTATTATGTAAGAACCTAATCATAACTACCTATTGTAATTAAAAATAAATGCCACAGACATAAATCTTTGTCTATTTTGGTAACACACAAGACAGGGCGGTTCGAACGCCCCGTGGCCTTACCCAAATGCAGCCATAACAACAATAACCAGTATTAACAAACTTAACGAAGAAACAAACTTAATGGAAAAACAATAAACAGAAAACAAAACAGAACGAACGGAAGCAAACGGTAGCGTAACGGACACGTAAGATCGCAGAGGCAGTTAAGTCTCGACTACAAAGGGATCAGGAGAGATACCATGCCTGCCTAGCAGGTACACGAGTGAAAGAGAAAGTTAGACGTTTTAAGTTCGTAAGAGTGAGACAGCAATTTTACCTACTTTGGGTTTACGGAAGATAAACCGTGTTACTTTAAGTAGTGCGTATGTAGATTTTTTGCGAGTGTTCAGCTAGAGATGGCAATAAATCTCGTTATTGAATAAAAATGTATGCATGTAACATATCGTTGGAAAGGGCACAAACTGAGGATGTTTTCCTGAAATTAGAACTGCTCGATGTCTTTTAGTTTTTTTTTTAATACAATTCAAAGTTGAGCATTAGGGATTTTTTTACATCTTGCACAAACTTTAAAGGGCAGCAGTTTTTTTTTTCACAGTAATTTACACCAAATATCCATTTTAACTCAACATAACAACACTCAAGATAAGAATAATAAAAAAAAATGATACTTACATCCGCATTTTTATAAGTTATTTGACTTTAAGTGATGCATTTCAGCATTTTTATGAAAGTTTAATAAAAAAATTTTTTTTCCTTAACCTTGGGGCCTAGATCAGATTTATAGGGCTAAGTAAGTATCACATGGCCCCACCTCTCTGCTGTTTTTTTTTGTCCAACCCTCTGCCAAACACCCTGTATAATTATTATAAAGTAATATAATTTCTTGAAACAAAGGGCAATTTATTACTTTGAAAGACAAGTGACAGCAGACAGATGACTAGTATTATTTTATCAGTGTAAACATAAACAATGAAGTAGCCAGTTTGTGCACTCGTGGCGACCGGATTGAATTGATATCGATATTTTCCCGCCATAATGCAGTGGGTGCAGGGGAAAAAGAAATTCCCTGATATCGATATTTTCCCATCATAATGCAGTGGG